>VWZS01005250.1:179542-302042 GCA_013397075.1 Rhabdornis inornatus | reverse complement strand
AGATGGCTGAAACATTTTTACTGGAAGAGTATCCTTTTATTCCTCAAAATGTTTCACGGTAGCATTTCCCACTTGACTGATGTCTTCTGGCGGGAACAAGACTGGAATACCTTATCAGGGGAGTACTAAAATATGTAATCAGGCTGGTATGTATATATAATGTTCTAAATCACAAGAACTGAAATAAAATGTTGTTATTAAAGCAAAAGGGTTGCAGCATTGTAAGATGTGATACAGCAGTTCCAAATCAATATGCCTTTTTATGTGGGAAATTTCAATTTTTTTGTCTTGCCAGAAGAGTGATTTTTTTAATGCCAGAATGTTGCTTGGAACTGTAACTCATGCTTTTCAGCTCTGCCCTTTCCCGGGCGTTTAGCATCGTTAATTGTAACAAAGGGAAGTAATTAACCCTCTTCACTTGAACATTGGGAACAAAGGAACGGCCATAAACTGGATCATAGCTAAGCCAGACCAAATGAGCTTTTTCATCTTGGCCGGGGCTAAAGGCTGGGTGGGGGGGTGATGCAGTCTCTTTGCTGTGAGCTAGTTAAGGCTCAGGAACGAAATGGCACCAGCCATCAGGACATAACAGGTCACCTCTCAGATAAAGACTGATGGAAAACTCAGCTGAGCTGGGCTTGAATTCTGTAAGTAGCCCTGAGAGCCGGGTGCCCCAGAGCCATAGGTTGCTTGTAATAGCAGAGAAGATCTCATTACCCACGCTGTCTTGTGTGCACATTCTCTCTCTCCCCCAGATATAGATGTACTGTAACACGCACTCTTGTCTGTCTCGTTCAATTAGGAGAAGGTCATAATGGCTTGCTTACTATATTTAGAATATTTAAGTCAGTAGAGGTAAATATACAGCATGGCTGAAAGGTAATGATTTCAGAAGGGTCTGATTTATAAGTGAACTCACCAACCCAAGGAGTACCTATATTTTGGAATCAGCACTATTGTGTACCCTTTTTTTCCCCCCTGGATGTAATTCTAATAGCAACTTGGATGCTTCTACCAGGACAATGCTTTACTTACCTGTTTCCTTTTTGAATATAATATATCCACAATGTACTATAAAGTATATTTGAAAATAAATGGATTTGAACCATGACTTTTCTTTGGCTATCATTTAGACAATATTTTCAAATTATATGCTTTCAAATTTTTACTTATGAAAGGTGCAATTCTCTTGTGCCCAGCATGTGAAGTTAGTTCTCCATCCAAATTCAAGTACTTCTTTGACAATTTGGCAACGTTTTTAAGAGCTTGCTGAGACCTTGGGAAGAGTAAAAGGAGTGGTGAGTGGGGTTTTTTGGACACATTAATTTTAGATCTTGCTGAGAATATTTGCTAATATGTATTAACAAAGAACTACAGCCTTTATTGATGGGCATGTGCAACTTCTGCAAACCTAAACGTCACGCCATTAACTCATCTTTCCCAATTGGCTATAATGGACCATTAGGGAAATTGATAGTACCACCTATTGGTGCTGTTAGAACCCTGCAGCTCATCATAATATTTTGAATAATTAAAAATAAACAAGAAAAAATTTAAGTGCACAATCTCTGCTCTTTTGCTGTTTTACTGTTGAAGCAGACAAGTGTGCAAGTCATCTCAGTCAGTTTTTCAGCTAATCAGGGAATGTTACCTACAAATATTATTCAATAAACTTTAAAGAACCTTTTTGGCAACTTTGTTGGGAGACAGGAGTATGTGTTTGTTCAAGACCCACTCATTTGTGTGGCACGTAAATAGATGGTCTGGGGGATATGATGGTAGTGAGTCAACAGCAAAAGCATTGTGAAAATATAGGGGATCTATAGGGTCCATGGGAATCTTTCCTTGCAAAAAGTACTTTGAAGATCTGCACTCTGTCTTGCACAGGGTGTGATGAAGTTGTTCCAAACCAGGCTGTGTTGTGCAGCAGTGCAAGCCCCAGCCCTGCCAGGGGCTGTGTGTGACGGGTGCTTGGGTTTGCACGGGTCCTGCTGAAATCAATTGCTCTAGTTGCAGGTGCAGATCACATTGCAAGACCAGGGCACTGGATGTCAGATTTATAGACCTATTTCTTTCAACCTCATTTTTCTATCCTTTCTCTGCTAGCCTCCAGCAGAACTATTTTACCTGTTTCCCAGACACCCTTTTCTTGCACGATACAAAAAGATCTGGTAAAAAATAACTCCTGGCAGTTCAACAATTTTTAACCTAAATCTCACATAGCATATGTGAATTTAACTCTTTGCTGTCTTCTGCTGTGTTCAGGATGCCACAGCCAAAGTCTGGGAGTGAAAGTAGAGAAACACAGTTACTTACATGTCACATAGGCTACTTGTAAAACCTTGAGGCAAAATAGTTTGGGGAAGAATGGATCTGTGCCTGGAATGGATTTCTTGAAGCCAAACCTTGGTTTAATTTTGGTGTTTGTTATCTCACAAGACGTACCCATAGCGCTGCTTCTATCAGGCTCAGCTAGGGTTGGAGGGTGACAGGTGCAGGGACTGCCTCTGCCCAAGATCTAGAGGAATTTTTTGTCTTCTCTGTCCCGTCCTAACTGTGGTCTTGTCGTGTGTGTGTTAGGATTTAATTCATTCCTCTGTATCTATTGTTTTCTCTGGTATAGAATTCCTTTTGGGTAGTCTTCTCCAGTGTAGCTGACAAGAAGCTTTTTTTGTGTGTTGTTTATTCATCATGAGGGCTCCCCAGAACACTGATTTTTACCAAGTAGTACCTCAAGCTAATAAAAAGTTAGTGAGAAAATCTTTTTGGAAACTGAGGCTAATGTTGCATTTTACTTAGCATAATGCCATACGTGTGTCATCTGACAGACCTTTAAATAATCCATGCTTGTAATTAATTTGAGGTTTTTTTCCATACTCAGCCCAAAATCCATCCAGCGTTGCTCTGGGTTAATATTTTAATTTCTCACCTGTTCTGTTCTATTATACAAAGTCATAAAGCATCTAAATTAATAAATGCAGCTTTTCTTCAGCATGTTGGGTATAATGTAGTTGTCTACAACTTCTATGCACAACCTATGAGCATGAGTTAACTTCTAGGCGCCCTGTTTCTGGACCTGTGACATCATTGAGTCACCCTGACAAAGGTGTCCTGTTTCAGAAGAGGTTTTGTTTTCTTCTCAAGGCTCTGTAAAATAAAAGCATATCCAAAGAAAAGCTAAGTGAAAACATGGCCATCCAAAAAGCAAGACCCTTAAACTGGAGAAGAAAATTGGTTTTCTTTCTTTGATCTTCTCATGTTCTGTTTTTCAGGACTCAGGTCTAGTATGAGGTTATTTTTAAACTGAGACTATAATGTTTTAGCCCAACTGGCTTTACTTAGGAGTGGCAGGATACTCTCACTGTTTTCTTCCCTTTATGTTTTGTGTTGTGGTATCATTACTATTATTATTAATTATATATTTTGCAAGTCTGTAATGTGAAAGACTGGATCATGATGATATCCTGCAATCTGTTGTCCAGCAACTCACTCAAATTCCTGAAGAAAAATATTTTATTTTCCTGCCTAGTTCTGGAAATGTTCATGAATACAAATAACAAATGCAAATGGTATAGGGACAGTGGTATTAGAAATTGAAATGCCCATTGTGTATTTTGTACAAATATATTCATTATGCTAGAAATGCATGATGACTGAGTGGTGGTCCCTGTTGGTCTATGGTGGCTACAGCTGATGGATACAGATTATTAAATTTTATTTTAATAGCAGGTAGTGACAAAGTGTCTCAGTGCTTAACAATGCATGCTAGTATCTGCTATACAAACACATGCAAATATATTTCTGTAACAGTCAATAAAATCCTATCGCGTCTCTTAGGTTGCAGAAGAAGCTGATACCTGAGTCCACAGGCACCTAAAGGTATATAAAATTAAGAGAAAAAATTTTTAAGTGAGTGATCCAAAACGTGCTTCCTCACAAAGTCAATGTGGTCAGCACATGCCAGGTCTCTGCACCAGGCAGGTTAAATAGATGAATGCCAAGACTGTCTGCCTGTGCTGCATCTGGGCTTTGCCATCGCCTGGGAAGCTCTAACTGTGCCAAGCCCAGAGCCTCAGCTGGCTTTCCCATGGCCACCAGTACTGCCCTCAGCTGCCCTGTGTTCTCAGCACTGCTGTGACCTGAGGACGGGCTGCTGGGGCTGTTTCTGGGCCAAATCCTGCCAGCAAGACCTGCCCTCTGCTCTGGTGCCTCTAGATCCATCAGGCCCTCAACACATCTGGCCAGATGTGTGCTGCTTACCAGCCTGAACAAGGCAGGGAATGGTTGTCAAAAATGCTTGCTAAGGGTAGCCCTTATTCTCAAATGCCATAAACCATAGGCTGCTTGCAATGAGTGGCAAATTTGTCAGCGATTTTAGGTAATGAGAAGCAGAAGACAGTACTTGTGGAGGGTGCTGGGCCAAGGAGTGAGACCCCTGTGAGCCCACCCTGGGCTGTGTGGCTCAGTCAGTGCATGGGGCTGGAGCTGTGCTGCTCACCGGCTTAGCCAAGGGGGCTGGCAGGGGTGGAATGGAGGCTTTTGCTGTCTCTGAATCTTTCTGCAGTCTCACTTTTTGAAGCCAGCAAAAGAGCAGTGAAGGGCTTGTGGGGAGAGGATTTGCAAAGTATGGAAACACGGTGTTGATGATTTGACTGTTGGAGTCAGTAAGCCAGGGGTCTGTCTGAATCTTTCAGAGAGAGATCAGAATGCAGGGATTGAATTAAAGCCATTGGATGGGTTGAAGTATGTTAAGCCACTCACACATAAAGCAGAGGTGAAAGTTTAGGTTGTAGCATGAGTGAGTAAATAATTGAAATAAGTTTTAAGTGCTTTTAGTGAGTAAAAGGTCTTAGATGCCTGAGAAGTAGTACATGTTCCAGTGAAGGTTGAAAAACATGCTAGTGTTTCCTTAGAGGCTCCAAGAACCTAGCTTCAGGCATAATAGAGTTATAGTTAAGAATATTGCTTACATTTTTCAGTTGGAACAAGATAGGCCATGTACGTAGTCTATCTGTAGCCTGGCATGCTAAGAAACTAGAATTCTAATAGGTTAAGAAGTAGTGGCCCGAGTTTGTGTCTTAGCTAGTTGGAAAGTTTCTGTATAAGAACATGCATTAGGGAGAGCTGGTGCTCTATGCCATGGCTTTATGCCATGTGCATTTTGCCACCTGCATTTTGCCACTGCTTCATGCCATTGCTTTTGCCACTTGCTTTTATGCCATGTGCTCATGTCATTGCTTTGCATTGTTTTTGCCGTTGAGACTGATGTGCTTCTGTAATAAATAACTTTATAGCAACTCTTAACTTGCTTGGCTTTTTAAGGAAGAACATAGCCCGACAGTGTGGGTGCCCAAGAGGCACCTGGAGGTCCGCAAAACCTCACATTTGACAATAAATGTTCTTCAATTACAGCTTTTCCCACTCCTCTGACCTTCTGGCCCCAGTGCTCATCATGAACAAGGTCTGAGCTGCTCTGAGTTTGAAGGGCTGAGTTTGACTCAGTTTTTGTGTTCTGGCAAACTCCCACTGCCTTCAGGACAAGCTTGATTTAATATAAGGAATAAAATCCTTGGGGTTTGGCCTTAGGAGAGTAGTAAATGCAATCAGCTTCTTTGGTCTGACAGAATGAATAAAGAGAGGCTCTGGAGAGCTCAGCATCAGCAGAGATGGCAAAAATTATGAGGGAAGATCTGGATCATATTATGGGTTCCCAATTCATGGTAACCACTTGGGAAAGAAATGTGGGTGTCACCCTGGACACCACAGTGAAGGGCTCCCCTCTGTGTCTTGCAGTGCTTAAAAGTCAAATGAATGGTATCCACCAGGAGAGAAAAATAACAGTGAGACTATTAGAATGACATTATTATAAAGAAACTTTTCCTGAAGTTCTCATTACTCTGTCTCAGAAAGGAAATAGCAGGAATTTCAGAGCTTATACTGAGATGATGGAAATTTGTGGAGATGTGAAAAGACTTCTGAATGAGGAGAGAGTGAAAAGATTGGTACTATTCAATTTAGATGAAGATAAACAAGAAGAGACATGACTGAGGTACAGACGGTAACAGATGCTATTGAGAAGGTAGATCCAGAACCACTTTGTGTCTTGTCATGACACCTGAATAAAACAATTGATTAAATGGATAAAATGCACATTTCAGCCAAAAAAGGAAGGTATTTGAATCCATCTTAAAAGAATTATTGCAATCAGCTGCAGTCCAAGCCAAGTAGCTGGTGAATCTTGAAAAACAGCTGCACCATTTACAGTCTTTCCTGAGTTACCTTAGACATCATGTGCATGGCTTTAGGGGCAGCCAAGCTCTCAGACTTCAGGTTCTAACAAAAAGATTAATCCAGAGGCTCTAGGAAACAATCTCTCCTACGTACATTAATTCTGTTTGCTTGCTTTGGAATTCTTGCACTGACTCTAAAAACCTGAAGTTTTGGTAGGAGACCCTCTAAGCATTAGACACCATTATTTTGAGCTGGTGTGGCAACTGTCTTTATAGAAATTTGGTTTATGAAGTGGTTCTGCTTTTACAATACATGCCATATCTAAGTTTGACTCAGAGAAGTGCCAACAGAGTGTTGTATTATTTCTGGATAGCTGAGATCAGTGGTGCTCTCCCAGCTCTATAGCAGCCCTGGCCATATTTCACTGCTGCCTACTTTTCTTCCCTAGCATTTTTCAGAACATCTATTCTCTGAAATTTGGATATGCCTTGGGATTTGCACAAAAAAAAATGCAATGGAGAGGTGGGCTGGAGGAAGGGACAACCACAAAGCCCTTTTTGTTTTGAGTATCTTGTATCTCAAGGATTTATATTGCATGGCTCTGTCCCTTGGGTGAACTGTAATCAATGGTTTAAGCTCACACATTCAGTTTTGTAATTACAATAGGTTAAGAGAAGGTAGGAGTAATGCTGCTCAGCTTATGAGCAGTAACTTGTTTAGGCACAGAAATTCAGTCTCCATACAGTCTCTATACACCACATTCTGTCTAGCAGGGTTTTTGATGTGAGTAAAACTTAAGGAAACTTAATAAGTAAAGGTGCGAGCAGAAATTTTTCTTGTTCTCTTTCACTGTGTTGGTGCTCATCCACACTGCCTCTTCTTTCATCCAGTATGAAATAAGGCAAGTCCACAGACTTGATTTTGATCACCTGGGCATTATTGGAGTGAATAGCAAACACAACTGGAAAGATTTTAGTTAAGTCTTTGAGGGATAGGTTTTTGCAAAAGAACCAAAATGTGAAGAAACAGCTGAATGCACACATAGCTCTGAAAGCTGCATGAAGGAACCATGCATGGGTGGTCACTTGCTTCTTTGCCTTTTGCAGGAAGGAGTCAGGATTAAATGCTAAACTCATTTCAGACGCAACCACTCAGGTGGGCTAGTTTAAGGGCTCCCCTTCTCTGAACACTGCAGAACATAGTATCTCTCCAGGAAGTTACTGTTTTATGGCTTGCACAAATACCTGGTGAGCAAAGGGTTAGCACTGCACTGCCTGAACTGTGGTAAGCACCAAAGTTTATCTTTTCACTTCTCTTTAGCTGAGCACTGCCAGGAGACACAGTGCATATTATGTAGTTATACGGTATATGTAAATTTCCAAGCTACATGTGCAGAAAAGAGTGCCAGAGAATGAATTCCTGAAAGAAGTTATCAGTATTAAGAGAGATTTGTCAGAACTTACTGAAAATATGATCTATTGTGTCCTGGTGAAAAAACATGGGGCAATTTTATTAAAGTTGTGTTGGTGGGGATTCAACTCTTTGTTTCCATGATGAGAAGCAGAATTGGCAGTGTCTCTGTGCTGGTAGGTGTTCTGGGGCTGTGGGTGAGCTGGTAGTGTCTGGCAGAGCTCTGGAGGAGGGGGTTTTTGGCATTGCTGTGGTTCAGAGCCTTGGCTTTCTCTAGCCCTTTTGTTTAACAGATGACAGGTTTGCCCTTTACATACCCCAGCTCTAGATTCCCGAGTGAAAAACAAAATCCACAGCAAACTCTGAAGTGTTTCAAGTGAACCTTCCCTTGTTTCTGCAGAAGGTTCCCTATGTGAAAATGTCACTGCTTTGTGTGCTGCAGCTGAAGGGTCTTTAGGGCTGCACTGGGTTCCTCAGGACTCTCTGATGGAATTTGACTGGAGTGATGCTCCAAACAATTTTCTGAAAGAGCTCAAAACCAATTCATTTGTTTTTCTTAAGCATTTATTGCTTTCATTTGGGCCCATGCTCTCAGCAGGCTTGCAGAGAAAGACCAGATTTGGAAACAGCTTGGTGCTGGCTTTTTTGCAACCTGATGTTGAAATTGAAGCAGGGACCTCCTGAAAACTGGGTCCTACAACCCAAGGTATTTATTGCTGGGACTCTCTATCTGTAGTGAACTGGGAATGGGAGGGCAGAAATAATGGTGATCAATACAGTTTGGGCTTTTATGTATAAGAATCTTATGTTGGAGTGGCAATAGGATTGGTAGGTGTCAGCTTTAGGCCACACCTGCAACACTGCATGAAATCCTGGGAAGAGCATCCTTTCAAAAATATTGACAAACTGTTGAGAAAGTGAGAGGAGCAACGAAGCAATCAGAGCAGAAGGGACCAAATGATGAGAAAGGATTAAAAAAAAGCTAAGTGCCATATCTATGACTTTGCTAGAGGATGATTGATGGGAAACATAGATAAGTTTGAAAGGAGCCTGAATTAAAAAAAAAAAAGAGTGAGAGAATAGTTAGGACAGTACAAGAAGGTATAACTAAGAATGATGGGGTGAAATTAAGCAAGAGAAAATTTAAGGTGAATCTTAGGAAAAAAATCATTGCTGAAAAATATTAGGCTGCTGAGCGATTGTCCACGGGGAGCAGTGCAAACTGCTGCCTGTATATTGTTTAGCCTGGGCAAAATGTTGTCAGGCATGCAGCCAAGGAAGCTGCAGGAGCAGGAAACTGAAGCACACATACTTTTACCAGTGCTTTTAGGTTTTAAGTCTATCATTTACAGGAGTAATTTGGTTAAAACTATTGCATCAAAGCATCTTTGACCACTCATCCCTGCTGAAACTGGTGAAAGCAAGGTTCATAAATACCTAATGTAGACCTTGATCTGAAGGGCTTGCTTACAATTATGGGTGAGGAAGACCACAGCAATGTGTCTTTGTACCTAAATGCTGGTGCATCACCAGAACCACCCCTGAGCAGTGGGAGCCTGCAGGATGCAGGGCATGCTCTGCTGTGTTGTGCTGTGCCCTGGGTGCTCTGCACCCATCAAAGCACGTCCACTCTGAGCTGCCTGGGCAGCCTGCAGCACTGGGGCTGCCACTCCCCAGCCCCTCCAGCCCACAGGCACAAGGAATGCCCTGGAGATGTGCTGCTTGGGCTTTGGATGCAGAGGAATTTTCCAGGAAACAGGCAGTGTTTTAATTCAGCCAGGCAGAAGGAAGCCCTTCCTCCTCAGCTGGGGTCCCTGTCTGTGAAAACTCAGTGTCCATTTGTGCTTACCTGGCATGTGGGATCCTGTCTCCCAAAAACCTTCCCTGGGAGAGGGGCTGAGGGTGCCCTCTTGTCCTTCATGAGAGTTCCTATTTGAAGGAAGACTTTGAGTGCAGGAACTTTGCACTTTTTGCTAAGAAACTCCTCAGTTTTGTAGAAAACTTAAACTTCTTGGGTTGAAGAGTGGAAAGAATAAACCCAAACAGTCTGTGGGTCAGCCCCTGCTGGGAGCACTGAAACCTGAGTTTCATTCCCTGCTTTGGTGATATCTTTGAGAAGTAAGGCTACTGTCTGCATTTTGTGCAGGACTTGCATCTTCTGGGTCTACTAAGAGGAAAAACTTGTTTGTGCATCACAAACAACAACAGGAGGGGACAGGTTGTAGGTTTGTCAAAATTGTCAGGACCTGTCTGGAAACAAACTACTTAGGGACATGTCAAAAATCAGTGTTAAAAAATGCAAGACATCTGAGGATTTTTGGTGGCTTTGGAGATAGCTGGCAGCTTGATGGCAATATGAGGACTTCAGCTTTCATAAAGGTGAGATAAGGAAGCACTTGGTAAAAACACAAAGTCACCAGGGTCTGGGTGGCCAGAAGTCCTGCTGGTGATGAGATGGCATATTTGTCATGTAGGACTTCTGCAGCACTCACTTGACATTTGTAAGGGAGAAAAATAGAAAATAAGCTTTAAAGGAAGCAAATCCAGCTGTTTACCTCTCTTTGCTCTGTAATGTTTTCTACTGTTTTCAGGGTTCTGGCTCTGTTTTATAACAATTTGAAATAGTTTTGAGGTATTTTTTTCCTGTATTGCTGCCCTTTGCCTTTTATTCTGTATATTCACTACTCCCTATCTAAAGAAATTCTGACTAAATTCCTTGAGGGTCTGACCCTTCCCTTAGCTTTAGTTTATGCTCCCTTGTTCTTGTGTTTGACATAAGCTCAAACAGCCTTGTAAAATCTCATTTCTCTTCCCTTCAGGATTGTATATTCTTCTATGAAATATTTTCCCCACCCTCCTCTATCCTACCTCTTCCTAGAAAAGTGCTTCTATTTTGGTAACTGTTTTGTTCAGTTAATTGTTAGAGTTCTGGATTCTTTTGTCACTTGATCCATTACTGTCTCCATTACAGGTTATTGTTCTACACTGAGTTTTAGTTATAATATAAGCTTCACCTTTTTTTCTTTTTTGTTTGTTTATCCAGCACTCTATATTATTTCCTTTACATTCTCCTAATTTTTCTCTTCAACAGTTCAGTACAGGGCTTAGCAAACTGTAGGCTGATTGTATCACATTTTCTCTTCAGAAAAGTGTGTTCTGGTCTAGGTTTGTTGCTGCTCACCATGGAAGATGAAGTATGCTTAATTCAGCACAATGATCTTATACAAAATCCTGAGTTCCAAAAACCATACATGGAAATGGAAAACTAACTTTTGTAAAATCTATTTGGCTCTATGTTTTTATTTGTCAATAATTATAATGTTGAGCCCATATATTTAACTAGTTCTGCAAACTGCCCTACTATCTATAATACAATACAAATTACAGTAAAGACCTGTTTTAAAAATAAGCAGTGGTGAGTAGAACCCTGTCGAATCCAGATGAACACACTGCTGCAGATAGCTTAAAATGAAGAAGAATTTGGCAAGAAGAAAGCTGATTAGGAAAGGAATGAAAATTCACAGTGAAATGTATTTCCTAGTCATACAAGGGAGCTGAAGGCTGCTGCAACACACGTCTTAAACAGCTCATGCTGCTTTTTAGAACACAATTTTCCAGTTTCTTTTCCCTGGAGTGTGCCATTAGCTTTGGTCTTCCATTAACTTCCTTGGTAACTTCTTAAAAGAACTCTCTAGAGATGAACATGTCTCTGGAGGACAAATACCAGCTTGAAGAAATTGAACAAATGAGTGGTTTTAGTGTGAAGCAATTTTGCTGTTTATCTTTTTTATTTTAACTTCAGTCAGGGAATAGAAAATCTGCTATCTTATGTTTTCTGAAATATGGAACAGATATCAATCTCAAAATCTCATTATTAGTTTACATTCTGCACCGACCAGGAATTGAAAGAAACCAATTATAAGCTCTATCAGCCTTAGTATTTGAGATGGATGCCATTTCTAAAATGGGATATTTTATTCTGCAATTCTGACTGTGAACTTGACATGCTTCCTAGCCTTCGAGCTGTCTACAGAATTTTCTCAAAATTAAGTGCAAAATTCCGCACAGGCTTTTTTTTCCAGACATAGATATCTCCAGGAATAAACTTTACAAATAATGTAGCCCACATCTTAAATGATTCTCTTCTCTTATCCAAAGGAAGTACAACTAGAGACAGAGAAAAAACACTTTATCTCTTCAAGCAATATTTCCCAAGTATTGTACAGAATTTTTCTAGCAATAGGGCCTGCCAAAAAAACCTGTTCTGGGTAGAGGGAACAAAACCTGGCACAGAGTGTGTTCATATCCTCCATCAGTAAAGTTGTCTCTTCCTTGCCTGGGTGGTTTTACATAATGGAGCAGGAGAAAAGGAACATACGATAATCAAAATTTTCCTTTAGGGAAGTCCTTCCAAATCAGTTGGTTCTCAAATTGTTGAATTGGGAATGGTGGTGGTTTGTGAGGTCATGATCCTATTCTGCAGCATAGGGCATTCTCTTCCCTTTACCTCTCAATGTAGGAAATAGTGATCCAAGCAGACCTTGCAGTTAGTAGGATTAAAGGAAAACTAATAGAATTTACAGCTGAGTATAACATTTCATATAAAATAAGTCTGCATTACCAAGAAGCTTTTTCTTCCTATTCTACTTTTCCTATAATTTTGCTTAAAGAGGAAAGCATTTTGTTTTATTTTACAGCTAGCCAATACAGAGGCAAAAAGTAGTTTGATGTTCACTAGAAACCATTTGATTAAGGAGGAAAATGTAAAGAAATCCCATTTCTCCAAATAAAATTGTCTCTGTGTAAGCCATCTCTGGGTGCCAAGAAGATTTCTCTTCCTGAATACTTCATCCTGAATGTACATTTCATCCTGAATATCAGGGTGATCATTGCTGTCTAATTTTTCAGGAGAGTGTATTTATTATTTTTTAATTCACATACAGAAATCAGGAACATGCTATCTAGGATCAAGCTCTGAAAACTTTCCCACAAAAATAGCCATAGTGATGAACAAGACTGAGTTAGTGGGTTTTTGCTTTGCTATTTGCAAATCATCCAGTACATGGAGATTTCCAAGGAAGCTAATTACCTAAGCATTGTAGGTGTACACTGCCAGCTCCATTCTGGATAGCCTCTGCAAACATCCCCCTCTTGATGGGAGGGGATATCTCCTTGATACATGATGCAAAAACTGCTGTTGGTTTTATGTTTGTTTGATTTATTGTTGCTGTTTGTTTGATGAAGGCAAAATTTAGCTTTGGCGTAAAGAGATAAAATGACAGTTGTGACTGTGACTGGTGTGCTATCATAGCTGTACAGAAAAGATAGACCTAGCATGTGTACTACACCCTCTAGGCCCTTTCAGCACTTCAAAGAAAAACAGATGCAAATATGATGGCTTTCATATAAGGCTTTGCTTTTGTATTGCAGCTGGATTTTTGTGGTTTTATAGCGTGTACACCACATTAGAGTCCTCTGCGTTCCACAGTAATAATTTTTGTCTTTATCACTGTGCAGCTATCACATAATCTAGGAGCTTAGCTGAGCTCTTGCAATAGGTTATATTTTATTGACAATCAAAACCTAAATCTTGGCGTTGTGGCAGGAGCTGATCTTTGCCTTGCAGTTTAGTGGGCAATATTCAAGTTCTTCATACAGCTCTGTAGATATTCTGGATACTTTACAGACAGATATAACACCAGGCTCTGCCCCAAGGAATTTACACTCAAAATTCAAGGTGGCACAGGAGCAGAAGAGAAAGCAGATGATGTCTGAAAGGAAGACTGGGAGTAAATCATCAGCCTGTAGAGCAACATTAATGTCAGCATTCTGAATATTGAAGTCACAAAAAAAAGCTGCTCTTTTTGTAGATTGTGTTTTTCTTCTCTCATTAAATATTCAGTTTTGCAGTGATGCTAATGTGTAAACACTATGAGACCATGTAGGTAGCAGTTGCTGGAGGTCTAAAGTCACAGGTCAGTGTACTAATCACAGCATGCTGCAGCAGCCAAGCAGCCACGGGGTACCAGGCACAAGGCAGCAGCACTGCCCTGAGCATGCTGCTTCCACATTGCTTCCACACAGCAAAATTCATTGCAGGATGCGATGCCAAATCTTCCGGTCAACGCTCTGTATAAAATAGTTTTCTCTTTGTCACCAAACAATTTTAAGGACACAGTCCAGCACAGTAGGGCTGTAATCTTGTTTATTCTTTGCAGACACTACAAGGCTCTTTAAAAGCCTTAGAGATCATCACACCCTTGTTATCTTAGCAGGTATGTGCCATGTAATCTCACTGTACTAATTGTTGAGAAAATGCACTTGGTAGTCTGCACCAGCAGAATCCCAATTGCCAAGGTAATTAATAGTGTTACAGGCTTCAAGGCCATAATGCTCATCAGTTATTAATTAGCAATTCATTTTGCTGAATAAATAATACTTATGATTGATGATGGAACTTGTAATTGGGCACTAGTAGTGTTCCTCAAGGGAACAGCTTCTCTGCCAGTATTGACTATGACAGTAACAGCTCAGAAACCCAAGATTATTTAAGAAAATCTACTCTAAACAACTGTGACACAATGAAGGCATTTACATTCAAGGTTGTTGGAAACATAGAACTCAAACATTGGAGACTTGCCTATGCCAACCAAATGCCACTATTTTTGTCTATTTTTCTTGTATGTTGCTTCACTTTAAACGTTGCCTCCTTATAAGGAAATTTCCTATATAATTTAATGGCACGCATTACATTGTCTTTATGAGCTTTCATATGCATTCTTCACAAATTCAGGTGATAGTATAATAAAGGAAATACTTCCACAAGTACAATAACCAATTTAAAAGAAATTTGTTCAGAATAAATCTATTTCAGATTAATAGATTGTGGAAATCGCTTTTATTTTACATTAGTTATATACTACCTTTTGACATAAATGAAATAGAACTTGTAACCTCCACCCCATGATGGAAGGAGAAGCTGGTAAATAAAGGAATAAGCTGTTAGTTTTAACTGGTTAGTCAACAAAGACAAGTATGGGAGGTCAGCTGCTGACCAGATGCTGCCTTCAATTAATATTCCAACCCACATTTATCGCTCAGTTTAGAAGGCAGAGCAGCTGAGTCATAAAAGCAGCCCACAAAAGATATTTTAAAGCATTTATAATGACTAAATTGCTTGAAATAAATTAGCCCTGAAAATAAACATATTTTGTACAGCCTATGTAAACCAAATTTCTTCTCCCTGTAAATTGCTTGGACTAAGTGGGAGTTTGTGTTTGACAAGAGCATACATTTGCTTCATTACTACACGCAGATTATTTTTTTTTCCCTTTGAAAAGGGTTAATAAACTATAAGATATCATTGCTAAGTAAATGAGTCCTGCACCCTTTTAAGGGAGGAAGATGCTGCTGAAGAACAAGTTAAAAAGAAATGCAGAGCCTGTGTTGTAATGCTAACAGGCAATTAACAAACTCATGGGTGTTAATTATCTTCATACTGTATCATGTTCAATTAGCTCAGCCCCTGCAACAAAGGCAACCGTGAGCAATTGCTTTGATAGGCGTACAGTACTTCATTTGTAGTTAATCGGTTTAAGCCTTGCAGTTGCTAGGCTACACCAGTCTCCAGAGGTAAAAAGCTGCACAGATGCACTATGTTTAAATGACTACAGAGAACTGTTTAAACTCAAACCATGTATAACTCTTTATTGATTTTTCAGAGAAGATCTCAGCTCTGATGATAAGGTTTTGATATATTTTCCTGCTACAACCAGTTCCTTGGAGTATTGCAGAAAAAATCTGTCAATATGCTTCTATTATGATCTCTTGATCTGTGGCTATAAAAACCTTTAGCTGCAGCCCTTATTATAAAATAATGGAAGAAGCAATATTTGATTTTTTCCCCCTTTTTTTCATCCTCCCACTCTATAATACATGGAGATTTTTTCCCCAGTGCCTCTAGAACAAAATTAGAGAATGTTCCTTCTGTATTTCTGTATTAGAATAATACAGAAGAATTTCTATCACTAATTAATTTGATTGACTCTCAGCAGGAAAGGATCAGCTGTAGCATCATGAACTTTAACAATAACTACCAACTGATGGGCATTTCACATCAATAAGACCATCACTAGCCTCCCTCACCTGTCACCAGGCAGGGAATGAGCAATAACCGCCCCCTGCAGATGCACTGCTTAGCTCTTTCTGCCCGATTAACAATTTATAATGGTGATCAAGAAACAGTCAGCGGCAAATCAAGACAACTGTCTGACTGCCTGTTTAATTGGCCTTGTTTGCTTTTTGATAAATGGCTCATGACTGCTATAGGCCTCCGTATTTTGACTTTTAATAGGCCACTGTGATTAGACTACCAACAGATACTAGGTCAAAGCTGAGGGAAGGTGCAAAAAATGTTAATTAATATCAATAATAGGCAATTATTAGTTAGACAGAAGGACCTACTAGCTGCGTGCTCTAATGACTCAGAGCTAACTTGAAGGGAAACAGTGCCAAATTAGCATAACTGTGTATGCAGGCTGCATTGTGGATCCTAGCAAACATCTGTTATGTAATTCAAACAGAATTCTTCCTTTTTACATGATGCTCTCAAAATTATCAATTCTTTTCAGTCATTTCAAGACACTAATGGTACCGTGGGTCTTACTGACCTCACAGTTGGGTTTTGTGTCCATCCTTCGTATCAAGAGCTAAATCGCAAAAGTTAATATTTTGGGTGTGGTTTTCTAGATCTCTAAATCAGTAACTCCTGTATAAAGGTCACCAATACTCTAATTGGAGGAATACATGCTGAGCAATCATGTTAGTCCAAGTGTTGCTCTCACTACAAATAACTTTTCTCCCACTTTGTCTCTTTTAGGAAAACAAGCACACAAAACAATAATGGATACCGAAAAATTTGTGTGTCTGCTATTTTTGACCTGCTGAATAGACACGATGCAATGCAATGGCATATGATGAGAGAGTCAAAATTGTTAAATATGGGGATGGCACAAAGAAGAAAAGGAGCTCCTTTGACTCCCTAATGGGTCTACTTTTCTATGGTGGTTTTGAGGAAGCTGGGTGTGCCACCTTCATTGCAAACACTAAACCAACAAAGCACACCCAAGAGCAAAGGAAGCGCTTCATTTACAAGAAGTGCTTTAAGTAAATTATATAGAAGGGTAATGGCCCTAGGTTTTAGGGGATCCTTTATTCTTGCAAGCTTAAACTCTAAAAGAGATGAACTCTTGTGTAGAGTTTAGAGGAGACTTAGTTGAGAGTGCATTATCTTGTAAGTAGTTTAGGGATTTTTTTCTCTTCACTAAAATGGTCAGAAATCCTTTACACTAAAGAGTTAGTGACAGTCAAGCTCTGATATAGCTTTACTCTGGGTATTTCTGAGGCAACTGCAGTGCCCACTAATACGGCTGAGATACTGATGGGAATTTGGTCATGACTGAAGAAGACACATCAATGAAAACAGAATCGAGGACTCATTATCAAGCCCGAAAGAAACATCTGTGACTGAAGGCTCAGGAAAGTGCTGCAGTCTCTGTAGAGGCTTGTCCTGATGGAGGTGGAAAAACAATCTCTTGTTAAGGGCCATAACATCACCCAGATCGATCGATCGATCGATCTATCTATCTATCTATCTCTATCTACCATCCATTTCTCTATCTCTCTCTCCATCTCTGTCGCTCTACATATGTATCTCTATCTACACCTGTCCCTCATCCCTTCCTCATTTGGTATCTACATCTCCTTATCAAGATGTAAAATCAACAAGTGTCACCAATCCCTGATTTGCCTGGTCAGTAACAGAGGCAGCACCCAGGTCAGGCTGATGGACTGTCTGCTTTAGACAGAGTCTGGCTCTTGGAACCCCTACCCCAATATATGTTACAATAGTTTGAAGCAGGGAATGATGGTGCAGAGTTTTCTTTGAGTATTTCAAAAGTATTATGGGACTTATATTCTAAAGTTAGTGGAAAAGACAGGCTTTCAATGGCTGACAGGGTGAGGGTTATGCTGTTTGAGGTGTTGTAAAAACAATGTCCGGGGAAGAGAACATTCTTCTGGCACATCTTCTCTTGTAGGATTCAGATATCAGGCTGCTGAGAACCTGCAGTGCTGACTGACAGAGCAGAGAAAGAAGAGTTCTGTGCTCCCTCCTATTCAGAGAGAGGAAAATGCAGGATTTGGGAGAAGACTGGTCACTGTTTGTAGGCTTGGACCAAGAGCTATCTATTACTCTGTGTGGGATGTGCCTTAGATTAGGGCAGATGGCACATAGAAAAATAGCAGAATTACAGCTCTGTAAGCAAAGTTTGGGTAGCAGGTGGTGTCTGGTGCCTCCTTCCCCTCCTCACCTGCTCCTCTCTCCCTCAAACTTGAGTGTGCCTGGTGGAGACCACTCTTGGCTTCAAAAAATGCAGGGATCATAAATGCTTACATTTCTCATTTTTTTCTTTCTGACTAGTCTCTTATTCAATAGCTCCCTTTCTAGGGTGCCACAGACTTCAGCAGTGCTGCAGTTTGGCAGGCACTGCTATGTGAAGTGTCTTGACTTCTGCCTGGCAGCCACAAGTCTGCAAGAATCACCTAGACTAAAAGGGAATCATATTTGGCACAAGCACACATGACCTCCACTTGTTATGGTGATGTTCAATATTGCATTGTTTATTTGCAATAGAAAAGCAATAATTCTCAGAGAAGAATTATGGAGTAATACGACGGTGAAAATACCTGTTCTGAGTAAAATACCTTACACCTGAGAGTAGGAACTAAGCAAAAAAGATGGGAAGATATATTTCCGCTTCAGAGCTGGAAGCAGAAGTGACTGAGGCAGGATTTGTTTTCTTTCCTACCTCCTGAGCTCCAGCACCAAGTCTTAGCCACAGAACTGTTCTAAATACATCAGAAACTTCCTATAGTATTTTAAGTAAGCAATGTTTATGGGCACACATATAACCTATAATCATATTGGTTTTCTACTGACATGCATAGCGTATATTTTTATATTTACAACAAATTAAGAATGAAAGATGTGAACTTCAAAGAATTATCTCCTCACTTAGAATTTCCTTCTCTTTTGATTTTACGTTGAGGAGTGGGAACAGTGGGAATGATAAGAAAAGTTATCAGCTAAGTGTTCCAGGCAGTGGCAGCTTTTCATCTCCTAAGGAAGATATTTTACTGCTTATCTATCTACACAAGTTTCACTTATATGAAGAAAGAATTGCTTTGTACTTCCAGCTTTTGTATCCAAAATGAATGTTGCGATGCTTGCCAACTCAAGGAGTCATACTTGTTAATACTTAAAATTTGAAATTGTAGTTGATGCAAAATTGAACCATCATAGAGGTACATTAAAAAATGATTGTTTTCAGGTTTTAGAAGAGCTTGTTTCTCACAGAGAAATCTCTGTAAGTTTCATAAAGAAAAGGTGAATAAAGGTATAAAGTCTGTTACAGAATATTTACATGCTTCATTTAATTTGTGATTTTTTTTTTAGCTGTGGCTGTCATGTTATTACATATATTACTGTTTAAACCCAAAATTATCTGAATTCAGTAAGTTTTGACTGTTTCAGGCTAGGTTATTCCATTTTTTATAAAGAAAACAGTTTCATTATCTACAGCTCAAAATAAGTTTTTAAAATTTACAGGGAAAATTTGAAGGCATCTGACAGAGTAAAAGATTTTAAAAATATTCTAAACTTCTCTTTAGAAGGGGTTTGTCTTGAAAGTAATTTGTTTAATATACCAGAGTTTTGAAATCTTAAGAGCATTTAACTTCAGTTATCTCTCTCTTAAGCATTCTTGATGTCTAGAGATTTAAACATTAGTTTGGAGGAAGAAAAGAAAAACCAGCAGCCTCCCTCTGTAGTGTATGTACCCTGACTGACCTTTCTGTATTTTCATTGATTTTGCATAAATTATTTTACTAACCTCATTAGGGAAAGAATTGTGTAAATGTATAGTTTATTCAGAATGCAAGCATCACACTGAAAATCAGGCATGATACAACACGTTTTGGTACATAAGGACTATTGTTAGAGGAGCTGTGGGAGGTTTTATTTTCAGTAGAATAATCCGGCCCAGATGTTCGGTGTATTCTTTTGCTTTCCAGATCCCTCAAATTATGTGAAGTGGGTTTTAGACTGCACAGAGAAGTCTCCTTCAATGTTCAGGTCTGCTAAAAGCTGGAGCACCAGAGCCCAGTGCTGGAATATGATACCTCTGTTATGAGGTCTTGTTCTTTCAGGTCAGTTCTGACTAAACCGTTTGTGAGTTGCTCTGAAAGGACACATTCTCTTCATCACATATAACCCCAGGAAGTTGTTTTTGGGTTAGTGGGGAGTCTAGAATATATCTATTCTAGAACATATATAATAATAAAGGGTTTTTGTTCTCACATGATCTTCAGTCATCTTCTGAACCATCTCTCGTGAATCCTCTGGTGACAAGGTTATAGAAAAGCACAGGAAATTATTGTCTTCTTTCAAAAAGGAATTTGAAAAATTTACTCTGGTGTGAAACAGGGAAAAACTCTGCAATTCATAAAACCATTTGAGGTATGACAAAAGTACTTGTAGTTAACTGTGCCGGAAGTGGACGAGTTTACTATGTAGGTCAGATTGCCATCTTCCTATGACCCTAAATTACTGGCCATGGGTACCTGTGACAGTGAATTTCTGTGCTAGATGGATGTGTTTGAAAATCTTTGAGCTGAAATCTTAATTAATTAATTAATTAATTAAATTACTGAGTGTAACAAGCTAAAATAAGCTCTGAAAGAATGGTTATTGTCTGGAGACAGTCAACATTTTCCATATTAAATAGGCTGTAATTGTATAAAGTAGTTCAATGGAAAAAATACAGTAAACTGCAGTCTTTCTCTTGAAGACTTTATATTCTTGCATTATGAAGCACAAGTCCGTAAAGCTCATCCAATGAGTTCAGCACAGTGTAGAAGTTGCATGTTACACTGGAAATAATAAACATCTGTATTGTACAACTTCCCACATCAAACTTTGAAAGTTCTTTGGTTTAGTTTTTATAAAAGCAGAATGACAGAATCATTAGCGCCGAAAGGGACCTCTGGAGATCCTCCAGTCCAACCCACTTCACAATGAAATGCAGCCCTGATAAATTTTGTTTGTATGTTTGCTGTAGGAGACACATCAAACACTTAACATGGTCAGTTCAGGAAGCCTGAACTTCTTGTCTTCAAATTTTGTTTCATGTGTGGCTTTTAAAAATTTAGGTCTCTTCTGGAAAGCTGTAAGCCTTGGAAAGTTGGTTGTGCATATCCCAGTTTTACAAATAAGAATGTAAAGTGGATTTGTCTGGTTTTGTTTGAGTAACATCAGAAAAGTTCTTTTTCTTTCCAAAACAATATTCCATTTTTCATGGTCTTTTGAATGAGATTTTGACTATCGCATAGATAAAGTGAGAAAGTGTGTGTTTTTAACACTATTATTAAAATACATGTCAAGCTATTTGTGGATTTAATTTTTAAGATCTATGACTTTATAAAACTTCCATTTAATTAACTTTTTTTTTTGGTTTTTTTTTAACAATAGAGTACAATTTATCACAAGCTGTCATTTCAAAGTACTGGGTTGAGATCTGGTAAAAGATGTCTCTATCTCCTCTGTTTTGCACAGTCTGTCCATTGGCTGCCTGTTACCCCACCTCCTTGCTAATATAATAGTATGGGTTTAGGTCATTATTGCTTTTGGCAAGATAACGGATCATAAAAAATCCCCCAGAGATTTGTAGTAGTAGTAATTTGTGTTCAAAACACAGGTTCTACAGTCTTAGAACAACAGAATCCATGAAAAATAGTTTTGATTTCCTGGAGCCACAAGAACCAGTTCTGCTAGTACTTTGCCTTGTGTTTAGCAGGTTTGCTATGGCAAGCTTTGCAGACATTCAGCTACTCTTTTTGTGCTGTGCTCATGAAAATTACTCTCTCCTTCTATGCTTGCCTGATTCTTAAAAATTACTGTCCAGACCATAAGTCCTAGAGATTTGTGAATGTGTGTGGCATGATGTGGGTATAGACCCTGGTGTATTAGCTGTAGAGTAATTAATTGAAAACCTGAACCCAGCTACAGAAAATGAAATTGGGGCATGGTTCTGGTTGTTAAGATTAGAGAGGGCTTGAGTTAAAGCCCTCTAAATTCAGAACAAATACAGATCCCCGCCTTTCTCAATTGTTTCATATTGAAGTTATCAGGAGACTTAATCTTGAGTTCAATTAAAATATCTTTTAAGGCATAATGCATTTCAACAAAATTGTCTTTGTGTCAAATAACATTAGAAAACCCTCAAATGCACAACTTCAAGTGCATTGCTCTCCTGTATTTTAGGTGATATGTATCTTTTGTTACAGATAAATAATCAAAGTGTCAGAGGAGAAAGTTCTCTTTACATTAAGTAATGGTCTTAGAACTTTGTACTAGAATTTATGGTTATATGCTGTGAAGAAAATAGAGAATTTCATATGCTACTAACCTGAAAAATACAGTCCAGCAAAGATTAAAAAAACCGAACAAAATTGGAAGAGGAAAATAAATTACCTAGGAACCATTTGGAACCAAGTAGCTCACTGCAGCTTTTTTCTTCCTAAACAATGTGTTACCTTTGTATAATGATTATATCATCTTTATGTATTTTATCATTCCTGATGAAAAAAAGAAAAACTGTATGAACAAAATGAGAATTCTTGATAGCTGGGGATTTGTTTTTGGCTGGATTAACACGGAAACAATGGCCTTTAGGGGAACTGATGAGATTGCACAGTTGTCCTCAGACCAAGTCATGTGCTGTGAACTCAGGTGCACAGGATGCACTTGGGAGGAAAGTAAAAATTCTGTTCTCATCTAAGCCAAAATCCTGTAAGACTCATTCAAAACAAAATCCTTCAAGTGTATCCATCTAATCTGTGAGACCGGATACAAGATTAATTTGAATGTACTGCTAATCTACAGATCTCAGGACACCGGAGCTCCTCCTAGGGATTGCCTAATACGCTGCTTGCCACAGTGATGCTCACACAGCTCCTTGTCTGAAGAGACTTGAGCATCTGTGCTCTGCAGATCAGCCTTGCCCAGAGGCTTAAAACTGCTTTAATTTTGTTTGAGACCCAGAGCACACAAGATTGAGTGCCCGGACATACTTTCAACATTCCTCAACTTTTCCTTTGGGCTGTCTGTGAGCAGATAAAGCAAGAAAGATATCCTAGTTTCCTAACGTAGATACTCTCTCTTATGAGGTAGAAATTAAAATCATTGCTGTGAGAAGGAAAGGTCTGTCATGCAACTACTTGAGAATTTTCATCTTGTCATCCAAAACCTTTCTTAAGTAAAAAGATTACAGCCAGTTAAGAAGTTAGACTTCAAGGGAAGCAGAACAGCCTTCCCTGAATGTACAGTTAGGTGGGATCAAGCTTGGAAGAACGGATGTCTATCTGGATTGCCTGATGCCACTTACACTCACGTAAAACCCACAAACGGCTAAGCGAATAAAAATATACTGCTTCTACTGCTTTCTGGTTTTCTGGGAGAAGAATGTTCTCCTCTTGGCCAGCCCAAAGCAGTCTTCTTCGCCTATAATTTTCATGCATTATGAAAATTTTTATTTTTACATTCTTGCCAAAATTCAGCTACGTTTTCAAGAATGAATCCTTGTTCAATGTTTTTGCAAAGTCTTTTTCTGGATGAAGTTCAGATGAAGGATGTAAGCAAATGCAGCATCTTCACCCAGCAGCTGAGTGAAGACTGCAGGTTTCCAAGCCAAATGAAATGAAACAACTAATTCTACCACCTTAGGGGGGAAAAAAAGCCAATGGCACTTTGGTTTTACCCTTTATTATTTTACTTATAAGATCTATGCTCAAAGTAAACCAAGCAATTTCTCCTTGAACACAGAGGAGTCCAGACCTTGTGTCAAAGGGCAAGCAGGGCACCTTGTAGCGCAGTCACCACGCTGCTGGTCCCCAGGGCCCATCACAAGAACAGGTCTATTCCACTTTGCTCATAGACAAGTCATCTTCTGAGATTGCCTTGTGTGAAAGGCTTGTCACTAAGGACAAGTGCCTCCCAGATGTTATATGGACCCCATGGCTATTTATCTGTTTTTATAGATGTTCTTTCCCTTGCACTTGGTTAGGCATCTTTGGCTGCCCAGACTCTCAGATTGGAATGAGACCGTAACTTAGGCTTTAACACCATCTTCATTTGCACCTTACAAGCCTTTCCCACTGTATGTCATCTCTGTACTAAATAAAAATAAACTGTATGTTAAGTATATAATAAAATCTGCTGGTACATCCATAATTTGTTCATCCAACCACAGACTGTGTTATAAATAATTGTTTGTCACTAGGATCTATTTTCAGCAGTCAGGCTGCAGCTATATCTTTCCTCAGGAATTGTTCACCACATTAAAAATTACCACATGGTTAACTAATGTTCTGTTTAGCATTTTTGCAAAGAATAATTGACGCAGATGCGCAATCAATGCTGTCTATATGAACTAAAATTTAGCTGTTTCAGCTCTCATTAATGCAAAAAATTGCATGAAATGCTATATTCTCATGGTGAAAAGTTTAATAAATTAAGCCCAGTTCTGCTTTTCTGCCTTATCTGTTATGCAAAATAAGTAAGGATGTGTCTTTGGAGTAGCAAGGTGTTTTTTGACGGGAGAGGTTTTGTTAAAGAAAGCTTTGGATGGGCCAAATACATGACCAAATTTCCAATGAATTTCCAGGATTTCTTTTTATTAATGCAAGTTAGTTGTCAAATTTGAATTCCATTCCTTCTTTTTAATGGTTAATATATTTTAAAACTAGAGAAGCTTAATTGTGACATATGAAAGTCCTTATTTGGGCTAGATTTTTAATTTGATTGCTGTCTGCCCTGCTGTGTAAATAGTCTCTTGGGTATGGATTTTTAAGAGTGTGTGTTCTCCTTTACATTTCACTGTGTGACAATTCCTCTTTACCCATCCTCTCCATCCTCTGAGCAAGCAGAGAGCAGACAATAGATACATACTAATGGAGCTGTGTACTTGCCATCTGTAAGAGCAGCTGCTCTCCTGCATCTGTACAATATGTTGGAACTGAGAGCTTCACTAATCTGCATAATAAGGAGAAGGCTTATCCCACTCTAGCTAATAATCGCAAGCAATCGATGCACTTCATTCCCCCACTGTAGAACACAACAAAGTTTCAATATGTTTGCATATTCTCCAGATTTACAGAGGTCAAGCAAAAGAGTGGACTGCTCATTCTGCCTAGAGCAATAAAGAAAATTCCATTCTCTGTCATTTGTGAAACTGTTATCAACAAACCCCCATTACTATATTTTTATTTTTCAATTCAAATAGAAAATAAAAAACTTCAAGATCCAAATTAAAATATCAGGATGTCCAATCAAGCATATCCTTTAAACTGTGTGTAGTATTGAGTGTTTTGGGTTTGTACTATGACCTCTTTCCCTAACCTTGACCCCTATGGAAACATTGAATTAGCTAACATAGGATTTCCCCACCCTATGTACTACTGAACATAATCTATACAGAGGAGTGATAGTAATTAATTTCTTTTGCTACTAGTACATTGCATACAAACACTGATGGAAGATTATACAAATGCTCTTCTCTAACTGTTGTGCACATTGAGGATGAATTTGAAATTCGTGGCCGCTTCAGAATGGAAATTTGGTTCATGACTCTCACAGAGGCAGAAAAGGCTGTAATGCTAAATTACACTTAGGAGCAACAGAATGAGAGGGAAAATAGGCCCAGAGCAAGTGATAAGCAGTATTTATTTTCATTTCATTTATTACATCAGGGTGAAATGTATGTGAAATGTGAAGTCTCATCTCTTCCAGCATCCTGCAGGCAGCAAGGTTGAACATAGAAAAATGATGAGAAAACTTTCACGTAGAAAATAGAAAAGTAAAATTTGAAGATAGATATCTGAAGTCCTGTTACAAAAGCATCAAAAACAAAAGTTATTCTCTGATTTCTTAGGAACTGGTTACAACTCTATGTTTTCTAATATTGATAATTTGCTCTAGATTAAATGAAAGAGGCAATTCTGAAAGAAAGCTCAATGCAATAGCATTTGCAATCAGTTTGGAACAAGTTTATTTTCCTGGAAGCAGCAGGAGCTGTAGCTAGCAGCCCATGGAAGGTGGCAAACAGGTCTTCCTTCCCTCTCTCCTGAAGCAGAATTGTAAGAGCTGTCACAGTGACTCCCTGGCACCTTCCCAGCTATTCCACTGTATTTATAGACCACAGAAACTGGGGTAACAACTGGCTCAGGAACAGTGCCTATATTAATCTATGAACCTGTTGTGGCCAGCAAAGTTTATAGCTATGACTTGTGGGGTCTAAAGGATTTTTAAAAACTTAATGGCAGAATCTCTAAGCAGGAAGGCATTTGGCAAACCTCTTGTAAAGTGTGAGAAGTGTGTGTGCATGTGTGTTCTACAAACCTACTATCACCCAAAAACGTAACTTTTCAGCTCCCACAGACTTGAATGTTTATGGTCAGACCCAGCCATATCTTTGTTTAGAAGCTGCAATCAGTTTGTTGTAGCCCCAACAAGCTATGTTTTTGGTGGGTGAAGGCCATGTGCCCTAAGAACTAGGAAGGCTGCACATCAGAGCACGCCTCGAGCGGCTTTACTTTGTTCCTGTGCTCACCTCTCCCAGCACAGGGAAATCCTTGTGGCAGGACTTCTCACTTCAGTGAGGATGTTTTTACATCCTGCTTACATTCAGCAGGATGTAAAAAGCTTCTTAGAATAAGAAAATCCTGGGAGCTGCCAGTGATTATTTTACTTCTTATTGTAATGATGTGGTTTTTTTTCTTAGCACGCTGGTAGAAGGAATCATAATTATCTCTGAATTTAGGTTTCAGGCTACAAGAGGCTTATCTTGAAAACATAATTAAAATATGCTCCAAATAAGCTAAAGTCTTTATGTTTAAATCAATCTATTATTATTTTTGCTGTTGTCACTAAACTCAGGGCTTAAACATAAATATTGGATAATACTGTGTCAGTGATTCTGAAGACCATACTTATGAGGAACTGTGTATTTGTGAGGCTGCAGGCAGCAGATACACAGGTAAAAGGGGAGATAAGACCCAATCGCTTGTGACAAAAAAGGTATTTTTGGAAGAGTATTTATTAATATTCTGGCTCTGCTTCTGGAACCCAGGCAAGCAGTTTTGGTGTTCCCCAGCTGTGTTGAAGCAGAGTTTAGATGAGCATATTAAATACTGTGATTTTTTTTTTTAACCCTGACCCCCCACCCCCCAAATCCAGAGTTTTGTGATGTCCTGGACACATAAGAGGTACTTCAATTTTTCTGTTACGTTATCATTCAATATTGCCATTCATGCTACAGAGGAAAACTGAGGTAGATCTTTTTGC
The DNA here is from genome assembly GCA_013397075.1 of Rhabdornis inornatus. Taxonomy (NCBI): domain Eukaryota; kingdom Metazoa; phylum Chordata; class Aves; order Passeriformes; family Rhabdornithidae; genus Rhabdornis; species Rhabdornis inornatus. The sequence continues at coordinate 274,942 of VWZS01005250.1, read as the reverse complement.
TTTTCATACTCTTTCAATACACTGAGCTCTGCAAAGTGGAAGAAAGCTTGGGAGAACTCAGATTTGGTGGATTTGGAGGTGATGTCACACTCACATATCTGCCCTTTCAATACAGTCAGCCAGGGTCTTTGCTCACACCATGCTTAAAAAGGAAACAGTAGCTCTAATGGGGGAAAATCAACAAAACCCAGTGGCATCCCCAGATGTCCATCCTCCATTCAGTGACTGACAAATGTGTAGCAGATGGTACAAGTGCTCCCGGATGTATTTAGGGATCAATGTAAACGTAAATAAATAACTAGCAGCAAATGCAAGCACCTACTCTACTGCTGGTGCCTTGGTGACACTAATGAGTCTGACCTGACTGGAAACATAGAGGAAGAAAAAATTTGCTTGAAGTTACTTGTCCTAATGGACAGAAGGGAAATGGCAAGTATTACAAGCTCAAGCTCCTTTTATTCCCAAGGAGAATTTCAGAGACAGTTATATTCATTAGTGAGTGTTTTCTGCCACCTCCTCCACTGTAGGTGCAGTGATCCTACCTCAGTGTTAGGTAGGATCTCACTTTTCCCACCCTCCAGAAGTAAGAAAATGTTGAGCAATGTGCAGTCTCACCAGATGCTGTGAGCTTGACAGAAATAATTGTTTTTTCTCTGCAACAAGTTCTCAATTTTCTAATGATGGGAGAAGAAGGGAAAGATGTGTTTGGCTTTTTTATTGGCTCCTATAGCAGCAGCAGTGGCTTCACTGTGGTGCTGGTGGCAGGGACCCTGTGGAAGGCTGTTCCAGCCCCTCTCACTGTATCTCAGCAGGCTCCATCTGGGGTTTTGCTAAAGCAATGAAAGAGCACTGACCTATCAAAGCAGAGTTTTACAGGTTTCTTGTTTTAGAGAAGGTTTGTCATCCCCTAAGGTTAAAGAAATAGGAGAAAAAAAATCGCTAGGACGTTTTCCAGCGATATTATTTTAACAGCCATAGCTACCACACGCTCTATAAGCACATGGGCACTGCGTGTCTGCCACTGAAAGACCTTGTCTAAATAGAAGTGTTCTCTTTGAAGCTTCTAGGTGGGCAGAAACAATCCCAGTATTCCCCAGCTTGCCTTAAAAGTGAAGCAGCCTCTGTTCCCACTTGAGTTTTGATGCTGTCATATCTTCTCCAAAACCAGTAGCACACAAATTTGTACTTGTGGCTAATAAACTTATTACTTGTGAGATGGTTCACATACTTGAAACACCTCAGTAAAGGCTGTTAGAAACATTATTCTCTGGAAAATCTAGGTTAAAATTTTTGCCCTGTGAAGTCTAAGACAACAACTTACTACTCTGAACAAAAGACTAGACTGAAAAAAGACTACTAGCCTGAAAAAAAAGTAGGTGTATATGTATATCTGCATGTGGGAATGTTTCGAAGTCCCACAGCTACCAGCTGTGTACCATGATCATTTACGAAATGATCTCCCCCAGCAAACATTTCTGAATTCAGACTGTTTTTCAATTTAGAAATATTTCTGTAGGTATGTACAACTGGAACACTGTGACTTGCCCAGTTTCTCTGAATTTGAACCTGTCCCTGTGATTCCTCAGTGCAGGATGAGATTACTGGACAACCTAATCTTAGGATGCTTATTTTAGTATGGAGGTATTGATAAATTTAGCCTACTATTGTAGCACTGAGTTGAATATTTATTTGACCTGTAATCCTTCCAGAACTACTTTCAAATTTCACCAAGGACGTTTTCAGGGCTGGAGGAACCATTACTCCGTGTAGGAGTTTGATTCATTATCCTCACTGTTTAAAATTAGCACCATTTGTCTGTTTTAAAATTGTGTGCCTTGAAGTTCCAGCTCTTAATAACACCAACCCAATAAGTTCTATATAGTTACAAAAATATTGATTTTTAACATGTTTTGAAGTAACGGATGGTCTTAAGAATACAACCACACAGAAATTAATGTCTCCCAAGGCAAATTGGCTCAGTGGAGTTTTTTCACTCAACTTCAATGGACCCAGCATTATCCTCTTCTGCTCACAGGCATTAGGAGATTAGACCTTTGTTGGATAGTTATGATTCTTCCTCTGATTAATAGATTGGCTGGAAAACTTACTTTTTATGAGGTTTTTTCCCACATTTTATACTTTGTATCACACAAAATAAAGGTTTAGACCACGACTTTGGCTCTAGAATCTAAACAGAATCCAAGGGACAAAATCAGATGGTGTTAAACTTGGGAGTCTGACATGAGGACGACAATATTCAAAGCAAAAAGGAGAGAGCAGTCACCAAATACAAATTCTAACTGTAGGAGCAGTGACTGGAAAGCTCAAATGCCTTCTTTTTTCCTTGAATGGACCTGTTTTCCTTAATCTCTGTCTGAAACAATTAGCATCTCCAAGTGGACAGTGTTTATTAAATGAAGCCTTCTCTTCCTGCAGTTCTTTGGTTTCAAACTTTAAATATAGTGTATCCTTTTCCACTGACTATTTCAATTTGCCTTCCTGCTAACTCCAGTCTGTGGTGCACTCTTGCATGCATGCTCAGGTGGTAGGTTTTTGTTTGTTGTTTGTTTTTTGTTTTGGGGGATGTGTAGGTTTTCTTGTGTTGGCAATTGTTATCTCTTGTATGTGTTTTAGCTGGAAAAATTGAAGGGACATGTACTGCAAAATTGGAAAAATGATGCTATTTCTGGAAGAGAGAAGTCTTAATTTTTGATTTTGACTTTGTTGCCGTTTCTCTGTGTCCATATTCATCCAAAGGCATAATTGCAAGCCAAGATATTATGCCTAAAGTGCAGCTTAAGGCAGCAACCTCTACCCAAGGTGCTGGGTGAAATTTGCAGCTTCTGTGGCACAACACTCAGTTCCTGGGAGAAGCCCTTGCTGGTACAAGCAGCAGCCCAAATGTTTAACTGCATCATAACTGCAGCCTTTGTGATCCTGCATAACCAAATTTGATTCTGTGTCTCAATTTCTCCATTTGCCAAATGAGAATATTGACACTTGCATCACAGAAATAGAATGGAATTAAAGATTCAAGTGATACAGTGCTCTGAATTAAGAAAGTACCAAACCATGCCAAATATTGTCATTGTAAAATATGCATTTGTAAAATAACCACAAATTCTTACAAAGATTAATTGAATTTCTTGGAAATGACGCATTTTTATAATGCTGCAGGAGTCTCCTGTAGTAGTGTGTATATTGTTAAAACCCCTCTAGCAGTTCAGTATGAATTATTTTCAAAACCAAAAATTAGTATGAGCTGTATGATATCTCTAAATATCCATCTATCTGGATATAATTTTAATTTTAATTCTATTCCTGTTTAATTCTTCTTTTGTCTTCCAAAACACCCAGAAGCTATCAACAATATCTCATATCTGCTGTATTTATGTTATATCACCTGTAGAGTATATGTCAGATTTGAAGATGTTTCACTGTAAAACATCATGAAGATGTCCCTGACTGAACATCCAGCCCACAGCAGAGCAGCGAACAGTACTGAATGGGGAAGGAAAGTTGAGTTTTAGGGGAAAGAGTGACATGCCCACAGGACATAGCAGCCAGGCTGAGTCATTTTCCCTTGACCTTCTTGCAACCCAAATAGCCCACAAGAGATCAAAGCCAGCTCAAGCATCTTTACAGAGTCATGGAGTAAATAGGTCACCCATTACTGATCCTGTGCTGAAAAAATAGCTCCAGATGTATTTCAGATGGCCCGACACCTTTTGTACAAAAGCCTACTTACTTGGGCTGTGTACAAGAAAACAGGATTTGATTTTCAATATAGTTCTTAAAAATATAGGAAAGCAAACAAATACAACTGCATATCACAATAAGTGCCTTTGCCAGTGTTAAATAGCAGTGAAAAGGAAGCTCATGTTTTTCAGTGTAGTTTGAAAGTAGCACCTTTCAAAAGACAAATGCTGCCCTGAACCTTTAAAGTTATTTTGCTTTTCCTTAGCTCTATGTTATAATGAGTTGTTCTGTTTGAAAAACATGCAGCAAGGGAGTATATCTTCAGTTCTATGATACGTGGAGTGTGCTTACCTGAAGGAATATGAGCTCATGGTGCTGCAGGAGGCTTGCACACACAAGACCAGAAAAAATTCTTGGCTTAGAAATGCTAACAATGGTACTAGCAGCAACAAAAATCAGACCACCTTGCTTTTTACTTGGATCAAGGGAAAAAAACCCAGAAGTGAGAAAGACTCAAAGATATTGAATAATTGGTAAAATCAAATTAGATTTTAAATGTTTTGGGTCTTCTGCCTATAAATGCAATGGACCATTTTTTCCTCTCACTTGCACCATTACCATGCCAGCTGAAATAAATGATGCTCCTCTTTTTAGTCTATGACATTGTAGTGATGCCATTTCACACATCTAATGGGAGCACATTTTGCTTGAATAAGCCTATTAAAAAAATTCCTTGTTTTTGTTGTACCAATGTATGCTGCCTGTGACAGCACAGCAGGTGGCTGCATGGAGGTGAACTCTAATTAATTCAAATCAAAAAGTGAGAGACTCAGATAACAAGCTCCACAATTAGCAAATTACATCAAGTATATGCAACTATCCATCAGGAAGTAGCTGCCTGGACACCAGTGGTAAATCCAGCCAGTCCATGACTGTGGCAAGCACTTCCCCAGGGGAGCAGCTGCCTTTCTGTTACTGCCACCACTGTCCAGCCTGCCAGAGGGACTGGCTGCCCACCTGGATGGCCCAGGCTGTCACATGGCTTGTGCTGGGTGGAGCTCCATGGACTTGTGACCATTTTATGAGGAAATAAACTCATGAACAACAATCAGAAATAAAATGGGTGGTCGTCTTACCTCCTTGTCATTAGAGTGTCCTGAGCTGTACAATGTACTTAGGAATAGTGCAGCTTTAAACTCCCTTTTAAAAGCTGTGCTGTGAATACTTCACTGTGCTTTTCAAAGTACCTATAAAACATAGGAAGGGCTTGGGGGAAAAGATTTGCTCCCACCATAAATCAAAAGTGAGCAGACAAAGGTCAAAATACCAAAAGCCACAAGAACATTAACACTTAGGATATAAAGATTTCCTCAGAAACTAATGCGTGCTCTTTCCCCAGATAAAGCAGACACCTTATCTTGGGGAGTTTACAAAATGGAGCCAAGCTATACAAGTAACCACTTAACTAAACCAAGCCTGGGTCTTTTAGCAGTCTGCAGTCATTAAAGCTTCACAAAGTCTCTCAGGAGCCAATATGCTTGCTTAAGTATATGCTGTAAAAGGTCCCTGAGATTTACAAGGAACTGCTCCATGCTAAGCTAGGCACCATCTGATAAACAAGCAATTTTAGCTCCAGGCTAAACGATGCTCTTTGAGGCTTTGATTTACAATGCTGCAGATGATATATTTGTAGTTCTAGGATAGGTTCTGCTGTGGACCTGCTGTGATTACTCATCCATGAACTAAGTTAGGGCTCAGATCTTCAACTAGGAGGTCAGAAAATTGTCAGAGGAGCAAGAAATGTTTGATAAGGTTTATTTAGATGCTAACCACATTAAAAAACCTAAATTAACCAAAGAGAAGTGAACAATTCTTATGCTTTCTAGGGAACAAGCCTGGATTTTTTTCCCCTGTTTTTTTTGGTAGCCTAATCTTAAATGTATTTTGAGTGAAAAAGATATGAAAGTAACTCCCAAACTGACTTTCTGGAATAACTTTGCTTTCATTAGGCTATTTTTTTGAAAAGAGGGATGCATTTAACATCTTCAAATAGAAAATCCTAACTTCTATTTTATGAAATTTCTCAATCCTGATATACTTCTCTCTAGCATCTAAAAAACAGCTTTGAAAGAATCAGCACATGGAAGTCACATAAACTTCAAAAATTTCGATTAAAAACCCAGGCAGCCTTAGGGGAAAGTGCAAGAAGGAAAAGAAGCAGAACCTAACATTTCAGAAATGTGTAGCTTTCATAATTTTTCAGTGATCCCAGAGGTGTGGGCCCAATCCTGCACATGGCTGGGTGCCTCCTGAGAAGTGATGAGTCTTCTCAACTGATGTTAAAGCTGGAATATTTTAGACATCCCTTTAACTTTGCTGTCAGGAATACACAATTCACGGATTTAAAAAAGAGTGATTTTAACCTTGCTGCTACATGTATCGGGATTTTTTTCCTCCAGAAAAGAGCACAGATGAAGCATTTTTAAAACAGGTTAAACACAAAATTTTAGTTCAGGAAAAAACTCGTCTATTTATTGCTTTTAAATGGAATTTATGTGTTCTGAAATTCTTTTCTGTAATACCGACTGTTGATCTACCTAAAAAATGTTGCTGGAAAAGCCTGGAAAATGTTTTTTTTTTTTGTTATCACAAAAGCAGTAGACAAACTTTAAAAATATACCTAATTCTTTACTTCTTTTTCTAGGTTATTTTCAAATGCAAACCTTGGACTTTTCAAAACTGTGCATGTGCAGATTTTCAGAAATACTTTGCTTTTAAAGTCTAGTTTAAAAAAAAAATCTTTTAAACACAGAATTTTGTTTCACTTTTAAACCTATCCATCCTTGGCTCTGTTAGATACTTGGTCCATGAAGTCCTCTGCCTTAGAAGTGCAGCATGCCCTGAATTCACATCTTGGCTTCCTCCAAAGTTCAACTGAATTTATATTGAAGTTTATAAATCATCGTGATTTCATAATGCAAAGAAGGCTTTTATCACATGAACATATGACTGAAAGCAAACAAAACATGTTGTTTCCCAAAGCCTCTGGGACTCAGCAATCGCAGAAGGGGACGTTGCCAGCTGTACTGGGGGGAAATATGTAACAAGATGTTTTCATTTTTAGCAAATACTGTGCAGAGTGTGCATGTGGCAGTCAAGATACTCAGGTTATATAATCTTGTATTGTATTATATGACATCCATTAAATTCAGAGATGTGGCACTTATTTAAATATCAAGGTTATAGGCAGTGTCCACAAATTGTTAAGAATTGCAATTGCAGTCACATAAGCAGAAATAACTGAAGTTAAGGCTGCAAAACTATTATCTTTACTAATTTTTCTTATTATAAACCACTATCTTTACTCATTTTCTGAAATGCAATTTTGGTTTAGATTCAAATTCAGAGTATAATATTTTGGCTATGATATTTGGCTATGATATTTGGAATCTCTTAGTACAGATAGGTCTGATCTGTGAACTTCCTAAGAATCAATATGGGAGTTTTTCTTAGCTTTTTTTTTTTTGGTATGTTTGTTTCTTTGAATTCCAGATGGTTCATGCCACTCCTTAAGTAAAAGAAAATATCCTGGCTTTTTTTTTTGTGCTCACAATCTAGATGTAACTAATTAAGTCCTGCATTTTCTGCAGGTATGCATGGGACATAAAACAGATTGTGGAATGAGTCCGATAATGCAAATATCTTACAGAAGTATTGAACGACTTCAAGAAAATAACTTTTAATTTCGATTGTTTTTCTCACAACTCAAACACTGGGCATTGGTCGCTTTCTAGAGGGTGTCGTTCACATCAACAAGGCTTGTGGATCAGCAAATGAAGTCCATATCTGTCTGTTAGATATATAATATACAAAATTTGATATCAAGGTCCAATTGGCAATATAAAAGGTCACTTAAAAGGTTCTTTACTTTTTAAGTAGTATGCAGGAGGAGTACTTTTTTTCTTTTTTGTTTCATGACTTTACATACAATTAAATATGATAACTTTGATGACAGGAATACTAATATAAAAATAACAACATATAAGTCATAGCTTTTACTATAATCACTTTTTATTTATTCTTTAATTGAGAAAGACTCAGTGAGAATATGTTTTCCAAGAGTATCATAAGTTACAAGTGAGTTTCCACAATAAAAGGTAAAACCAGTGAAAGTTTGCAAAGCCATGCTGTCATGCAGAGGTGAACTGAGCTGCAGGAAGGTTTTGTGAGCAAACTCCACTGCATAGCTCAGAGTTTCAACTGCTTTAAAGCCAGGTAATTCCCAGTCCCTCAAGTCAGAGAAGCAGTGATGCCAGCAGGGAGGAGCCAAATTAAGCTGACAGCAGCCTTGCTGGATGCAGGAATGATGAGGTGCATCCATTTGCATCCTGGCTGTGAGCATCCTCTATCCCAGCAGCCATGGGTAGGTGAGAGCAGGTCTTGAGCTGTCCTCTGTGGATCAGAGGAGCTCATGAGAGCTCATTCAAGCAATGAGAAGAGGCAGAAGCCCTGTACTCCTTGCCAGTCCCTGTCCTACCATGAACTCACAGCTTGTGGATGGGTGGGCAGCATCTTGAGCTCTGCTGTCCAGTGATCCATTGCAGAGTGGTCTTGCTGCCCTCCCTTCAGACACCTGCCCTCTCCACAGGCTGCATGGACAGGGGATCAGCAGAAATGTTTATTTCCTCTTTTATTTTGGAGCCACAAAAGCCATCATGGCTCTGCCAGGCTATTTCTATTGGTTTTTCTTGAGTAAGAGCCTCTCCATCCAATGTCAGAATATTGGTTGGTAAACCAAGAGTGTGCAGTTTTCCCTCTGCTCTGCTTCTGGGGCTTTCTGACCCATGGAGATAGGTCTTTCGGATCCTTTGGTCTCATTTTAACTGTCAAGGTCAGACGAATGTGGAATCTGAATCCTCATGAATATCATTATGCCCCAGAATTTTCCCAAATTTTGCATGCTGGGACCTTTTCAGATCCTTTGCAAGGCTACTCATCTCGAAAAATAAAATAAATTGGTAAATCTCTATGCCAATTGCAGAAGATAGAATCTAGGCAGCTCACAAAAATGTGAAAATATGCAAAGTAAACAGATTGTTTCTGACAGTAACAACCCTGCAATTGCATAAAGCATCATCAAATTGCAACCTGCACGTATTAAGCTTTGAGAACAACTGAATTCACAGTGACACATTCTCAGCTCTTGAATTCATTATCACACCTGCTCAGCTTGGAGATTTGCAGTATTGTGCCTTGTTCTAAAAGGTGGTCTCCAAAGGAGCACTGTGTTATCAATATAATCTCATTTGGGTTCAATTTTATGAATTTCTCTGTGAGCTGTACAGAGAATTGTAGTGAGGGCAGGGCAGAGGGGTACTGAATATAGGTAAACATATGCAAGCTCTTCTGTGGGTGCTGCCTTCTGCAAAGATGCTCATTGCAGGACCATGAGTGCTCCTGAAAGGAGGCTGTGAAGGGGCAATATGCTGCAGTGCCATTAAATCATGCTCTAACTCTGGCTGTAGAGAGCCCAGCTGAGCTGATCTGATCTGCATGCACTTTCCCCTCTGTGATTTTACAGTTTACTTTACTATCTAGAAGTTCCTAGGAGAAAAACAAACTCAAACCTTAAAACCTAATTCACTAACTAATCACCAGAAAACAAGGTTTTTAAAACAAAAGAAATAAATACTAGCCCTCTAAAAAACACACTTTCATCCAAATACAAAGAAATACAAATTTCATGATAATGCTGCAGTCTTGACCCTGGACAATGTACTGAGGATTCCTTCAATCAACTTATAAATAGACACCATTGCAGGCATTTTTCATAGTTTAATATACTAATGTGCTGTAGAATTTTAAAGCATTTTTAATTGCTATGAATTCTCTCAGTTCTGCCAGATACCTTATTAAAATATTTTCCCACTTAATCTAACAAAATGTATATATGCAGACTTCTATTTGATGCTTGTCAGTAGACGTCATTAATGTATATATAAATAATTTTTAATGGTTTTCTCTTCCAGAAGTAGTTATTGTTGTTACGGTTAGAAAGTGAGAAGTCTCCTTCTAAGTATTTATTTAAGGTCAGAATTAAAGTTATGCTGTGATGCAATACATTCTTTATAAACAAATGCATACTCAAGCAGCCCACAATTTATTGTGTATTTATATCCATCTCCTTGGTTTTATATAATTGATACTTGGAGACAGATGGTATACTTAAGAAAAAGACTTGAAACTGTTAAAGATTTTCATTTTTGTTTGTCTGGGTTCACTCTAATGTGTTTATTTAGCCATTGCATGTCTTTATTTCTCACAGATGTACAACAGCACAATTTTCCAATAACAGAACTCTTTCCTTTCCATGAACAGCTCCATGCTATTACAGTAAACAGCTCCTGAAGCCAATACTGGCTGGGAACTCACAGACATATTTCTCCAGCACAAGATCTTTGGAGGTCTTGCAGAAGCAGTTGGGTAGACAGAAGCCACCTCCTGGAGGGACACTGGAGTGCAGTGAGCTCTTGCACTGCAGGTAACATGTGAGTGGAATAAAAGCAGTCACCTTCTGTCATTAAAACAAACAGCTCGTAGCAAAGCACACTCTGCTGCTTCTTCCACTCTTTCACACACTTACAAGTGTGGAAATGAGAAAATTTGTTTTGATTAACAAATCAAGACTTCCAACAAATAAGAAAGAAAAATATTTGAAGACTTCTCATCCTTATTGCAGAAAAGAATATCACAGTGCTAGAGTTTTACATTTTCAATGCATGAAAAGTATCTTTTCATTAAAGAATGTTTTGGTTAGATCTGTCCTAACTCTGCCTTTTTACACTAACAGAGTGGTTGAAGAATCTTGGAGATACGTGCTTTGAAGTCAGAGAAGTTTCCTGGGAGCAAACTACAACAAGGTGAGTTATAAGGATAAAAATATGTCAGAGAATCATAGAACATATTGAGTTGGAAGGGACCCACAAACAACATCCAAGTCCAACTCCTGGCCCTGCACAGGACCTGATATCATGAAGATAATGCATTTCTATTGTAGTCACAGGAAAATATGTAATGAGAACAAAATTTCCGCTTTTCTATTCAGTCTGTAGCATCCTACTAATCAGATATGAATCATTAGGAATTGAGTATTGTAACCCAGAGATAATTCAGCAGTGAGATAAGGGTTGTCTAAAAATTCTGTTTGAAGGCAGAATCCTCCTGTTTAAAAGGTGAACTTAAGGGCAGCAGCAAACTTTTCCTCTCAGCTAAAGGAAAGTGGCCACAGGTGTGGGCAGGGTGAGTTCTGCAGCCCGAGGGGTGTTGGAGAGCAGCTGAGTGTGTGGCAGGGCAGCTGTACTGGGTTACTCTGGGCAGGGCCATAAAAGAGCTAGGGAGGAGCTGGGATATTGGTCTTGTCTGGTTTTGGTTCTGGGTGTGATGGGGCTGTGTCTCTGTACTGGTTTCCAGGTATTTGCTTGATTTGAGTCTACCAATGTGGTATGGGGTTTGTTTCTTTTTTTAATACTTTCACTATGGTAGTGGCCATGAGAGGTACTTTGCTGAAAATCTTTCTTTGGTTTTAGTATGGGGTGGACTTGAGAGGCTGTGTCTCTTCTGGAGCTGCTTGAATTAGAGTAGATATCTGTGCTTCATCCCTCAGGAGATGTCTTGCTTTACTTTTCTGTCTTGAGCACCTTGTAGTTTATGGAGCCATAGAATGATTTGGGTTGAAAGGGGACCTTAGAGAATACCTTGTTCCAGCCCTCCTGCTGTGGTCAGGGGTGCTTTTCCTTTCAGACCCCCATCTGACCTGGCCTTGAATGGCTCAAAGGGTGAAGCATCTACAGCTTCTCTGGGTGACCTGTTCCAGTGTCTCACCACCCTGATAGTAAAGAATTTCTTGATAATTTTTGGCCTAAACCTACTTGCTTTTTGTTTAAATCTATGACAACTTTTCCTGTCCCTTCATGTTCTTATAAGAAACAAAAAGCCCTAAACCAACCCCTCTTCATTGTTCTTGTAGACTCTCTTAATAAAGTGCTTTAGGGTTTCCCTGGATCTTTCTCTTCTTCAGCCTGAACACCCTTAACTCTCAATGTGTTTCTGCAGGTGTTGCTTTGTAATATACTTCTTAAAGTTGGTTGAGTGCTATGGGGTGGGAACCAAGTGCAGCATTGCTGGAAAATCAAAGCAATATTTCTGTTGTGTTGCCCTGCCATGACTCTTTTACTCTCATGATAGAGTTGAGACCAGCTCTCAAAGAAATTAAGATAAGACTTGACTGAAAAAGCTTGGTGAAATCTCATTGAACTATGTGAAGTAAGCTCGTCAGGGAGCAAGCACAGCTGCTCTGAGTGATGGTCATTTGGGTTGTTAGAAACAAAGCCAACCTGTTTTCTTGCCAGTTTAAGTTCACTGGCTGCTTTGGGTCCAAGTCTCTCTTACCCAGGACTGGAACTGTCCCTTTGTAGCTGGGTCTGTGCTGGCTCTGCCAGCTCAGCAGCCGTGTGTGGATACAGCTCTGCCTTGCGCTGATGGAGCTCAGTGTGGCTGTGAGCAGGAGGGAAAGACTCCTGGGGTCAGGGTTGGTTCCCTTGTCTTTGCTCTGGGTTTGTGCTGAATTATCCATGTTAATAACCGGCTGCCACTTGTTACAACGGAGAGAATTTCCTGAGTTGCTGAGGTCTAAGTTCAGTCACTTTTCAGAGATGGCAGTTCCTCTTAAACAGAGTGTGAAAGGAGTTTGTGTCCTTCCACTCCCCCCTTATTGTATGCTGCTCTTACTTTGAATGTTCATTTTTTCTTTTTGTTTGATACCTAGCAGAGTCATGAGGAAAGAAAATGAGACGCTTCTGTGAGTGACATAAAACTCACATCTGGTTACCAGGATAAACAAACGAGGTGAGTAACATATTCTGAATTCTTCTTCCTTGTATTTACCTAGAATTTCTGTTGTATAAGTTATAAAAAAATGCGCCAGATATATCTGCCATTCATGAATGTATAATTGCAAAACCCTTTCTAAAGGAAACTCTGATGTTTATATTCTTATATTCTTTAAAAACACAAAAGCAGAGTTAAAAATGTGATCCTGCACTTCATCAGTGAAAACAAACATTTTTCAAATGGGGAAAGTGGAGAAGGTAGCAGAGGGGAAAATATGCAGACAATGAAGAGCTAGGTTAAAAAAAGAAAACTGGATAGAAAAGGAGAAAGAGGAACAGCTCTGAAAAGACATTTAGCGAGTATCTACAGGAAGTCAAAACTTTAAGGAACAAACAGAAAAGCAGGAAATTAGAGTTGAGGTCACTCTTGCTCTCTTCCTGCCAAGGCACAGGAGGTCTGCAGGAAAGCCACAAGCTGAGCATGCAGAGGGGTGACCTGGCTGTCCCCTTGCCCCTTTCTGTGCCTCTCCTCTGAGCAGCCTTGTCCTTCTCCTGCTGAGCTCCCCATTTGCTCCTGGTGCTTTATTCCTGCTTGTGCCAATGTCTGCTGGAGGAGCACCTGGCAAGGCAGGCTTTCACCCTGCCCCTTCTCCTTCCTCCTCTCCTCTGGGGCTCTGAAGTTTTTAAGAGTGAATAAAAGTAAAAAAGAAAATGAAAACTAGTGGTGTCTTAACTATTACTATAAACAAACATTGAATTATGGTATGTTTGCCAATGTCTGGATTTTCCACACAGTAAACTCAGATGGTAGAAATGAAAAACTGTGACTGGTTCTGCTGTTGTTAAGGTGGACTAAACTTGGGTTTTAGAAAAGATTTTTCCTCTCTGCACTGCTCAGGTGGCAGGAATGGAGATTTGCTTGGAGATTTTTTATTTTCTTTTAAATCAAAGTTGCAGAGAGCTGTACAATGGGAATCTAAAGAGAAATCTTTTTCTTGCTGATTGACACATGTTAGAGTGAAGATGAGGTAACAATAATAAGCAATATTTACAGAACACCAGGGAAATCAGGTGAATTTCTACTGCAAATAATGGGTGTTGTGCAAGGCTGAGTGCAGACTTGTATTCTGATCTTTGCTCTTGTTATAGCTTTGCTATGTTTGTCAGGAGTGTAAAATTCTGTGTTTATGGAAAAGGTGTTTTCTTTTAAAATGTGATTAGAAACCAAGTAAATCCATAATTCATCATTTAAAATGAAAAAAAGAGTTCAGTACTGCTTTGGGATACTTTCTTCTTGGGGGAAGAGGATTTAATTGCTGCTTTTAGAATAAATTTGCTGGTTTTTTCAAGGCTTTGACTGTCCTGACAGCACTCAGTTCAATCAACAGTATGAAGGCAGATTGTACTCCTCAAAAAAGTGAGGGAAGTATTATGTCTCTTCTGACTTTTACTAATAGTTAGTTTATATTGATTGTCCAATATGAATTCAGTAGAGGATGTGATGCTATTTTGTTATTGGAAGATCTTCTAGAGTTGCTATCTGGTTTTCCTATATTTTCTCTAATGCATAATCCCAGAACAAGATTAAATAATGCCAAGAAGAGGTTTTGAGTCCTGTACTCTGTACTGGTGGAGGGGTAGTCAGAAAAAACAGGATCAAGTAATCAGTGTGAACCTGAGTGTTTTTAAAAAGAGGCCTCAGTTCCCCTTTCTTTGCTTTCCTTGAAAAGGTTTATCAACAACAGACCTCAACTCTGTGCTTCTTTCCTGTTAATTCCACCTCTGGCAAAGTCAGGGCAAGTTTTGACATGAATTGCCCATGAATTGACTTCAAATTGACCTGTAAGTCCTTATTTCCATTAGGTGGTCTAACACTCTGATGAATTTAGGGTGTTTAATGCCTCAGGCAGTTTAGATGCTTATGCATACATGTTTTTACATTTGAAGGGTTTTGCTGTCTTAAAAGAATGAGGTAGAGGAGCTGTAGAAGAAATGTAAGGAATCCCACACATCTTTTACAGGTCAGAGGAAGGTGGAGTGGGTGGGCGGACCTTAGTGGAGAAGCCCTTGAGCCTCCCAGCTGGGTACCAGGTTTTACAGCCCAGATATGAGAGAAGGTGTGCCCTCAGCTTGGCTCCTGCTGCAATCTGGGGATCATTCCTGTAGCTGATTTTCATGTAATTGATGTTAATAACAGTAATTGCTAACAATGGGCTGGGGTTAATTATCCAAACCACTTGTGATTTCTAGTATCTAGAACTGCAAATACCTCCTTGAAGGTATTGATGAAGGAGGGACTCTTTTCAGGTATTCTATGTGAAATTATATGAAGAAGAAGCTAGTAGAGTTTTGGGTTTTATCAAGTACTAAAGTAATATTAGATATTAATTTCTGCTTAGTTGAACAGCCAGAGAAACATCAAGAATGTATCAGTGTGTTTAGTTTTTAGGTGGTGGCTGAATTTTTTTTCCTCACAAAGCATAAGATTCTTGGAGGCTATGAGTGTATGACTTGGGTAGAAGTTTAGACAACTTTGCGGCTTCATATAGAACAATTTTTCAGCTTTCGGTAGATGTGTTTTAAGTAGCTACAGATCTGTCTCATGCTATGATTTAACGTGTTTTAGTGAGCTGTAATGTATAACCAGTCATATTTCAGGTTAATTGCTTGATTAAATTAGTAGAAATGCACACGCATTGCACTTTGAGCTATTTTAAAATAGCATGGTGCAGTAATGACCCAAGCTAGTCTCTTATATTACCTGCCTTATTAGAGTAATAATGGACAGATCTTGTTTTGCACTATATTTGCAAACCTTTCTTGACATGTAAATTCACTCATGTTCTGCATGCTTTTATTGATTTTTACAAAAGAGAAGTGGTTTGTTTGACCTACCTTACTTTGATTTTTTTTTCCCTTTTTCCTAAGGAAATCAATATAATAAAGTAATTCTTTCCTGCTATCCTCTTCTCTTCACTAAATCCTTCTGAGAACAGTCAGAAAATGTCTCCCCTTCAATTATTTTAGACTTGTTTGCATTAAATCCTTTCAAAGGGACCCATGTAAGTGTGCTACTTTAATAAGGATGCCTTCCTGTGATATAAGCTAAATAAAATTTTACATTTAAGGTGAGTAAGAACCAGTTATGGAGAAAATTGTTCAATATATGTTCCATCCTAATTTCATTTTCCGTGCGAAGCCTGCTCCAGCTCTGAAGTAAGATAGGAATCTGATACAGTATGCATAATTCATGGTTTTGGCCTTCTGTCTGCTCTTCTTTTTCTGGAATGCTACATATTTAGATTAGGTAAACTTGTCTGCTATCAATACAGTTTGTTTTCAAGCAATAGAATACAACATGTGGTGTTGCACCTGGAGGCAGTGATACAGGAACCTCAGTTTGCAGAGCAAGCTGTTCTTTCCCACAGGCTGCATGGGTCTCATTTGGGAAGTTCACCTCTGTTTCATCCTGGATATCATCTATTGATGATGTTCCAGAAAGAATGGGATGCTTTGCACCACCCTGACATTATTTCTGTGGCAGCAATGAAAGTACCAGTGCATGCACAGTGTATGAAGCAATTTTTTGGTACTCACTGCATGTGGTCTGATCCAGAGCCCATCCCTGTGTGTTTTGAGCCCTTCTATTCTTTGTGCTGTTACATATGATCACTACTAGAAGGTATTTGTAAGTGTAGTTTTCATTTAAATCTCATAGACCTTTAAGGCATTGGTTTAGGCTAACATGCCCCCGAACTATAGGAAGTTCAGCAGGTCAAATATGGTTTCCAAATGAAAACTGGCAAAATTTGACATTGACAAATGTTTCTAAGTGACATTCTTGTTCTTTGTAGTCTTTGAGTAGTCTGGACTCGTATTGAACAGAAAAACTCTCCTTGCATTAAATTTGGCATCAGATGTTACTTTAAAAAATCAAATGTGGCTGTATAAGGTGTTACCATACTGCAGAGAAGTAGTTGAATTTGAATGTGTCTGAAAATAAATGTCTACTGTTAAATTGCCTCTTTGAAATGAAAGCCTAAGATTATAATTGTGTCAATAATAATAGGTTGTAAAGAGACCGAAGTAAACAATTTGGGAATTCAAATGCTGACGTTCACTTTAGTTTCAACTCTGAATAATGTTGTTCAAACTTTTCAGAAAATTTACGAACTGGATTTTTTTTTGAAAAATTACTATTATAGTTTCTGTTCATAATAGCTTTAATAATTTTTGAAATCAGCTATCCTGCATTTTTCCTGAAGGCAAATAATTAATTGGATATCAACACATTTCTGGTTACTTAAGTCTTTTTTTAAATGTAATTTTCTGATATCACAATGAAGTAACTGAATGCTTTAGCCTAAGTCTTTTTTTTTTTCTTTTTTAATTGGAAGAAACTTTGCAGAATTCCCAAACAGATCCCTTATAGCTTTGAAATGGCAGAATTGAATAGTATTCACATGAAATATTGCCAGTCTGGCATCTAAACATAGTGTTCTCTCAGCCAAAAAATTAAAACCTAATTTATTTAATTTTATTTAAGATGGTCTTTAGAGTCTTTCAGCTGCTTATTAGGTAGAATTTTTACCCTTTTACAAAATAACGAAATTTTAAGTTTAGAATAACTGCAATAGCAATGAATTGCCACTGTTCCACACTGAATCTTTAGGGGGAAAAAAGCCAAACTACTCAAGCAGTTGAATATTTGAAGCCCTGCTTTATAAGAAGTAGTTGAGGTTCCCCCACTTGTTTGCAGTGGGGTGGGGAGGTACTGGCTGTGCTGCTGGGCTGCAGTGTCTGATCAGAGCACTGGGGCTGAGCTTCAGAGCTTGAAATGAGTTTGTGAAGATGCACCTGCAAGGTGGAATGTGTTCTTCCAAGTGCTTTTCCAAATGTTTTGTAATTTAAACAAAAAATACCTTTTTTCCCCACGCCCAGATGCTGCAGCTAGGGGCTGGAGAATGGCTATGGAGCTATTTTCTACTCTCAAATGTGGAATTTCTCTTTATCCTTCTGAAAATACTTGCTGAAAGACAGGAATTGGTCCCTGATGGTTAATTCACTGTCACAGACAATACAAGCTCATCCTTCCCAAACAGATTTTATTTACCCATACTATTACCTGGAAAGAAAAATACTATGAATGCTACTTCTGTCAAAGGTCCTCTGCTTCAGTATACGTCCAAAGTCTATGAATTTGTATTGAAAGTTCCTATGTGTGATTGCTGTTTGTCTTATCTGCAGTTCCTTAAGTCTCATAAAGTGCAATAATTGTTTAGCACTGAAACTGCATAAACTGTTTTGATGTGTTACGTGTTGCAGCTATCTATTTTAGATCTCAAGACCCAAATTTATGGTGTTATCTGCGATGTAACCCTTTACCACGGAGGTCAGGATTGTGGCTGTGGACTTGTCACAGACTCTGAGTTCCATGAACTGGATTGTGGCTCTGCTTCCTTGTACCTGGTGTGTTTTAACTAAAGAATGATTTTTCACACTCCATAATAGAAATCCAATAGGCAGGGAGAAACTTAAGGACATAAAATGTACTGATTAAACAACCCCTCTCAAAGATACTGCCTTCATCATAGGTACCTATAGTAAATATAGCCAAAGTACCTCTGAGAAGAGGTAAAAGTGATGAGTGACTAAATCATAGCGAGTATACACTGCAAAGCTGCTAAAAAATACAATTCCTAGCTGCCATCATAGTGTGAATATTAAAGTCTAGATTTTTCCATTAATTTGTGTTTTGAAAATCACAAGCTTCATGCTTATTTCAATCTCTCCCCTTTAGCATTATACCTCTAATCAGAAAGCGAAATAGGCACATCAGGTGAAGTTTAAAAAGGGGAAGAGAAACATTTGGTTTTGACTGGGAACAATTAGAGGCTGTAAATGGAGTAAGAACTTGCCTCATCAATCAAAGATGAGTGTGCTGGAGAAGCTTGCTCGTGCAGCAGGAGAGGAAAAGATCAGGGGCAGTGTCTGTGTGTGCAGGTGTGCCTCTGCAATACAAGTTAACATTTACAGTTATGATTGCCGCTACTTTGGAAAACCTTTTGTTTTCTCATCCCAAACTGCACACTTGAGTACCACATCAATGCAAAAAGAAGGCATCAACAATAATCAAATAAAAAGGAATAATTTTTATTTAAGCAAAATGTTAGAAAGGTGAATTCCTTGCTCTGTAGTAGCTTGAGCTTTTAATATGCCACTTAGCAGTAACACTGGGACATGCCTTTAGACTTGGGAGTCCCAGTTAGAGGTTTTGCACTGGGTCCCCTGTTTTCTCACCATGATGAGGGACTAAAAGTGGAGGGACAAGGACTGCATCCAGCTGCTGGAGTTGCTGTAGATGGAGTGAGCAGAAACCTGGCTGCCTTTGGTGTTAGTCTGGAAAATAAACTGTGCTCAACTGGTAGGCTTTGACTCTGTATTGTACTTGTTGTGCAGCTTGCAAGGGCTTTAGTTTCCTTTCAAGTATTTTATTCTGCACTCCTTGAGTTCAGCAGCATGTCTCCTTACGTAGAAATCACTGTCATAATTTGAGACAGGTACTTTGTAAAGGCAATAATACTAAACATAAATAAAAATTCAGCATTCCAGGCAGTAATAGAAACAGTTCTTATATTCTTAATGTACTGTAGCATTTTTAAAAGGTTAAAAAAATTCAGTATGTCTCAGAGTATCTTCTGAATGATAGTAGTCTTCAACTGATTGCTTTGACACCCAAATGACGTCCTGTCTTGCACATTCATAATTTAAAATACGAAATGTGTTGCAAAGGAGAGAGTGGAAACTGGAAAGAATGGAAATAGGATTTGAAGTTAAATATATAGCTTTTCAGAAGAAATTAGCAAGCAAGAATGCATACATTCCTAGTCTTTATATTTACTTAGTACATACACAACTAGAAATGAATGTATTAAATCATGTTGTATGTGTTCTTGTACATAAAATGGAAACCGTAAATATTTGTCAATCATTTCCTACATAGAGTGCCTATTTTAAGCTAGTGGGAGTGTTTTACAAAAAACAAGTATTCAATTTAGCTTTAAAGACCAAGCCTGCTTCTTATTTAACTGCAAGTGGTAGAGACAGCCCTTGACAACTTGTTCTGCAAGTTCTTCCCAGTTATGCCTGTCATCTCTACTTGTGTAAAATTCCATTCTCAGACTCTATATTACAATTTTTTGCTGGCCTAATGATATTGGGTAGTGATATTTATGCCTTGGATCTATCTTAATTATGCTAGAACATATTTTGGTATAGGTGGAATTAAAGGAGTGCATACCTCTGTTTATAATGTGAAACAATAGAAGCTTCTGAGAAATAGGGTGGCTAACATCTTGTATTAGCCTATATGATACCCTTAAATGGAGACCCAGGTTTTTGAAAGAGTAGCTGGGGCATTTGGTGGCTTCTAAAGAACTGCTTCAAGTATTAATTTCCTACTTCCTTCTGGCCATCACTGCTTGCTAGAGCTTCCAATTACCTGCATATGGAAAGTGATCAGAAAACTTGTACATTCCAGCAAAATTTGGCTTTCAGATTTGCACATCTTTATATAGTTATACCAATGCGTGATTTTAATGTTTCTGCATGGAAGAACTTGGTTTCATAGTCTTGATATCCATTTTTATCCACACTGTTATTGTTCAATCCTTTTTGTCTGATTGGTTGTTCTCTATTCCTGCATATAAAGGTTCAAAAGTGGCTTTAGTTTAACAGCCATTTCTTTTTTTCTCCATGTTTTTACTTTAAGTAGTTCAGCCATAGGTTCTGTTAGAACAGTCTCTGAGCTCCTGGAGCAGTAAAGAGAGCAAAAATCTATTCTTGGAGATGTTTGCTTTTCTTGATTTACCTTGTCTTTTTCCTGTAGTCTTTTGTCTGTAGTTATTAATTATAGTCAGGGCAGCATTTTCAATGATTAATTGACCACTTGTTAAAACAATAAGGCTGCTTAATAAGCAAAACACAGTGAAAACTTCTATTTTTGTGATACCTTCTTTGGAAAGAAAGCTCCTATGCACACTAGCAATTTTAGTGCTATAAAATGAGGGGAAAGTCTCTCATAGACATGTGATGTTTAGAGTAATAAATTGCTTGTTTTTAAAATGCCCCCACTCCAGTATTAACACACTTTTGGCTTTAGCCCTTGATTGAAACTTACGCTAATTAGAGTCCCTTAAACAGAAAGGAGGGAAAAAAGAGAATTGAGCTGGACTCACTTGTGCTGGGAGAAGGAGGTAAGAATTACAGCCTTGCATGACAACTGCCTTCACAAGATCCTAGAAAGGAACGATAAACTTCAGATGGAAGAAGGATGTGATAAGCCAGTTCCTTTCTAATTTCTCCATGGGATTGAGCTCAAGCCACCAAATTAATGTGCAGCCCCCAGTGTTTGGCCCTCTCCAAGTTGGGGTGTGCTCCAGGGACTTTTTGAATACTGCTTACTTCCACTGCTTGTATAAGAGATTAGACATTCTTACGGTAACTTATCCAAAACTGTCTCTTCAGGTGTCTAGATATACCATCAATATATTGTTAATATTTTCAAGATAGTGCAAAGACCTTGCAAACCCACTCAGTGCTGGGTAGAGTTAAAGGGACTGCAGGGAGTGCTGACTTAAGTGAGCCAAGTCACCATAGCAGTGTTTCCATGCCACAGACTCCTTTCTGCCTGCCTTCTCTGTGGAATGGACCAACAGTACTCTTGGTTCTTGCCAGTTGGACTTGTGCAGTTCTTGAGGAACTATCACTTTATCCACTCTTGCAAAATTAAGTACCTGAAGTGGCTGCCATGTATGTATAGTGTAATTTTCTCTGGAGTACTACTTAGTCTTTTATTTTTTGATGCTTTGGCTTTCTTTCAGCTCTTTTATCTCCCTCTATCAGATAATTTTTCCCTGCATAGTTTGTTTCATCATGTTCCTTCTACTTGCACATCTTGTACTTGGGATACAAATAAAACGCTTCAATATGACATTGTAAATATTGGAAATCAGGCAGAACTAGTTCCATCCTCTCAACTTCCAACACTAGCTCCTTGTCATGACACGCTTCCATTAAAGAAGCCTCGATGACATTTAGCATGTCCCTGGCTCTATCACTTTACTCATCTTGCATTACTGCTTTTCTTCTGATACTGGAAGTGTGTAAGCTGAAAGGGCTATGATGCTTGTATTGATAGAGATATTTAAAGCATCTCCAACGCAGTTAATAGCAGGGTTTATGCCATTTATCCTGAAATTTGCTTGTAAGCCTGTATGTCAGTGAAAATGAATCTCTGTAATACAGAAAATGAAGGCACTAAGCATCTTGCATATTGCCTGACCTACATCTTTCTCCACTAATGGAGCTGACAGGTCTCCCCCAGGAATGAGACAGGGGACATTATTTGTTTTCTTGAGTGCTTCTTGTAGCTTCTCTGGATCTTGTCCTACTGATGTGTAAGGCAAAACATAAAGACAGCCTGACTGCATTCTTTAGAACTCTAATCAGAGATTAAACCAATCAAACATGATAGACCTTTGTATCCTCTAGCAGAGTAGAGCCTCCCTTGGAAAGCCTTAGTGTAAAACCCCACCATAATAAAAGCAGATCTGGCTTGACATGAACAAATGTTTCCATGGATCTCTAACCATAACCCACACAACTCTATTAAATAATCAAGGAAGAAAAATTGTAAATGTACTAGGATTTCTGCAGTCACTTGATTTGAGTGCAAGAAAAAAAATGCAGACAAGTGAGTTTCCTGATACTGTAGTAAACCACCCTAATTCTACAGGGCTTCTAGAAAAGTCTGTAAATACAGCAGCAAACATTTACATCCTCTTTTGCTGGCAGGATGAAACTTTCCTGCAGGATTAAAATAAATGACAAGCTGCGTCACCAGGCAATAATTTCCCTCCCAGGATTGTCCTTGGCATCATTTTTCTGATTCCTGAAACTAATCAAGGTGTAGGGAACAACAAAAATATCCTTACAGCTGTATCTTTAGCTTCTTGTCTGTAAACTTTCAGGTCATCTGTAATATATTGTAGGTGACACTGCTTGTCAATAAAATTGACTTAGGCATCTTAAATCAAAGTCACAATTAGACCAGAACTGGCATTGCTAATATATGTTAGTAATAGGATGGAAACCTCATTTTGTGAAACAATAATTATGTGTAATAGTTTACAAATTAAACTTTTAGAATGTTATAATTGGTCTAATAATGTACTGTTGTTAATGACTGAAGCAAGCCAAGTTGATCTATGGTTAGGCAATAAAGCTCTTGGAAACAAATGGTCACAATAAATCAGAGTTTTGTAAGCTTCTTAAAGTTAAAGCCAGAGGATACTTCCTTAGAAGGGGAGCTCAGAGAATATCATTAGAACTGCTTTGTAGATGTGCTTTAGAGGATGGCTGTGTTGAGCCTTCTGATGAGAATAGCAAAAAGGGATGACCCATCTAGAATTCTTTTAAAGTTCTGTATATTGCAGAAAATCTATGTTTAGTGGAAGCAGTACATGTACTGTAAACTGTCTTTGAATTGTTTGGCAGTGTTCTTTTGCAGTGTGTTCAGTGACATCCTTCATACTCACAAAAAATCATCAGCAAAATAAGAAGTTCTGATGCAAATAATTTTCATTTTTAGGGTTCTTATATAGTCTGGAGAATAAGAATTACTTATTGAAAAAATACAGTTATTAATTAGGTTATATTGTTTGTGGACAATGTCAATTGTTTAATATTTAAGATATTAGTCCTTACGTTCATCTGATTTAATATTACCATATGAGAGAAATAAAATTCCACTGAAACCCTTCAGCACAATCCATTTTTAAAATAGCTTCCCCTGTGACATACTTACTTATCTCTACTATAACAACTTTAGTGTTTTATATTCATGTTGTAACTTCCAGTGAAGGATATTAAAAAAACAAACCCAAACCCTAAAAACAAACAAAAAATCACCCCTATGGTGAATTAAAGAGAGCTGAGTTATTTTATTGAAACAAATAAGATTTCTTTTTCAATTTAAGTTGCCCTCTGCATGCTAGCAAAAATATTCCAAACTTTTTCATAACCCTGAAGGTAAATTACTGTAGAGGAGAAAATTTTACGGAACGCTGTTCATTCCTAATAAAGAAGCTGCAAAACAAATGTGGTAGAAGAGAAATGCTTAGGAGATGAAAAGATACAATGAGGCTGTGAAACACTTGGTGATAGGTGGGAGTTATGAGATGGAGGAGGAAGACAACACGTGAGTTTGGAGCTCCTTAGGGACTTTAATGCATGCAAATAATAAGGAAAAATGAGAAGCCAAATATCCTGTAAGACAAATGTTTTCAGAGCTTGTGCCATTTCAGGGAATACTGTGAAAACAATTTCTGTTCTGTATTGGCAACTTGCTGTATTTCTGACCCAAATTTTTATTTTTACACACAACAGACTTTTGTCTGATCTCTCAGAATATTTAGTTGCAATACTCTTATGTCAGACAGTTGTGTTGGGGTGTTAAAGTTGTTACAAATCTAGATTGGTACAGGAACCCATGAACAATCATTATGGGTCTGACCAGTGGCCCATTGCATGCACTAGTCTCTCTAAGAGAAGTCTTTACCACTAATGTTAGAGCTACATGGAAGAAAGCTGGAAGTTAAAATGGATAAAAATCAGTTGCAATTCAGCCTACAAATACTGTTCTTCTGTTCTTGGAAATTCTTTGATAGGTTTATTGTGAATTTTGCTAAACTATATTTAATGTATGCTCAAGTAAAAGAAAAATTTCTTCTGCTTTGGTCAGATCTGGACCTGTGCAAGGCAATAGTGAGGTTATTCCACAAAATAAGTTTTAAAGTATAGTTCTGTCTCAAAGTCGGAACATACCAATGCTTTCCATTAGTATATCAAGAGCAAATCTGAGTCTATAGCCTATAGAGGGGAATCCCTTTCCTCTTTGCAGTCTTCATACCAATTTCCATACCAGTCATATTCATCTCCTCTGGAGAACCATGCCTTGAACTCTCCAAACATCTCTGTTCTCTCTTAACTTTGAAACTGGGACAAAATATTCCTGGGCGTTCTGAGCTCTGACCTTGTAGGATTGGCCTAATCCTGCCTTGAAATAAGGGGCAGGAAGGGTATGTGTTCTCCACAGGCAGGGAGTAGCAGTTACAGCTAGACAAAACCCAACTTCAATAAAGATAAATCAGTAAGAAATAACTATCTTATGGATCTGCCATGGGACTTGCAAAGAATTTGCTGGTGCATCTCTGAGCTAAAATGCTAATACATACAGTATATTTATCAGCTTTGAGGTAGGTAAGTGATGGTAGAAAAGTGATGAGAGTACATGGAGAGGGAACTGGCATATGCTAATTTAGTTTTTGTTTAAACCTCCTTATTAGAATTCAGTCAGGCTCAAAAGTATGGGGGAAGGTCTCTACATTTGAAAGTAGAATTCATTCCACCAGAAAAATGACATTTCAAACAAACTTCTTGGAGGTAAAAGGGCTGGAGAATGCAGGGAGGAAAGGAGCAATCAGCAGGTTGCAGCTGTTTGAAGTGACAGCTCAGAGGATTTACAAATGTAGTTGCTATAACTATATTGCTTGAGTCACAATGAAAAGTAATAGAAGTGTAGTTGTTGAGAGATGGTGACTAAAGTTGATGGAATAGTAGCAATTCATTTAAACATACAAAGGATTTTGGAAATGGAGGAGCCACAGAAAAAGGAAATAAAGAAAAATACATGAGAGAAACCCAGAAAATGGATAAAAGTCTCCCAAGCAGCTCAGGATGCATCCAGTGTGCGTTCTAGGGGAGAGTATTTACTGAAATATCAAGGTTGTTCATGTGGCTTTGTAAGGTGATGCATATTTTTCACTTTATGCAATGGGGAGCAGCTAGGAGCATTTGTATCCATACAAATGACTGCTACTTGTACCTGACTCCAGTGAAGGTTGGTGTTTCTGTAGGGAGAGTTGATATGCACAGACTAAAGAAGTTACGGCACCAGGCTGCAGATGTCTAACCCAGTCCAGCAGTGGCCTTGTGCTTGGTGCTTGAGAGCTGTTCCTCTTGAATGTGGAATCCTTCAGCAGTGTGGGTTAGTCCTTCAGGAAAAACCACAGGATCCCAGTAATTCACTGCTAGTGGTGGTGACATTGAGAGCATGCAAATGGATCAGTGGCACTGGCAACTCCTGTACTGGCATTGCTCATTTTGGGAGTCTGCTGAAAGAATGGGTGGAGTCCTCCCAAGAAACCTTGAATTAGCTGGCATCATTGCAGGTGTCAGTCTCCTGAAGACATCCTGGATTAAATGGGTGTGGCAGAGATGCTTGGATGAGGGAACATGCAGCATACATCCTTTGAAGGAATACAGCAGAAAGCGTCAAGCGTGGCTGTTTTTTTGAATGTTTTGATGGTCCAACCTGGAAGTTCTCTGAATGTTTTATCACGATCAGCTTGGGAAACGGCAGCTCTGAGGGAGACCATACAAAATGTGTAACTGCCTTAAATCCACTGGAAGGAACTGAAAGAATTCCAATTGCTTCTGTGCAATAGTAGACGAAATGAGTAGAAAGATACTAGGTTTTAAGTTCAGCAAACTAAAATGACAATATTAGTGCAGCTGTTCTTCAAAAGCCAAGATTGTTACAATTTTTACCTATGTCCCCTGAAAGTGAGATTAAATTGGAGCACCGCAGTAAAAGCAAAGGAAGGAAAAAAGTATAAATCATTGGCAAGGCCATTATTTTAAGATAGAAGAATTACTAATACTTACAGAAGCAATATGATCAAAAGAATAAGATTGTGTGCTGGAAAAGACAGCCTGAATTTCTTATATTTTTGTTTATATTTAATTTCTAGCAGCACAGACTTCTTTTTTTCTTAATTTTAGGGAAAATATGAAATTAAGGAGCAAAGAAAATGTTGCAGTCAAACTAAGTGTTATCCAGTACTTCCTATTGCTCATCCACAGGAACTCAGTATGTAGCTAGCAAGTAATCTGTGTAGTACCTTGAACTGCAGAATTTTTTTAAGCCTTCATGCAGAGCACATTTCTTTAGTTTACTGTTAACTGTTGCACCTTTTTATTGCCACTATTATTTTTTCTTTTTACGTATGTAAAAGTGTACTAGTATCTGTTACAGAGAAGCCTGAAAAAAGCCCGGGGGATGAATTCTGCTTTCTAATGTGCTGCTGATAGTCAGTAAGAGCTTGAAGTGTGGGGGTGTGGTGGTTTTTTTTGTTTTTGTTTTTTTTTTTTTTTTGTTTGTTTGTTTTTGTTTTTGTTTTTTTTTCTGGTTTTTTTTTTTGTTTTTTTTTTTTTGTTTTTTGGGTGGGTTTTTTTGTTTGTTTTTGTTTGTTTTTTGTTTTTTTGTTTTTTTAAATAAAAGCCACTACTTTATTAGCCAATATGCCACAGTTATAATTTTTAGGAACTATTGCAAAACTTTGTAATAAAACACTCACTGGTCTGTTCTGGGCTCATCCACAGTGACAAACAAAGTATTCAAAATAAGTAGGGATGGTATGAAATTGCTAATGGCAGCCAAGTTCAGCATCTTGATGGGGTCTGTTTTCTTATGCATCATTGCAGAATTACTTCTGACTTAAGAAAAGTCTCTCAAAGATACCTGTGTAAATTAGAACCAGCTTATACCTAGGCTGAAGTGTTTGGAGCACAGTTTATTACAGCTGTGTGTGCAGCAGCTCTGAGCACAGTGTTTGATCAGACTCCTGCATTGCTGATGAAATTGTCACTGCAGTTGTGTTTGCCTGCAGCTGGGTGTGCAGGGGAGATCTTGTGCAGCCTCTGGAAGTGTCAATTAGCCCAGGAGCCTACATGAAGCCACTGGCTATGTCATATGCTCAAATTGTTTAAGATTTCAGCATTGATAAAACAATAATGAAATACTAATTTGCCATGTGTCTCCACTACTTGCATGGCAGTTTCAGCCTCTTGGAGAGAAAAAGCAGTTGGAGATGCTGCAAATACAGGTTGAGAAGGAGCTGTGAGGGACAGGTGATGCTGAGAGCTGAGCAAAACCAAACCATTTTTGCAAGTGCTCACCTTCTGAAATGAACTTTTAATTTTAGTAAAAGGAAATGAGAAGTCTTGCTCAGACACAGATTGTCAGTCTGTCTGTGCTAGGACAAGACACTTTGTTGCAGAAATATAAGCATATTTATACTGTCCTAATTTCATTGCCTGGCATATACATTATTATAATTTATCTTACTCAGCTAAAAATTCTTGTCATGGATAGATATGCCAGGAAGGCCAAATCTTCTAAACTGGTTTTTACAAGTGGAAGAGGCGAAATGGGAGCTGGTAATTTTGAGTATGGCCTCTACCTACTTGCAGCTTTTAGTATCTAGAAGCCAAAGCTGGTCTTGACCTGCTATTTTCCCTAAAAAGAAACTGTTGTTGCTTGTGCATGTCTCTGTGAAATACTTTCTTGTCTGTACTTTGAAAAATTATTTTCCTAGCTTTATAATAACCTCTTTTTAGCCCATGTATTTTTGTGTGTTGTAGCTTATCTGACCATTCTCTCTCTTTGCATGCGCTCCTGCTAAGTGCTTTATTCTGTGAGTTTGGGATATTTTTGCTGTTTGTTTCTGTAGGTTCCTTTTAGTCTCCTTTCCATTGCAGCCCTTTTTTCTTCCTCCTCCTAAAGCCCTGCAATATGTATGCATGGAAGTACTTCAGGCCGGATTTATTTATGAATTTGCCAGAAGCAGGTATTTATGGGTATTCTCTGTTTGTTCTTACACATAGCTGATGGCTGCTGCTGCTTTGGTTTAGAGCCACAGGAGTAAATGAGTCCTTGAGTGAATAACTATGTGTCACCCTAAAGAGAACAACCTTCATGTACTTCATCTACAAAAACTTCAGAAAACTGGAAACTGCATAATAGCAACTAGCAGGGTAACTGGGCCAGTCTAAGACTTTGGCACCAGAAGGTTTTTTTAGCCATCTTTGACGTTTCCAAGTCTCTCTTGTGTTTCATTCCCCAAGGTATTTGCCTCATAAAAAAGGCACAGATTAAGTAATACAAATTTGTAGAGAAAATATCACCTAGCAAAATCAACAGAGGGGAAAAACAGTGTGTTAAGAGAATTCTACCACAACCAAACAAGACTATAAAAATAAGATACAGTAGTAACAGCATCAGACTTTTTCTGTTTAATTTAGAGTCTTTGTGGAGTGGTGCTGAGTAGTTCAGGAGTTACCCAAGTAGGCAGGTGACAATGTGTGCAGTTGTGTCATAGTGTGCTGAGTGCCCCTCTCCTCTCTACTTTCATAACAGAGGTTTCTTTCTGACACCAGCTTTAACTGTATTTAAAATTGCCCCCCTAAGAATTAAAATGTGAAAGCTCTAATCCAAAGGAGTTTCAAAACATATGGTTCAGAAACAAGAGCTAATTTCTACCATAAGTGGTGAAACCAGTAGGCAGTATCTCTTGAAATATTTGCTTCTGTCTCCTTTCTCTTCCTCTTTTGCTTCGGTAGAAAAAAGTTTGCTTGCACAGGGATTGATGTTGCATGAATAGTTCCTGGCCTATTCCTGTAACCATTCAGTGCCCATCATAGGATTTTTATATATAAAAGAAACTTGGTATGTCGTGGGATATTACTGCTAACTTCAAAGAAAAACATTTGGCTAAGAAACACTGGAAACTCCTTTTAAAAAACCTCTTTAACTGGATCTTGTTATCATGAAATTCGAGGTAAAATAAAAAAAAAAGGGAACAAGATTTCAACCAAAGCTGAATGGTCGTGACAACTTTAAGTAATGGTACAAAATGAGACATGGTTTTCTCAGGGACACTCTTGCTATGGATTTATGTTTTAGTTGCCTTCTCTAAAGTGCTTGGGTAAATTCTACAAACAGGTCCTCAGAACCAGACTCTTGTTATTCAAAATTTCTGGTTTGACATCATTAGATGGTTCAAAGTAGTGAACTGTTTATGGACTTTTATTTGCTTTCTTCACCTATAATAATTATGCTGCTACTAAACTTGACTTTAAATTGTTACATATGAAAATTAACCTGTCCTATATGGAGAAATATAGCTGCAGGAGTGTCCAATCTAGATAGATCTGACACTCATAGCATTAAAAAATAATCTGAAAAACAAACGTAAAATGTTCAATAGCTTAAACATATTTTTCAACTACTAGAAAAAAGTAAATTTCCCCTGCTTTTCTTTTGGAAATAAATTCTGCCAGGAAAAAATTTGCAGATACCTATTTGGCAAAAAAAGTATTTTTTTTTTCCTTTTATGTCTCATGATGAAGTATTAATAAAACCAATGCTTACAGCCAAGGTCGGTTCTGCTGTAACAGTTCTGCTTCTCTTTTAATGTGTTCTGTTTTCTAAAAAAAAAAAAAAATTCTTTTAACATAAAAATATATTGAATTCAAGCGGTACAGCATTTAGGATTCTGCAAACTGGACCCTAACCTGTGATCTTTTTCTTTACTCTAATTTGCAGAATAGCTCTCTGTGTCCACAGTGAGGATTAAATGCTCCTTTATCAATGTTCCTTAGTTCTTAGACAGCCCTTGCAACCTCTGATGCCCCCAAGGAGCACACACTGAAAGAGGAAAAGCCTGTTTGTATTAACTACATAACCTTTCTAAACATAAACCATTAAAAAAAAAAAATCGAACTGGGGACTTTTATCAGCCTGGGCTGGACATCAGAGTGATATGGTTGCTATAATATGAAGTTTTATAGATAACTAGGAAGTTTAAAAACTTAATGTTTTTGTCAGTGGGATATGACTTCTGGAGCTCTCTGTGGATTTTTGTGTTTGCTGTTTTCTCATTTTTTCAGTATTGAATACAGAAAGCCAAAACACCTTCCACTTTCCAAGAGGCCAACAGTATGGGTGTGTCTGAATTAGTGAAAACCAAACCTAGCTTCAAGATGCAGAGTTTGATCCAGGTTATGCATACTTACTCACATTGGGAAGATTCGGGTTCTTGAAATACACTGTACCCATTTAAAAGAAGGATTTATAAATTAATCTAAAATTGCAGTATTCTCTACTAGCTGATCTTATGTTGATCCTCCTCTAATAGTTTAAGCACATAAGAAAATAATAAATTTGAGACCTTGCACAAAGGCATTTGCCTGCAATTTTGTTTGTGAAGAGTCAGTCTACACTGAGTACTGGACTTGCAGATATTGTCATCCTATGACTAAATCTGAGGGAAGTCTTTTTTCTCTTGTGCTTCTAAAAATGATAATTCTTGCTTTTGGTACTGTACATGGAGTCTCTGCACCCTTCATGGTACACAGAAGCTTTAGAAAATGTTGAGCAATATGATACAGAAAGAAAAAAAAACAACTCATTTTTTGCTGGTTTTAGCTCTTATTTTACTGATTCCTGGCTCATGTGGGAGCAGATAATTTGGTGTTAGATGAGATGGCTGCTTACGTGAACAATGTAATTTATGGCTGCCACAATGGCCAGTAAGGCAAATGAACTCACTTTGCTGCTCTGGGTATCTAAGCTCCTGATTATTGACCAGCAGTGTTTGTGCTGTTTTAAATAACATCTGCTTACACCCACCTCTTGTTTGATATGGCTACAACCCTGACCATGAAGAGCTTTCCTCAAGAGACACCAGGGTTCTGACTTGGTGGAACCACCTAATCTCCATTATAATATTACTGTTGATAGCTGCATTGCTAAACTAAGTTGACCTAACTTGATATGCATTTCTCTGGCTTTAGCTTTCCTCTCTATTAAAAATAAGTTAATGTGGGTTTACTTAATGTTTTTTCTTCTCCTTTTTTCCCAAGACTGTACAGGAAATACTTTCATTTCTTTGGGTTTGCATGTGTTTGGATGAAGAGTGTGTGTGTGGGAAACCTTACTGCATCAAAGTCAAATCAGTAAGAACATCTTATTCTTTTACTGCCAGAGAGTTAAGCTGAACTTTGCAATTGGCTCTTGCAGCATAGAGTTCCATAGAGGAAATCTTAGGAAAATTATCTTTTGTACTCCAGAGACTCTTGTTTGACTAAGTTTTGAGATTTCAGTGCAAGTCAGCTGTTTGAAAACTGTTATGGTCCTGGAGGGAAGGAGTCAAGACAGACCTTGAGAGGCAAATCACTGCTTTTATTGGTGCATCAAGCACAGGTCATGCTTATAGCTCTCTAAAAATTACTGCTCAGCTAGGGAGGACTCAAATTCTTTGAAAGGTGGAAGTGTGGTCCCTTCAAACACCATATTTTGCTAACCCTGATAACTCAGAGCTTGAGTGTCAGGGAGAGATAATGCTTTTGTCTATGATAACTCAGGCAGGACTATCTGCAAATGTTACTCCACTGGGCTTCAGTACCAAAAGCCATTTTGGCAGCAGAGGCAGGGTTTGGCCCTCAATGTGGGGCAAAAATGAGACAAGCAGACAGAGCTGGTGATAACATGATGATGGATAAAACAATCCAACCTTGTGTTTGCTTTCTGCAACAGTTATTTGCACACAAAAATGCCTTAAGAAGAAGAAATAGCTGAGTTATAAAACATGAGTACTGATTTCAGCTGGTGAGCTGCTGTTGTGCATCTTATAGGTTATTAACAGTAATGTATTTGTCCATATGAGGATTTATTTGTTAACTCTTCAGTTCACTTGTAACACTCTGACTCTTCACTTTCCTCTGGAATTAGTATGGGTGAAACTCTGCTATTCCTTCTGATTATTTGATTTCCTCTTTGTCTGCTAAACTGAAGATGTGTTGGTAATCACTGCTGGTGTGTGCTCTGGAGCAGAAGTATATGGCTGCTTAGGGAAGGGTAAAAAAGAGATGCTGGGCTGCTGTTAGATTGATATAGCTGTAGTTTCCTTTCCCTGGAAACCCTGAAGATATGATTCCAAAAGGGAAAAATAAGGACACGAATGTGCCTCAGCTCATTCTCCTGCCACACACAAAAAAAAGGGAGTGGTGAAGAATGAACTTTTAAAATTTGAAGTAATATTCACATTTCTTCATGTGAATATTATTTCAATTTTTAAAAATTACGTTGTTATAGGCAACTACCAATCTAGAAGTATTGCAAATTAATTTTATTCCAGTACTAAGTACTGTTGTGTTGATGATTCTCTGATTAAATGTTTTCTTGCATAGCTTTTTTTGTCCCCTGGAAATATGGTTCTAAGTTTTAAGCATGAGATTTCAAATAGCGCTCCTATTCTATCCATAAGGCCTGTGAATATTTTTACATTTCAATGATGCAGGTAGACTTTATTTTCAAAATGGCCATTCCCCTATTTCATAAGTCATAGCTGTACTTAGTTACATCAGTGTGCATCATTGCTGCACATCAGGTGCAAAAAATAAACTCACAGAAACTGCTTTATACATGTTCTTGAGCTATACTTTCCACTCTAAAAGATAAAGGCTAATTTTTCAATGGAGCAATTTTAGAACATGCTTTTCCCTTCCAGTTTTCATTTACAAAGGTTTTTTTTTTATGCCTTCAGAAAATATAAACCCTTTCTTAATCCAGAAAAGTGTCCCCGTGAGATTTGGGAAAATGTTTGTCAGTTGATATTATTCATACGTATGAAAGAATGGGCTTAGTTATTATCTGTGATTCCATCTGCTCTTTCAAAAAGGGTTCCAGCCATTACCAGGTTAGTGAGTTCATCTTTTCAGTTGACTTCAAGTGTTGTAGTTTTAAGTGCTCGTTTGAATGCAAGAGCTGTGTTCCTTCACTGCATGAACAGTATCATACTGTGAGATTTACAAGCAAGCAGCTTAATACTTTCCCCAGTATTATCTTCGAGGTATTTCACTTCCTTTATTTTCCTTTAGTAAATAAGGCTGCAAGTTGCAAATCTGAGTGCTTGAAATTAGACTTTCAGGTCTTACTGAGGCTTTTAAATAGCAGTGTCCAGATTCTCAGAAGTGAGTCTGGGTTGATTTTGGAAGCCTACTGAGTGTATTAGAACAACAAGTTTAAGCACCTAGCTTAGGTACTTTTTTAACCTCTGTTTTAGGGTTTGTACTGAGGTGTTTTCTTCTGATAAAGAGGGAGGC
This sequence comes from Rhabdornis inornatus, assembly GCA_013397075.1. NCBI lineage: Eukaryota > Metazoa > Chordata > Aves > Passeriformes > Rhabdornithidae > Rhabdornis > Rhabdornis inornatus. Next base: position 241,286 of record VWZS01005250.1, on the reverse strand, counting down.
ACATGCTCCTCTTGCTGCTCGAACAGCAGCAAACTCTAAACTAAACTGCTTTTATATTAAAGAATTGGAGTCTTAGCTTTCCTCTGTGATCACTGAGTATAGCTGTCAGATTTTAAATTGCCCTTAGTTTATTTTGTATCTTTAAGTAATTCTATGCTTGAGTGTCAAATCTGGGTAAACTGCTTGGAGTGTGTGAAAAGAATTTTTCATTCTCTTTAAATTAATAATGAAGTTTGAATGATTCAAATATGAAATATGTAAAAAAATAGTTTTCACCTTGTAAAACTGCTGTTTCACTTCTCTTAAGATCACACTGCTTAGAAACCTATGACAGATGTTTCTGTGCTACCTCCTTTTGGGCTGCTGTGCAGTGCCCTAAGACGCTCAGCAGAAAGTGGCTCTGCAGAGGCAGATCCAAATCAGGTTAGAGGGTGCTCCTGTAGCTGTGGGGCAGGGATGTGTGTGCAGAGGCAAGAGAAGGCATCCTGTGTTTAGCTTCACTCCTCTAGAAATGGCTCAAGTTAGAAAACTGTAAGTGCTCAAAAATACCTGGTTTGGAGCACATAATTGGAGCCATCCCTATATATCTACAACTGCCCATGCTGCGTGGTCCTGCATAATTTCTCCCTGCCAGAGCTCTCTCTGATGGAAGATTTATGGTTGTGTTTGTGCTGTGGCCAGAGCAAAATAATCTTCCTTCATAAACAAGAAAAACCTTGTTTTTTTAAGTAAGATTTCCAAAAGAATGTGGAGAAATTGTAGCAGCCACTGCACTTGGACATAATTGCAAACAGGTGCCTTTAGTAACAGGTTTTGGTTTCATTTAGTCAGGTTAAACCCCACTTTGCTGTGCCAAAATGAGATTGTCTCATTGCACCATGGAGAAGAGACTTGCCAAGCTACTGGAGCTCCAAAGCCTGAGTCATAAAAGCCCTTAATGTTTACCTTGTGTACATTATCAGTGCTGGGTTTTTATGGCCAGATGGGGTTACCCAAGTAAAAATAATTGAAGCTTCATAGACTCCTTTTGAATGAGTCCAGTGTATATTGGAAATATCTAGATAACATTTAGTGTGACTAAGATATTTATTTCATTTATCTCCATGTGTATCCTGTTTGCCATAGTAAGAGGGCTCATGCCACCATTGCCTCTGTCCTCCTGTATTCAGTTCAGCTGGTGAGAAATGCCACTGCTCAGACAAACAGCTTTTTGCCTGCTAGGTTGCTTTGTTGGATTCACTTTTGATGATTTGCAGTGGGTCACTGGATATAGGAGAGATGAGCCCAGCAGAACTCTGAGCCCTATCAGGCACCCAGATGGGTCAGAAATAAGTAATTTGTAACCAGTCTGGATTAGTTTCACCATTCACCAGACTGCTTGTTGTGGTTTAAAAAGTTGAGAGTCACAGCAGTCAGGCTACTGAGTCAGCCTTCAAAGAAGTTTCAGCCTTGGAGCTGAAGGGGAAACTGGGTTTTCTGCCTCTTTCCTCTTTCATTTGGTTGGCATTGTCCTGAACACGTCAAAATTAAGCTGCTTTGGAAAAAAACCTCTGTTTAAAAGTACTTTTTCTATAGATTGATATTAAGGGAGGAAAAAGTTTGGAGTTGTTTATTTGAAGGAGTCAATAGGATGAAGGGAAGGGATGTTTGACTTATCCTCTTTGGAAATTCTGATAGATTTTTTTAACACTTGCCCTCACCAAAATTAGGGAAGTTAAGAGATCTTAGAGGCAGGGGAAGTCCTTGTACAGAGACATGATTGCTTAAATGGTAGGAGATAATTCCTTAAAATAGACAGGGGAGTGAGTGCTTGGTAACTGCAGCAGATGGTGTTTGGCAGTGGTGTTCCAAGGGTTCTACACTGTTTATGAGGATGTATATAAATGGGCTGGAAAAGGGAGGAGAGCAGTGAGGTGACTAAGTTTGCTGTTGATACACAATTATTCAAGGTAGTGAGGATGAAGGCAGACTGTGAAGAATTACACAAGGATCTGAAGAGACTGTGTGACTGGGCAATAAAATAGCAGATGAAATTCAGTGTAGATAAATGTGAAGTGATGCATGTGGGGAAAAACAATCCTAGCTTCACATATAAAATGATTGGCTCCAAGCTGTCTGTTGCCACTCAGGAGTGAGACCTTGGGCTATGATGGATAGTTCCATGAAAACATCAGCCTGTGCTTGACAGCAGGCTAAAAAGCAAATAAAATTTTAGGAATTATGAAGAAAGGACCAGAGAACAAAACAGATAATGTCATTATGCAGCCTTATAAATCTATGGCTCACCTTTACCTTGGGTGCCACAAGCAGGTCTGACTTGCTAATATCGATGAGGATGCATTAAGATGGGAAAATTGAGAACTGGGAGAGGAGTGTGTATGCAAAGGGCTGAGTAGCCTGGGACTCTCTTGTCTGGGGAAAAGTCAGCCAAGGATGATAATGATAGGTTAAAAAAATGTGAATGGGTGGAGAGGGAGGGATCTGTCATTGCCTCTTCCAGCACAAGCGTTAAGGGCCATTGAATGAAGCTTGTAGAAACTGATTCAGGGCAGGGGAAGGCATCTCTTTCAGAGGGAATAATATACCTTGTCAAAGCTGTGCAGAGGGTCTGGGGGAGAAAGGACAAATAATTGGATGAAATACCAGGTCAAGGACTGCAAGATGCAGAAACCCTAACAAGCTTGAGAATTCTCTTGAAAAAAATGCTGGAGAATGCACGAGCTTTGTTAGACTGTGTATTTTTGTCCTGCACTTTCAGTTGTGACTGCTTTTGCTCTCTGCTTGAGACTGATAAGTGGATTTGAGAGAGTAGGGTCTATAGACTGACTATTTGAGCCCTGTCAGAGATCTATGAGGGGGAGGCATGCTGACAATTCATACACCGACTGCAGGCTACTGGGGCTTCGATTTCTCGTTATCCAATACTGAGTGCAAAGATCATTACAGAGAAAGGGCTGTGATAACACAGCAAGCCTGTTATTCCAGTCTTATGTACTCTTCATGTTAATGCATCTACAAGTGCTTGTAGTGCAAATTTAAGTGTGATTGATGCTGGAATCGCTGAACATATATCAGTAGTAGGAAATGAATACCTTGTGAACTGGAGTAGTATTCAGGGAAATCAAAGAGTTTCTGAAGTTATGCATGAAGGTATTCACAGGTGGGAATCAAAGATTTTGGTGAGACCCTCCTCCAAATATATCAAGTTATAAAGTTTGGAATAAAATAACAACTGTGTTCTCCTTCATACATTTAAAATTTTTCTCAAGTCAGTCATCTATATTTACTGCATGTATTACTGCATATAAGCATTCATTTCACTGTGTGATTATTCAATTGGAGAGATTAAGTATTGCTCAATCAATTCTAATAAATGGAATACTATGTGAGAATTGTAGATCAAGCACTCATTTCCTTACCTGTCTGCTAAGGAGTGCTGATTTACATGAGTGGTGCTGCTTGGGATTGAAGAGAAATCAAACTTAGGGATGAGAACAATAAAGTAGTATGATGTGTATAGCAAATATGACAATACAAGTTTTAGGAAGATGGAGAGGGAGCAAAGACATGTGCAACGTGTAAATGTGAAACTCTGAGGCAAGTTAAGAGTGTTTTCTTGACTCTGCCTACTAGTTTTTTCAATATTACACCTTTCATGTCTTTCATTCCCTAAATCAGAATGTGTCTGTTGAATAAAATAGAGATAAAATACTAAATTCAGTGTTTCTTTTGAGGTGGCTGCTGCAAAACTTATGAAGGGTGTGTGGAGTGGCTATTAAATGTGCATGGAGAGAGGAAAGGGCTGAGCATCAGAAAAAGAAAGGGGTCCAGTTGATTGCTAAAAGCCTTTAAAAATGAAGTGCTGGTTGCTGCTGTAGTAGGTACCATCTGTTCTGACGGAGCATAAGTTGACACTTAAAGTGTAACTGGCTAAATATTGACCAGTGCAGTAGTCTTGAGAACCTGAGTTGATTTAGAAGTTCTGAGTATGACCCTGATGGAGAGGGAAGGACTTTGGTTTTGCAGCCTCTCCAGAGACCCCTTCTTCTACTTTATTCTCACAGTGAAGGACATGTAAAATTGGAGTTTTGCTTGTTGAAACCTGTGACCTTTGCCTGGAAAGGACAGATAGTTGCATGACAAACGTGATTACACGAAGGACTAGACGTTTCTGCTTAGGGTGGTGAACAAGTTCCTCCTACGGTTTTAGTGATGGAAAAACTTAAACCTGCAGTGGAATGCTGTGCCTAAACTTAATGATTAATACCTGTCTCCATGTACCCTATACCTGTGACATGTACTCTTTGCAAATTGGTTGGCAACACAGAGTTCCACATCCAGTGGCTCATGTAGGGGCCAGTAGAACAGCTGTTCCACCTAGCAGGTTATGTGCTCTCTGAATGACCCATGTAATGGTCTTCTTGCTCCAAACTACTGCTGCAGGTGAGTGGTTGCCTCATGGATAGCCTGACTTGCAACTTTCAGGTTTGTGCCACAAAGAACCAAAGACATGACAAATATGCAAAAGATGTGTGTTGCATTACGAATTATGAATAAAGTAAAAAAAATATTTTATGAATTAGATTACCTTTTCTCATCTGCTAAGACTGAGAGAAGAATAACTTTAATCTCCCAATCATCTTGTAGTCTAACCAAACAAAAAGTCTTAATTACTCCCAAACTTTTGCTATTGCCCTTGTTGTTCCTGATCTGCCTTCTAGTTAAAAAAAAACCCAGAACTTTTAAAAGGTCAAGGGAGCATAAGTTTTCCTTTATGTATGAGTAAATTAACTTTTTCTGATCTTCTATACATATTCCTTGACCAATATCTTATGTCTGCCTTTAAAGGAAAATGTGAGGTGAGGAACACAGCAAACCAAAGGGCGAGAAGTACTAGAAAGTGAGACATTTTATTCATGTGTTATCATGAATTCTCTTTATCACAGGGAATGTTCTTACTATTTCTTTCAGAAAAGTAGAAGAATCAAATGCAAAACACCCTGTCATAGGTACAGGGAAAGGAGCTGAAGTATTTTCAACTCAGTGAAAATTTAGCATGTTATGTCCATAATTCTGCATTATGCAGCTGGAAGTACTATGACCTATTAAAATATTCTTCTGGAGTATTGGCCTATAAATACAGTTTACTAATATCTTACAGTGAGTCAAGAATATGTATTTATTTTTAAAACACACCGTTGGTACAATGCAGTGTTGCAATGCTAACTAGTGCTTTTGAGGAACAAATTACGGTTTTGTTTGCTGACTGATGAGCCTTAGGTCTACACTGACCTGTTCCAACATGATATTCATATTAGTAGGTCTATAAAGCCTTGTTAAAATGCACTTGTTGTAGCAGTCCCTGACAGCATATGTATTGTTTCAGTTATTTTGAATTTAACCCTCCACAATGAAAATTTGAAAAAAGTGGCAAGTAGTAGTATAAAGTCAGAACAAGTGCCTTTCATAGCAAACAGTGGTGCTGTGTGTGCTTATAAAGTACTTTGTTTCCTCTCAGATAAGGAATAATTGACTCTAAAGTTAACTGGAAAAGCTGTTCTGTGCAAGTGTGGCTGCAGCAGCAGCCAGCCACACTGCTCTGCAGCTCTTTAGGTTATTGGTGACATATTTAGAAATGCCTGCCAAAAGTTTTCCTATGACCTTTGCTGTCCCCTACTACCCATTTTGTTTTGATTACAGACTCGTAGTACTGGGAGGAAAACACCAACTGCTTTCTGTCTGTGGGAATAAATTTGTATTTTTCTAGTTCTACACCTATTTTATCAGCTCTGACTCTGTGGAATGCCTACGTTTTGCTGGATTGTTTGTATTGGATGATATGAATGTGATAATTCATGTGATTGTATGGGCCTAAGTTTGAATGTGTTGATCAGCAATACTGGCATGGCTATGGTGCATTTTTCTTTTAGAAAGGTGATACTGAACAGTTAAGATGGCTTTTGTACTATTAAAGGTAATAGAAATTACCAGAAGTTTGTTTCCTTTGCTCTATCTTTCCCCTTTCCAGTATAAATAGATGCAGATGCTCACCCAGTCACATTTGGACAAGTTGAACTGGTAGAATTCCCATCATCACGAGTTGTCAGCTCAGGACTGAGTATCAGTCAGAATACTGCTTTTAGTTTGATCTGGAGTTTGTTGTTCCCACCTGATGGTCTCTGATTGCCTTTTGCAAGAGCCAGAAGTTTGTAACCAGCATTAAAACAAAAGGTTCTGATCTAGCAATGATTTCTGAGCAGTTTATAGCACAATGTCAAAGCTGGGGAGTTGAGTTTGATTTAAACTGTTTTGTTACAAAGTGAATCCTATTCAGGTTTTAAAAATTTTCACTGTAAGTTTGGAAATGTCATATGGATCTAAGATAAAGCAAAATGAAGAAAGAAAATTACAATATTGAAAGGATAAGCATGATCAATATTTTTTTTGGTAATTAAAACTACTTCTCTGAAGAAAAAACTTTGTTACTGTAATTTTCTTGGGTAAAAAAATTTTAAGGAGTAATAATTTGCCCAGATCTGCCTGTGTTATCACTGTATTTCACTGTACAACTCATGGAACAGCACTTCAATTTCTCATTTTCTGTTCTACCTATAGAACAAGGACATAAGTTCACTTTCTTGGTGCCTTGATGAAATATTTCTGGAACAGGGAGAATGTCATCAGTCAGCCTTTTAATATTTCTGAACTTTAATTGTACCAATCCTTGTAGAAACACACCTTCGAAATAAATATAATTTTGGATATCATCATATGGATCTGACACTTTGTTCTGCATGTTTGCTGGATTGCATCATCTTGTTGGAGTTTGTGACAAAAGTCATTGTTCAAATTCAAGGTACTCTTAATAACTCTGAAAAATCAAGTTTCCTTGTGTTCTTAGATGTTTCTGCTGAGTGATGTAAGATAATTAACAGCTGTGGAGTGCTTTAGTTAGCCTGTTTCTGTGTTCCCAAAATTCAAAACTTCTGCTCAAGCTAAAGTCCCAGGAAAGAGAAGGGAAAAAAAAGGTTTCCCAGAGCTATTGTACTTCCTTGTAGAATTAAAATTAAACTTATGGCTCTTACAGCATAGTGAAAAAATTGGAATGATCCATCTGAAAATGAAACATTAATGTACCATCTCTCCTTACATTTTTCTCCAGAAGTCCCTTTAGTGTGAGCAAGTAACAGGAGAAAAACTTGTGTATGAACAAAATACTTTGGGAACTGAAAGTGAGATTAGGAAGTGGGTTAGTGGCATGGCTTCAGTCATTTAAAAACATAGCTAGAGATACACTCACTTCTGATTCTAGAAATTTGAAAATGTCTGTCTTTCTCAGTTTAGTTCTGGTTTGCTTGGATGCATGTGGTGATGAATAGAATAAAAGAATTTTAGTCAGAAAAGAGTTTCATGAAACTGCCAATATTTTATGAAGTATGAATCCAAATTTTGGTCAGATCTGTCACTGGAGTACTGCTGAATATTGCTATGTAAGACAACTGAGGACTAACTGATGCTGACCCATTAGGAGATATACCGAGAGGCCCGAGTGTGCATGGAGAGTGCCTCTTTGATTAATAGTCCTGCTGCAAGTGTGACATATCTGTGCTGCTGTGTAACTTTTCCTGGATGCTAGACACTTAGGTTTAATGATATTTGCCACTTCAACGGGAGTAAAAAGATTGAGATGATCTTAAATTGCTTTTCTCAGTGTGTGCAATGTAGAAAAGGAAATGAAACATTAATTCAGTGGGAGGTTGTTGTGTTTCTGGTATGTGCCTGTGAAACAAGGGCTCTGGCTGGAGCCCATCGGTGGGAGCGTGGGCAGATCTGCTGCCCAGCCATGCCCCGTCTGGGAGGGGGCTGTCCTGTTCTGGGCAGGGGTAAATACCGTGTATACAGCCTCAGGACAGTCCTGGACAACTATGGCGCTTCTTTACATCACAAAACATTCCTGTAAGTCTAGAACACTCCCCCAAAACCCGGGCTACCTACAAACCCAAAAGCAGCAAGCAGAGTTTAAGGGCTTCTTGGACTCTTCATCTAAAACATATTACTATCCATTATTGCCTCTACAGCCTCGGAAAGGATCGTTTCGGAAACGATGCTTTTAAAACCTAAAAAGAGTGTTTCGGCATTGCTCCTAGCAGAGATGCGGTGCCGGAGAGAGCTCAGGGGCTCGGCTGCCACCTACCGCTCACTGCTCCGGGCACAGCGGAGCGGAGCGCTCCTGCCAAACCCGAGCGGGGGAAAAGGCTTCTCTGAGCCACGAAGAGGCCACAACTGAATCTACAAATTAAATGTTGCTGGTGGTTTGCAGTCTACAAATTCCCGGCGTAAGAGGCGCTGAAGAATTTGAGATAACATGGAGCCGATAAAAAGTTGAACCTCCACATTTGAATTTCAAAGCCTACAAAGTTAAACAAAGGAGAGAGCTTGATTTAGAAGGCTCTTGGACTTTGAAAACCGGCATTTCTATTTACAGGGGTTTTTTAGCACCTAGCAGGTTTTTGTGGGGACTGTCAGTCAATTTTCAGCCAAGCATTAATTCCAGGTGAAGGGGAAAACAGAAGCTGGTTACCAAACACTCTGTTTTCTGCTGGCAGAAGGTTCCTGTTCTGTCTCACACAGAACTGCCTGCTCTAGCAGCAGCTCCTATGTGGATCTGGCACTGCCCACCATTGGAGTATCCTGAAATGCAGGACTCCAGTGCAACCCTCAAATCCTGGGAATCCCTCTGCTCAGTTCAGATCCTTTTCATGGCAGCATTTGTGAGAAAAAATCCCAAAACCTGAAAACCAAACCCATAAAAACCTCAAGAATAACCCAATCTATAATCTATACACTTTAGGGACCATCCAGAGCTGTTGGTGTCACCTGGTGCTCTACAGTAATTATAACAGATATTGCCTGGAAAATACTGGGCACATGCAGATCACATGAGATAAATTATAAGCATGAAGACCTAACTGTATTGCTATATTAACCTTTACTAATGAGATCCAAATAAGAGGTGAAATAAAGTTTGTTCAGAAAAAATATTGATGTTATTGTCATAAACTACATACAGAGGAGATTTGGTGTAATTGTCTTGTTGATAATGAGCAAGTTTATCTTCAGTGTTTCCTTTGCAACATTTCTTTTCACAATTTAAGAGCCAGTATTGGAAAATGGATTTGATTCCTATGAAAGCCTTTGAGTCTGTCCATAAGTAAGAGCACATTCTCACTATGTTTATGATGGTGTGATTCTCCCTGTTATGGGATAATGCTGGCAAAGGCAAAGGGGTTGCTAAGCTCCTGTTGACAAAGTTCAGTCAGAGCCCTATAGGTTATTCCAGGAGTAAAGGAAAACCTATTTAATGCTTTCCACAGAGTAAACCATTAGGACCTTGTCCTTAGAGACAAATCAGCAGTGTCTTTGTAGGGCTAATATCACCCAACTGAACAACAGAGAAAGATCTTAGGATTTAGGCAACAAATCAAATTACGCAAATTATGAATAACTGCTATGTGAAGTGAGCCATTTATACATTATTCTGAGCTTAAAATTCCTTTAATTAAATTTCTTGGATAATGTAAAGAATCCAGCACTTTTCTAATAATTATGATCTATATGTGGGCTTTTCAGGAAGCCAAAAATGCCCATACAGTACCCATAGAATTCAACTCAATGAGCAGATGAGCTAGCTTTACCTGTAACTTTGGGAAAGCGTTTTGTTTTGTTTGTCTGGAGCCCATGTAAAGGTAGATGTTATTTCAGTGATTAAGAGAAAATGCTTTTTGGTTTGGTAATGCTAATTTGCTATTAAAAAAACAAACAAAACTTCTCTTTGAGAAGATGAGTGGGAAAACTTAATGACCTTTAAAATTTCCTTTGTATGAGTAATGTTTACTAAAGCCTAGATGCCCTACTGAATTTTAAAGATCGTGATGTGAGATACTTATGAAACAAAAATAGTTTACCCTTCCAGTTTTACTTTTAAGAAAGCAATATAATCATAAGAAAGTCCAAGGTGTACACAATGCAAATATACCATTAACTGGTTAAAGGTGTTTTCTAATGTGTAAAATTGGAACAAAAGTGAACAAAATTCAGTGGTTCAAATATTATTGAATGATTTTGGCAATATTACATGGTTAATTATTTTATTGTGCTGAAGAGCGTGCAAGATCCCTCACAGCTCTGACAAATGAAAGCATGGAAAACGCTTGTCACTAAATTTCACAGAGGGCAAAATGAGAAGACACAACTGCAGGCTTGCTGAGTTAAAGGATTAGAAAAGGTTATATTAATAAGGTCGTATGATTATTCAGCAAAGTCAGGCTACAGAATGATTGAACTGCTATTTTTGGCACAAATAAAAATGTTGTGGCTGAGTACCTCCCTGTTAAATGGCAGAGGAATGGGTTTTAAAGTCCATTTGGGATGGGAATGCATGCTCAGAGACAGTGTATGTCTGAGCAAGAGCTTTGTCTGCTGGAAGCCTGGAAGGATTGGGTCCTTCTCTGTCGCATGAGCTGCTACCACTGTAAAAAGTTATCAGATGGAATTCAGGACTGGCTGTATTACTCAGGAGTGAATTACACATTTCATCTCAAACCAGTGGCAGTGAATCCTTTGAATCTGAATTGCCAAGAGCTAGAATAATGGCAAAACTGACATATGCTTGATAGCTGTAACCTTATTTACATTGACTCTGACAGAACTCATCACATTATAAAGCAGTATTAATAAAATGTTAATTGACTACTAAACACCATCAGCCATTAAAATTTCCAGTGGTTGCTGTAATCCACTAGTAGAATATTTACTGAAAACTAAAGAAAGAAATTATTTTGCTGAAAATATTGGTAAAAAAAGCTGAAAGAATAAAATTAAGTTGACCTTTTGATAGATGTCTGTTTATTGATTTAAATTCACCATTTTGCGAACAATGTCAAAGAGGTCTGTTAGAATAGAAGCATGTATAATAACATGAGCTAAACAATTTTTATTTCTTTGTGTGTCATTACGGAGAGATTGAAGCAAGCTTCACCTAAGTGTAGTGATGCAAAAAAAATAATACCCAGTCTGGATGTGAAAAAGCAGAGGAAAACAAGAGCTTCATATTAAAGTGCCTTCTAGGTAGCTGACATGACGCATCTAGTCAGACGTAAATAATGACAGACGGAAACTATCATGAGGTCTGTGAAGCATCAACATGCTGCCATCATTTTCTTTCTAACCTTGCTTTGCTAGCAGCTCTCAGACTTACAGGCTGAGAGATCATTTAAAAAGCAAATCCTAATGATGCTGCCCACTGTAGCAACAGCCAGTGAGACTGGCATCAACTTAGCTCAGTTTGGGAACTCGGGCTAGCAGCCACAGCTGGCTGCTGCCACCCTGAATGGGAGCTGTCCCTCGCTCCCTCCCTGGCTCCCTGCAGCCTCCTGTGCATCTGGCTGAAAAGGATCCACCTGTATAGGCAAGGGGGAGAGCAGGCACTCCTCCTTCACCCACCTCTTGGCAAATAAGCCCTTCTGTTATTTTCTTTATTGGATTAGGTGTATTTGGGTGCAGGATGCCTGGCATGATTTTCACTGTATACATTTTATTTATAGTGCATGTGTCTTGGAAAGGAGAGGGAGTAATATGCTGGTATCCCTATAGCTCCAGCAGAGCTGTGTTGTGGTTCAGATAAACATGTCTGTACACAGCTGCTGTAATCAATGTGGAATAGCAGAGCAGTTTTGCAAATGCAACTTAAGAGAGGAAAAAAGGCAAAATGTAAAAACCTCACAACAGGTCACCAGTATTGTCCAGCTCAGTAGACTATTTATCAAAACAATGTCTAATAAAACAGTTGCACATTTTATTTAAGCTGGTGACTGCATTGCAAACCTTTGGGAAACAAAGCTGCTGTGAGATAATGTAGTGGCATTATCACTTTGCAAATCAGTGTGTGGCTTTGCTTGGGTGCTGGCAGGGCATGAGGGCTCAGAGACAGATGACAACATGAAAAAAGAAGTAGATCAGAGGGCTTGTTTTTGATTGTAAACATTATTTTCATATACAGCAATGAATTTCATCCTGTTTGGTAAGCCTGACCTCAGGCTGTATAAATGTACTTCCATTGTTTGTATGTAAATTAAAACATGACAAAAAAAATCCTTCCCAACTCTCCCCATCAGAAGGCTATTTATGCTTCACAGATCTTTCCAGTACTTTAAGCACAGCTAAGCAGCTACCTCAGGTAAAGAAGATGCTGTTTTTCCAGGGAAGCATTTTAAAATATTTCCCCCCACACACTTCTGAATGTTCTAAATACTAATGCAGAATTCGTGACTCTCAAAGTAAATAGATGGCACTTAATTATGCTGGTGATGTCAGGTATTGTATAGGTTGATTTCCCAAGGCGTAAGTGAAAAATGTACTATTTGGTCTTAAATTTAGACTTAATAAATAGCTAATTTAGGATCTTGCTCTATATGCAAGGATATAATCACAAGGCATTCATTTTTAAAAGGTTTCATTTATTCTTGTGAGCTTAATTATTGCAAGGAAACTGTGAGCAATTTGTTTTTTTTTTTACCAGTGTCTGATTTCTGAGAATGGTTATTAAATATTAAATGGATGCATAATTCAGGCAATTAAGAAAGTAATCACACAAAGTAATGTAATGGAAGTTAATTATTACTGCATAAGCAAATAGTTCATTAATGCTAGTAGTTGCTATGGCTGCATTCTTAATACATGCAGAACTGAAGCATGAATCCTCTGTGTATTCAGAGGTACCACAAGTATGGTACTGCAGAAAGAGTGTTCCTAATGAAAGGCCCAGGCAAATAACGTCATATTGACCCCTGACTTGTCTGAATGCTGCAGGATCATCATTACTTAAGAGAGTTTTATCAAAACCACGGCTACTTTAGTTGCTTATAATACCTTCTATTTGTAATACAGGCTGTGGCTTAAAGCAAGGAAGAACTTGGGGAATTCAGCTGTTTTAAAATAAATTAATAAATTGCCAATCCTGCTTCTCTTGTTAAAATTCTACCCAGTGGTGCTCCTCTTGTTAAAAGGCTATAAAATCATTATATGTAACTTAAAAGGATTGTACAATTTTTCAGTACAAAAGCATAATAGCTGACAACCACCCTTGTTAGATTTTGTTCTTCAACGACGAGAGCAAAAACCTGACATTCCTTTGCTGCCATTATTTCCCTAAAGCAGAGCTTTTCATAAAGACTATTTTAAGCCAAGAGACACTTGTGCAGCTATGTTGCACCTAGCAGGCTGTGAGGCAGTAATATTACCCTTAGTGCTGTATGGTTTAGCCAGGGATGGGAGGATCTGTGACTGGGGGTGAATGGTGTAAAATGGTGACAAGGCTCTCATTGGAACCTTGAAAGGTATGAAGATAGCAGAGTTGGTTCCTTCATGCGTGTCCTTAGAGAGGAACAGAATGCTACTTTAGGCTATGAGTTGCTTTAAAAGGGGGACAAAACAACAAGGCAGCAATTACCATGCTGGAGAACCCCTGCAGGTCATCACATGCCTATTCCTGCCAGCTGCTGGCTCTCACATCTTCCTCCTCCCTCAAAATGCTGCCATGTTAGATAAAAGAAGGTGGATTTTGTCACTAATTGTGCAGTGCAGCTAGGCAAGAAGTGTGATTGTGTTAGTTCTGGGTAAAGACTGCTATGCACTACCTGGGATATCTGTAGAACCAAATGACTGTTTGACAACCAAGAACACAAAGGTTCACAATTTTTAATAACCTCCTCTCCTCATTTCAGGGCATCCCACAAAAGGACAGTAAGCAAATGAGTGTGTAGAACCTAGCTGCTGCTAGCTCAGTGCTTCATGAGTTTTCTGGAGAAATCTTCAAATGATTACTTTATGCTCCCAAGATATCTTGGATTTGAGCAGACCGGGGAACCTAAGGAGGAGGGGGGGAAGCAGTGTGGTGGCAGCTCAGTGTTGCACTCTGGTCTTCCCAAGGAATAGCAATCAGCTAGAATACTGATATGATGAATCTGGAAATAAAACTCTTGTAAACCCCTGTGACTGGCTAGGGGAGAAAAGAGGATAGACCTTTGGATTGAAAATGTGCCCATGCACAATGACATGCTTTAAATTATTTTAGGGCCATTCATTCTATGAAAGTGTTCATTATTTTGAAATACTTAATGCTGTTTCAGAATGAAAACAAATGTTGAAGTGTAGGAAATTCCTGTGGGACAGAAATTGTGTTTTTTACCAGCTCTAATAACCACCATTGCAACAGCATGAGCAGTCAATCAAACAGGAACTGAGCCAGCACAACCCCAGGAAAGTTCCTTTCATCCCTTCTTTATTTGAGAAGCAAACCCTTAGTCTTTTTGCAAGCCCTATTAAAAGTGCAGCTTTTGCAGAATGTCTGGGGAGGTATGAGAGTTGTCTGCTTGGGGCTGGGTGTGAGGGAACAAGTACCAGACTCTGCCAAGCCCCACAAATACCACCTTGCAAATGGCCATGTGGAGCTTTCCATGCTGAGTGCCTCCTCTGGCAGTGTCACACAGCAGGGTGATGAGTCCCTCTGCTCAGCCACCTGGAGACCTTCTGTGGTACCTATGGCTGACAGCTGGCTCCTCAAGTCTCTCTGAGTGTTACCCACACCAGTTTTGGAGCCTCCTGTCATCTGCTCTTGACAAAATGTCTTTCTTACTGCATAAACTGCTGAGTCTGGTGCAGCTTTGCACCCAGACTGGTTTCAGGGTTCGCCCTTTGCAGAGGGCAGTGCACCCATCCAGAGGGAAAGCAGATGGCAGAGGTGGCTACTTGTGGAGAGCTGACTGAAAGGATGCCTAATTCAGTTTATGCTGCCCTTCCTGCTCACTCCTGCTGCGAGGTGGAATAAGAGGGAATGTTTAATGATCAGGGTGATAGCGAGATTGGCCAGATGTGATAGGGCTTTCACGAGTAGCTGAATACATATTACCCAGAAAATTATTAAGCAGCACAGGCAGTTCTGTTAGAAACGTCCTCTGCTGGTCTGTAGCCAGACCTCCTCTCATGCCTATTCCTGATGGTCTCCACAGCTGTGGCTGGGATGGGCAAGTCAGGCATCAGCACTCACACCTTTGCAACATGTGTCTGCCATCTAGTTCTGCCTGACAGCACTGGCACTACGTCTGGGTGCTCTGTTGATTTTCTCATTTTGGTGGGGTTCTACACCTAGTGTGTACATCTTTTGGTGATGGCATCAGAAGTTTCAATAACTGCAGTGACTGAAGTTTTATTTCTTGATGTACTGCTTCTCTGTTTTTGGTAAATGAATGTGTGCTAAGTGCACTTAAAGGTTTTCCTTTGAATGAAAACTTTGTTTATTACATACAAAGAGCTATGCCCAAATAATTCCTAATAATAATAATTTGATTTTTTTTTTCATTCCAATGACATTACTAAGAAAGTAAAGGTTTCTAGAAACAATTACACAAATAGAAAATGTATTATTGAAATTATAATCCTCTGAAATTAAAGAATAGTTCTGAATACAAAATTTAGTAACAATTTTCTTAATCTTATGCTGTTAGTATGCTGTATCTTTCTAATCCAGTAATTGTAATAATTTTCAGCTACAGATTTGAAGTCTTATTTTCTGTCATGTATTATAGAAATAACTCTCAAAACTTAATCATTCAACAACAATATTGACACTAAATATTTTTTTCTTTTACTGCAACAACTGAGTCTTTTGTGAAGAAAAATGATCTAGCAAAACCAAATAAAAAAGCTGATTTTATTTTAAAGCACATTCTTGTAGTTCTAAGTTCTGGTTCAATGTGAATAATTGGCAGATGTTTTGTTTCCATTTACGTGGTGAAAATGGATGCTCAGAGCAGTGCGGTAGGCCAGGACACTGACCCGGATTCATAATCATACTTCTCTTGCTGGGGATATGTTCAAATTAAAATACTGGTAATGGCTAAATATTTTTATTTAGCTACATAAATTTAAAATTTGAAGTAAAAAAAGGATAACTTTGAAATTCTGTCTCTCGGCCTTGCCTATAAATTTGTCAATTTCTATGCTCAAACAAAGCATGAAAAATCTAAATGCTTTGGCAGATGTCCCCTGTGTGAACAACTCCCTCTTGGCTTCCTATCTATACAGAACATGAGTGTCCCTTATTCTGTTTCCAAACGTGGCTTCACGTGGCAAGAAAGGCTTATACCCTTGCTTTGTTCAGGAGGCAGAATCTTCACAGGAAATACTTGGGGAATTTTTTTCTTAACTAGCTCTAAGAAGCTATATTGAGGCATCTTATTTTGAGTCATTTCTCCCTATTTCTGCACTAGTCCTGTTGATTTAATTCAATATAGTCAAACAATAAACATTTCAATAACCAGGTCAGCATGTAGTATGCATAAATTCTTCCAGAGCTGTTCTATATCCATCATACAGTATAGTAAAGGTTGAACACCACAGTCTTATCCTATTTTTCATTTTCCTTAAAAATATACACATTGTTTAAAAAATCTTACCACACTGTTATTCATAGATTCTGGGAAGCTGTCACAAAACATAACAAAATGTGTACATGTAATTGTAAGGACTCTAACAGAGATAACAAGGAAAAGTTGAAGTTTCAAGTACTCATTCAGGTCTTGGTTAAGGAAAATTATTTTTGTTTCTCTTTGGTCTTTGACACATAAGCAACGAAGTAAGGAGTGCCCAGCTGTAGGATGTCTGTCTGTGTAAGCATGGTGATGTTTTCTGTTATCAGTTATTCTTGCAGTGTCTGTTCATGCAACATTTGTTCTCATTGTGATAGGATTCCATGTAGGGATTCAGAATATCTAAAGACCTTCCACCTAAGTTTTAACAGGGAATGTAATGAACTTCAAATGGATCTGGGATGAAAAGTTTGAACAAAAGTTGAGAAAATACATGCTTGTGATGGCTCAAAATCATTTGCTTATTCTGTAGGGAGGTTTTGGTTTGATTTTTTTAAATGCAGAAGTTCTTCATTAAAGTATGACTCCATTTTCCTTCAGTGTTTTTCTTAACTCTCTGCTGCTTCGGGAGTTTCACTGGATGTGATGATTATCTGAAACCATTTTTGTTTCCTGTTCTTTGCTGCTTCTTTATTTTCTCAGCAAGTTTTTCTTAAGCAACTTAAACCAGTCAGTCACCTGTGTTGTCCTGGTTCCCATGGTACAGAGAATTCACTCTTGAGAAAAGACAAAGGTTCTGGGTGAAAGTGGACCTTGGCCGGGGAGCAAACAAGCTGATCTTATGGCACATAGGTTGTGCAGGTTCTGGCCACCAGTCACCTCCCAGTTTACTGGATGTCACTTAGAGCCAAAGGTCCATCATCCAAACACAAGAGATTAGCTTGTGTGACAAAGTTGTCTGCAGACACGAGTGAGACGGAGGTGGCTACGTTGCAGTGACGTGGGAGAGGAAGGCTCAGTGTTATCCCTCACCAGAACTGCCACAGGTGGGGCAGGCTCAGCTCCTCCCGTGTCAGCCCCATCAGCTGCTCCTGCTCTTGGTACCTGCTGCTGCACCCCAGCCTTCCCTTTGAGCCATACTCCTCATGGCCTCACTGGTTGCATGGATTGCCTCTGCTTTGACGTAACGTTGGATCCAGTCAACAGAACTGCAACTTGAAGTTTGAAGGAACAAAATAATGAAATTATACAAAAGTACAAACCAAAGGTGCTAAGGAAAAAGAAATGACACAGACATTTCAGCTGAAGTTGGATGTGAGTAGAGTACTTGTTGGTTGCTGGTGGGGTTGCAGTGGTGTATTTGAATTTGTACAGTGGGAAGAAATTCATGGCTGTAGGAATTTGGATGAGGTTAATCTTGCATCTCAGTTACCTTTATTAGCATTACTTTAAGTTTATACTTCAAAATTGGCTACTGGGATGAGAGTAGAGCTGTGTTGGCTAATTATCTCACTTCCTAGTATTTCTATTCCAAATACAACTGGAAACATCTTGATAGTTTCCTATGGATAGATAATGAATGATCAAAATTATTCAGATTGAATTCTTTTAGTTATTGCAATTACTACCAAAATGCACTGCGTGCTGTACAACAAACACAGAAAATAAAGGCACCTCCAACATGAAAAAAAAGTCTGAAAAATTGACATAGATGAGATAGGGTTCCAATCTAAGGATAGCCCATCTAATTTTATTTTAGTGATTTTCATTCCCAGTTTCTCTCACAAAAGCCTTGCAGCAGGAGCTGAGTGCTTTGCTATGCCTCTGGAACTGCTTCTCAACTTGGCTCCTTGTGAGCCAGGTGTCTGCAAAGTTTGTTTGGTCCACAATGCTTACGAGTTAATTTCATGTGGGAAGAGAAAAAGATGATGCTGACCTTTGACAGGGAAAAAGCTCCACTCTACCATTACCTGATTGCACACCTTCAAGGGAAGGGATTTAAGCAGAAGGTGATTCACTTTGAACTTGTGTGGACTGGTGTTGACTCCACAGCTGTCCTGCTAAGGGAATACTCTAATGTTATAGGTAATTCAGTGTCATGCTAGCATATAACATTTATGTACAGCTTGCCTGCTCTAATCTTAGAGGTGGAAAACCTTGGAAAGCACTTTAGGACTTGTATTTGGAATACATAGGTCAGTTAATGAATGGCTCTCAGAGTTCAAGAGGTGCTTTATCTGTTATGTGGATGGCACTATAACTTTCCATAGGAAGTGTTTGCGAGATCCAGAACTTATTAGTGAACTGTTAATAGTTCATCTTAGTGTTTGGCCCTGAACTGAGATGCTGATATGCTGCCAAGACTTGTTCAACAAAATGCTTCCAGAGAAATTCTCAGGAGTTATGAGATCAGCATATACTTCTTCCCTGTCTCTGTAAAAATATAAAAGCTATTTCAAGGCATTTGATGGTAGAATCTGTCACTAAAATAAAATCAGTACAGGATTTTTTTCCAGCCCTCCTTCTTGCAATTACTGCCTTTTCCAGAGCAGTTTAGCTTCATATCTATGGCACCTAGCAGCCATGCAATTACTCTAGGATTATTTCACACAAAGGAAAGATGTAGCTGAGCGTTAATATTTTTTACTAATATAAATAAGCAGTTGCTGCAAGCCAAGTTTTTTGTCTCTTAAATGAAAATTTGACACTGAGTTGCAGATTCCTATTTTCAGTAGGAAACAAAATAGTTCAGGAGAGCTTTTAAAAAGCCTTTCACATAGAATTTCAGTGGTCTTACTGAACAGAGGATAAGAGCTATAGGATGTTTTTCCTCTCTGGACAGCAAGTCTCAAGTCAACCAAGACACAGAGGATTTTTTTACTCTTTTATAAAACAGTCATTAAAGTATTCAGGAGTGAATGAATCCACATGTTCTGGGTCACTCTTAATGCTTTGTAGATAAGGAGCAAAGGACAGCTGAAAACATGGAGGAGGTGGCAGATAAGTGAGGCTTAAAAATGCATTGATGTGAGCCCACAGATGATCTTGGATAACTCTTGCAGATGAGAAACACAGCTGCCAGTTAAGAGTCTGAGCAGCTACAAGCGTTGGTGAGAGGAAATTACATGTAAGATTAAGAGCAGTAGTGGATCACAATGTTCTACAGGAGCACAAACAAGCAAAGGTGCTCCCTGCAAGATGCTGTGTGCCAGGAGAAATGCACTGTGTGTTCTCTTTTAAACAGGTGTGAAGGGGTAGAATTTAATTTTTTTTGCCTCTAAAGCAAGCACAGGGCTTGGCAGAAATGCAGGTCATGTTCTTGCTCATCCTGACCCTAATCTTGAACTCTGTGAAAGCAAAGGAAGATAATTCTTGTTGACTTCAGAGCACTTTGGGTCAGATCTGCTGCACAGTAGCACCAGGCAGGAACCAGGTACCACTGCTATGATCTTTCCTGCAGCTAGCTACAGTGTTCAAATTAATTTGAAAACATAACTGGTGTGAAGGTAGCTGTATGTCGCCATTGCTGCTTAGGGATAACAGCTTATCCCTGCAAAGACAATAAGTGTGAAAGTCTCTGCAGATGCTGTCTGGGGCATTCCTAGGCAGGAGAGAGAGCTTGGCGCCATTTTTATAGTTAGGCCTGTTAAGATTTAATAGATGGAAAGTTTCATTAGTGAACTGTGTTGCAATTAACTTGAAGGAGGTTCCAGCTTACTGTATGTAGTCTTTCCTCAGAGAAAGTTGTTTACATTTCCTTTTGGAAATTATTGGCTCTTCAGCAGTTGATTGTTAGTGAATAGCAAAGGCTGTGATTTAACAAAAAACCCACCAACAACACAACATGATTTTCTCATTACTCTAACAGAAGATTGGGTCAGTTGTACAACTTTTTTTTCCTTTGTGAACACCCCAGTTGCTGAAAGTCAAAAACTGAGTTGATCCAAGGGCAAGGGATAACACAGAAATGCAAATATCAGAGAAAGGTTTCCTCCTTGGTAACATCTGTAATGAGGATTAATGGGGTAGTGACCTGGTTTTTGTTTGGCTTTTTTACCAGTCCACCCTGAGGCCAGATCCTGCATGCTTCACACAGTACTTCCATTGCAGAATAGATTAGGATTTAGGCCTGCTCAGTCTTGTGAGTGACCTGCTACGAGAGAAGAGGCACACAATTCCTACCAACTTTAGAGCTGCTGCAGGCAGATTTTAGTGCGCTTATGGGGGATTTGCCTGGCATTAATCTGTTTGAAAGAGGAATATGTGGCCACATGAAGCTGATTGATGCTCATAATAACTGAAGATCATGTTCTTTGAACCTTCTGGGTCTTGCTTTGAAGAGCTGTATCAGAGCAAGCAGTGGCTGAGGCAGCCCTGATGAGCTCACCCTCTGCCAGCACTCAGCTCGTGCTGGTGAGGTGTCTGGGGGAGGCTTCCCCCTTTGAGAGGCTCTGAGCATGCTTTTGCTGGCACTCATAACCATGAAGTGTAGGCAAACTGGTCTGAAAAATTTTTCTTGATTCAGAAAAAACTTCCTCTGAATTCTATCAAAGATCTTGTGCAAAGAAAGAAATCAATAGACCCCATTTGAACAAGTGTAATTCTAGCCAAATTGTGAAACAGAGATAATGTACTTGACCATGAAGTTATGGTTACCTGAATAAATTCTGTGTGATGGCAGTTCAGGCACCATAACTGGTGGTTGCTCTTGTTTTCATTGTACAGACATTTCTTTGAGATAATGCAGATCTGACAAATGGGTATCAACAGGAGCTAGGAGGTTTTTGCATTTCTTAGTGAAATGGGAAATTTGTGAGTGATGACTAGTGTGTGATGTGTCACTTCTTCTAGGCCTGGTATCATAGCTTGAAAATGCATGAACAGAAATAAGGAAGATATTACACTATTTTATGCTAAATTAAGCTATCTGTAGAGTATTAAATATCTGTCTCTGGAGAGATGTTATAAAACCTAAGTATTTTCTCTGTAACAGTGGTATTAAAAGTATTTAATGTTTTCCTGCTAGGATGTAAAATTACTAACCAATATTTAAAAAAAAAAACCCAGAGGAAAATAGGAAAATGTGACCTAATCAAACAAATTTAATTTTGTTTTTACCCGAAATTTCATTAATTGTTTCATTTAGCACCAATCAAAGAATTTTTTTTCTTTTAACATATTCTTGTGAAGCACAAAAGCAGATTGATCAAAGCTAAAATACTCTGTAGGAGCAGAGTGGCCTGTCTGAACTCTGCTGTGGGCAAGGTTTGCAGGGCTGAAGGTGGAAAACGTTGTCAGAGTGGACACAGCCAGGCTTATCAATTGGCCCATGTGTGCATTCTAGTCTGGACCACAGCCTAGGCCAGGGCTGTAAAGTGACAATTGCTCTTTCTGCCATTGCTATTCCAGCCAAGTGTCTTTTCCAGAATGAGAGCCTCTACCTGCAGTGCCACAGGTGAACCATTTGGTATTAATGATTTAGGGTGACCAGAGAATGGAGCAGCATAAACTACCTTTTAGTCTTACCCCAGGGCCTGATTTATGAGAAGGGAAACTGGAGAGTCAGAAATGGGTGCAAGTAACCTCATATATGGGATTATTGCTCTGTGAGCCCCCTCAGTCTACTGGGAGATGCTTTCTCTTCCCTTTTCCTTCTCTCATGGTACAGTGACTTACTTCAGGAGTTCTCAGTATTTTTGAGGAAAATCTGAGAAAATCTGAAAAGAAGAAAAAATCCTGCCCTACTTCATATGTGATTGCAATTGAGAAGGCTAAAGGAAAAGTTTGGGACATGTACAGCTAATCCATTAGTTCTTATTTTGATGGTTTTAGAGTGAAAAATAAAGGATGGAATGTTATACAGAGGAAGTGGATGTGTATGTGAGAGAGGGCAAGGTGTATCCATTCAGAAAAACAGGGTGTGATTGCCATGACACATCAGCTGCATCACCTATGATCCTGTCCAAGAGCAGGACGTGGCAAAAGTAGACACATGCCCACCTACACTGCCACCATGCCTAACAAGGAGGGACATGTCAGCTTTTTCTCAATTTTGTATCTCACTACTTCATTGAATACATGGGATATTGTTAATTAACACTAAAATTCCTAAGAGTCAGAGTAAGTTGAAGTGTACTGTGAGCAGAGGCAGACCCTGGTGAGTGTGAATAGGATGAAAATCTTCTCCATAGTGTTCCTCAAGACAAAAGATGAATCTGGAGCTATCCTGAGGCAGGTGTTAAGGTGGTGCCCTCACTGTGGTGGGTTTTGTCACCAAAAGTGTTTGAGGCTGAGTCAATGCAGTTAAGGCTGCAGAGCTGTTGTGGCTGGAGTTCAGCGGGACAGCAGTGCACTAACTCACTGCATGGGACAACCTTCCAGCCTTCCCTGCCTCCACCAAATTATTCATAGTATTTGAGTGCTGTAATCCTAGAAACAATACTTCCAAAGGCCTAAAAGACATGTCATGTAACCTTTATTAGTTTATCACTGCAGCAGAGACACCTCCAACTTGCTTTGATTTAGTGACATGACTTGTGGTTAAAAGCTTTAGGCGAGGCCACACACATGCAAACAGTGACTAGTGATTTGGATAATTAGTAAGAATGGCAGAGCCCTGTCTCTTTACATGAAAGGTAGCAATGATAAGCAATTAAAAATGAGCTGTAAAAGGTAAAATCATGTAGCGATATGCAGTGCAAGAGACCAGGTTGACTAAAGCAACATAACAGCTACACCAAAAAGAGATGGGAGAATGAGAGGAAAATGCACTAATTTTGAGTGTTGTTTTCAATGAAATTGTTTCTAAAAGTGGAATGTGGGAGAATCATCAGCTTTTCTGACAACAGGGGTAGCTCCATCACAACAGCAGGTGTTCTGATGCTTGCAGGATTTGTTTTCTCAGAATACTTATAAGATGTTAATGGAGCACCTTGATACTACAAAAGAACCCCAAAAATACCATAATTAATCAAAAAAGTGTGAGGTACAATTAATTTTTTCTCTTACAATTATTTTTCTAGCTCATAGCTATTGCTCACTACTTAAGTGAGTCCTACTTGGCCCTACTACCTATTCTCTTTGCATTGGGAAGGTTTGAAATCGGCCCCAGCATTACTCGCTTTGACAGATTTAGTCTATATACCTTTTTTCTGCCTGTCTACTCCTCATTTGCCTTCTGAAACTGAATTCCTGACATATTCTTTGCCATTTCTTTGGCTATGGCCTTCCAGTTACATATGGTGTCAGAGGAAACATGAGAATAGTTATCAATTATTTCTAAATGTGGCTCTATCATAGTACAGAAGTTGTGATCAATAGAAGAAATTAGAGTATGATATGGATGCATTTGATATGGATATCTTTGGTATGGAACTGCTTTTTGATGGCAATATTTCTTTGGAAGTGAGGATTGATATGTGTCTACGACGTATAATTTTATCTGGAAAACAAAAGAGATGATCAACTGTGTGCTGAGAAACAAGGAATTTAAATGGTTCAAAAATTTCAGAAAGATTTGGCATAGGGTTTGTTGATCAGAAATAGTTTGAGACTTCTAGTTTTGTCCTTCTCAGCTCTCTGGAACATTGATTGAATCTTACAGGGCAGAATAAAATTGCAGACTGCAGCAAGACTGTTAAATAGCGTAGTTGGAGAAAATCCAAACATGCTCACACATCTAAAATCTGTTATTTTGAGTGAAAACCTTGTCCAATGGTTTACACGTTGTACTAGCTTCAAAGAAATATTGCATCAGTTTGATTGTAATGTTGCTCGTAGAGCAGTACTATTCAGTGCACAACAGGGTTGGGTTTTCAGGATGGCTGCTGAGATCCATGGCACAGAGTGTGATGAGAGAACTCTTGTAGGCCTTTCTCTATTTGACACAAAGTGTACTGAGTATTTGTGTCTGAGCGCATGGCATGGCATTTAGGACAATGGGAATCCAGTTGTATGTCTCAAACACTGGGGTGTTGCTGCTAAGAAAATAGGAAAAATCTTGGCTTATGGCCTGGAATAGCTTGCTGAATCAGCGTTTCAGGTTTTCTGTAAGATATAAATTCCTTAAAATTAGGAACCTCTCTCTGTTTTAGATTATTTGATTGTTTTTAATGAATGGTCAAATAATAGTATAGGTGAGAGTTAATGTGAGAGTGAATCTAAACTTGCAGCCAGAAAGCCCTATGGGATTTTCTGCTATTTGCAATGGGTGCATCCAGCCACCTCTCTTGGAAAGAGCACAGCTGTGATCTGTGTCAAGGAGTAAGGGCTGCTCTGAGATTACAGTGATTACCTGATTTGCATTGTCAGTTGAAAGGAAATTCTAGCTAATCAATGGACTCAGCTACACTTGTTTCAATTTAAATAAGCAAGTCTAAAAGCCTTCTCTGCACCCCTGTTTGTTTAAGTTAGCTTTGTCTCTTTGATCTCATGTTAACATACCTTAATGACAGGTAATGATTGATAATGGTGTATTGTAAAGTTCGGGTAATAAATAGTGTTTTACTCATAATAATGCTGAATAATGTACTTTTTATGGCCCAGTTTGATGGAAAATTTCCTTGTCAACTCTGCCTAATTGTCCAAACAAACCACCCATTACTTAAAGAGATACATGTCTAAACTAGACACATTAATTAGGGTCATGACTGAGCTACACAAAGGAATATAGTAACACTTCAGTTATCTTTAACTATGATCTTTGGACAGCAGTCCTAATGTTTAACTGAAGTTTAATGGGAAGCTATTGTTTACACTATCCTTTTGTACCTTGCAGACGTGTTGGAATCAATCCATAGTGGCTGGGTGATGGGAAAAGTGATATCTCCCTGAAGGTCTTTAAAGGTCATAAGCAATATTAGTTAGAACATCAAAAATGACAAAATGGAGTAAGACTGGATAAAAAAGGAGGAAAAATGGTTTCTGGGTTTTATTCATTCAGAAACTGAAGGCCGTAAACATCACATTCCATTGAGTTGAATGTTAAAAAGGGGTGTAGTTTTTAGGTGTAATCCTTCTGGAATACTGTACATCCGAGTGTTTTGCCAAGTGTCCCATAGGCACTGAAGTTTTGAGAATGTAGTGAGGCCTCAGAGGGAGCAGCGTAGACTTTAAAATAAATGTCAAAATTCAGAAAACTTTATGCATAATGAATTACCCCAAACTATAAAGAACAATGAAATTCTAATTCTATGAAAATATCAGCTTCCAAGAATAGACTGACCTGTAGGACCAAATAATTTTCTAATGAAGTGTTTCTTTCATGGTGAGTTCTGGTCTCTTTAAATAAACAATGCTCACTTTCTTAAGTACCATACAAACAAGTGTGAGATACTGCTGGTATAAGAGAATTTGTATTCTCTCTCACTGCCCCCACGCAGCAGAGCATTCACTGGGCATCGAAAACAGCAGCTTCTGTGCAAGACTGTGTCAGTGTGCTTGGAATGAAATGAAAAAGCTCCTACCTGTCCCTTTCTTACCTCTGTTTCCATTCAGTATCAAAAGTGTAGAAGATGTTATGCCAGAAGGGATTTGTCCTTTTTATCTTGGAAGAGAAATGTTTTTGCTATTTGCATTTCTGAATTGCTTAGCTGCCCAAGCATGCTTTATGTGTGCTGCTTGAAATGTGTCATCAGATCACGTGTCCACTGTTCTCTGGCTGATGTTGGACTTTCTCCAACAAATATGGATTATGTTAAAGCAGGTTCTGAATTGACGAGAATATGTTAATAACTCCCAGATGGGCATCTTTGTGCAGGGAAATACAAGCAGTCTATGGCAGGAGCTAGTGTTTGGCAGGTCCATCATTCCGTCATTAAAGGCCACATTATTACTCCCAACTCTGCTTGCATGACAATCGCTTGCATAAACTCAGTCTCCCAAAACCAAATAGACACAATTTGATTTTAGAGATACTTTACTCTTGTAAGCAATCTTTTTATGCCATCTGGTGCTTCCTCCAGTTTATAATATGGATTTTTATAATTAAAGAACAGGGTGAAAGAAACACTTATGTTCCACAAATGCACACCTAAGGTCATTTTCCCAGATGTGTGATATAAATATGAGCTCAGAATGGTTGTACAGAATACTGTGAGGACTGTACTATTCAATGATGTGTTTAAGTTTTGCTTGGAGTTACAATTGGATATACTATTAAAAAAAAAGTTTATTTCATGCTCTTAAAGGGGTTTGAAGTCTTCCTATGGCTTGATAAAAATAATATTGCGTTCCACTTACTTGCATAGGTTGGAAGGAGCTGTTATAACTAGATAAATGCATAAACAATATATGCAAGTGTGAATTATATGATAAACATATCTTGGTCACCACACTCATTCCTCATCTATTAATTCATTTTACCAAAACATTCCAAACTCTGTCCATCCAGCAAGCATTTACAAAGTATGAATGTATGGAAAACATTCTTTTCTTCTGCATCCAATGGTTTTCCTCAAACCTAACCCACCAAGTATCCAGTTGTGAACTTACAAACAAATGCAAAAGCCATGTTAGGCTTTTTGTGGTATCTAAAAAATATAAATTGTTAACAGATTATATCTTTCTCCAAGAGCTGGAAGTGAAGCAAAGACTTCGGATTCTGGGAATGGGAAACTTAGAGATTCTTACTTCTTGGTCTTCAGTTCTAGAGCCACGTATACAGGAGTTGTGAATCCTACAAAGCATTGCCTATACTGAAAATCTGAGGAGTAGTTACCAGGTTAACACTTAAACACCTTCATAAAAGAAAAATAATTTTTTTATGGAAGGACATAATGACTAAATCACTAAATTGTCTAGATTATTCCACCACAAGGTCAGTGATCTCTATACCCTATTTAATGTAGTGTCACAAGCCCATATATGTATTTTCTCATGCACCTATTTTTAAACATGGATTTTGACTGGCACATCAATGATAATGATGACTTTTTTTGTTCTTAATAATAAAGAGGGTGAAGTATACATTTTGAAATAACACCTTTGAGTCAGCTGATGACAATTTACATGTTTCAGCACGTTCTAAGGAATACCACTGTGTTGGGGCAGTATTTTCTGGTGATAACCCAGAATGTCAATACTATGAAATATTTGGATCTGACACAAGCATCAAATATATCGTGAGGGGTCCTCTTACTTTTGGGCTTCTTTAGTCTCTTTCTGCATGTTCTGATATTATTACTCTCAAACTGGCACTTAATTTTCTTGGCTCTTAAAATGAGTGTTGTAAGAGTAGTTGAATGTAATATGTGGTATTTTAATATTGTGACTCTTAATGCTACATAAAACCTTTGTTTCCTACAGGTTTATTGAGCTGGTGTATTAGATTTCCTGCTGCATGAGCAAGAAGATTATGGTGGCTTACGTCTAAGTATACTTTTGGGAGGCATTTTGTGTTTTCTCTATAAATAGTCTTTCTAAAACACAATTGTGAAACTATTAATGTTTATATCACATTATACATCTCTCTAAGTTTACTGTGATGAGTATACAGGGTGGTAACAAGAGGAAACCTTTTTTCCTAGGAAACGTGTTCAGAATTGTTATTGCTCGAAGCCTACTAAAAGGCAGTTTTTTTAATATTTATGTTATCTGTGGGATAGTTTTGGCTTATTACACTGAGTCATCCCTGTTTTCACCAATAGCAAAATTACATCTTTTATGGAGTTAAGCACTTCAATGGAGCTTGCAAACACACAGCTTTGAGTAGAAATTTGGGTGTTTTGGCTATTCCTGTTTTTGTCAGAAGAAGGTGAAATGAGTCAATTGCAATTATAAGCTCTTCACATATGAAACATAGGCTTGGGGATGAGAGCGTGTGCACAGCAAAACTTGTATTTTGTACTGGATAAATGTTTTTACCTTAAGCAAAAGAATGCATTTATTATGGAGATGCAAACCGTGGAAAGATCCTTCGTCTTGAGGCACATGGAAACTGTATGTGGGGAGCGGGATGTAGAGGCGGTTCATACCTGTATTACTGACTTCCATCCTGTTTCAATGAGCAATTTCTTCCCATTTGGGAGAAAATGCTACAGGTCTGGTTCTGTGAGCTCCCCTGCAGCCATTTTTTCATCTGTATACGAACAGCCACTTTGATTATTTTTGGAACCGGAGGACGAGTGAAACAAGCGGTTGTGTCCCCACGCAGGGAGATGAAGATCGGCCGAGCGGCGAGCGCTGCGGGCAATCTGCAGTGTGCTGGGGGCAATTTACGGTGCTGTGCCTGCGGGGCAGGCCTGGGGCAGAGGCCGGGATTGCAGCAGGCCGGGATCGGGATCGGGATCGGGATCGGGATGGGGAGCAGCTGCCCGCCGGGCTGGCCGGACCCGCCGCGGGCCGTGCCCAGCCTCCGGGGACACGGAGGAGCTGCTGGGCCCGATGAGTTACATGAAGTGGCAAGTGATAAATTCAAGATGACAATTCAAAACAGCAGTGTTTCTTCTGGTAATTAATTCCAGTGGTGCCTGAGGCGGTGCTTAGCTGCTGCAACCAGTGTGGCCAATGCAGAGCAGCTAATGAGAAAACATTACAGCAAGGATTAGGGGCCGGTGCATTCTGGCAGGATGAGGTCACTATGATTAGAAAATATTAGTCCAGGCTTAATGTGATAAACTGACTATGACAAAGAGACTTTATTTCATCCTGAGTGGTTAAAAGGTAAAAATTCCTTTTGTTTATTTGTTGTAGTTTTTTCCACTTCAGCCACCTTTTACTTTCTGCCGACAGTCCAGTGGCACCAAGTGCTGCTTTGGTCACATTGCTGTCACATGCAAACCGTGTCAGGGCTGGTTGCACAAATTCTTCTCTTTATTTGTTTTAATTACTTCTGTCAGGTAACAACACTCAGAGGAAGGAGCTGTGTGGTTGTTACCTGTAAGCAGAAAGAATGATAAGAAATTAACATTTGTACTTTCCTGCTGCCTTGGGTGAGCAGCAGTGATGGAATCACACGGCTTTGTCTCATGAAAGACAATCCCTCCTGAGAACTGTGACTGTGCTGGGGATGCGGAAAGGTAATGCAAGAACACAGAACAGCCCTCCCCTGCTGCTACAGCATGGCTTTGAGGGGTTACTTGTGAAGAAAAACCTGTACCCAATGGCACTTTAAAAAACATTTCTGAGAGTTTTTTCCAGGCTGTTATAGTTGCAGGATCTGTGTTATTCACAAACTGCTGATGCTGTGTGCTGGCCTAATGGAAACCTGTGGGTTAAAATGTGTTTGCTAAGCACTTGTACCAATAGAGATGAAACAATGATCATGGAGTGAGACTTCTTTCCTATTAATTGCAAGGATATAGATGAGATGGGCTGCCTATTGTGGCACGTGGATTCTTTTGTTGTCTAAAGATTGAAGTTATTTTCACATTTTTGTTTTCTCTTATCAAAGTTATGTAACAATCATTTTTAAACTGAAATCATTATAAATACTTCAGCATAAATGTTTCCATAGAGCAGATAAAAAGTGTTTAATCACATCAGCAAGACTTCAACTGGTCCCAGGTGTCAAATAACATAATTAATTGGCAAGCTTGTAACCAAATTCTTACATTATCTCAGAACAGATTGAGCCATCAGGCATGTTCTTACCCTGTGTCTTATTGGAGTTCATACCTTTATCTTTTAAAGAAAAACAAAGAGCTTTTTTGGTTGTTGTTGTTTCATCAAGATATGAGAGTGTGTTTTCTTCTTTATTTCACCCACCTAGCTTATCTTTTAGAACTACTCCAAAATACTCACAGAAGAAAATATAAATTCCATACAAATTTTTCTTCTAATTAGATTATTTTTGAACACCATTGAACTAGTATAGTAAAAATATATGGTCTCCAAAGCAAAACTTGGAATAGAGTTTGAGTTACAGCAGTAGTTAAAAATATTTGTATCAATACATTGACTCTTTCAGTAATTTCATAGACTCTCAATGACACTAATATTATTTTTCTGAACATTTAAAGCATCATTATGGGTACTATGCTGCAGTCTGATAAACGAGATTTGTTTGCATGGTACTGAAATATTTTTGGACATAGAAGATTACTATATAAACAGAAAAAGGAGTATGTTTGCTCAGGTTTTATTAATTTCTTGTAGATACATATGGAGAATTATTTTGTCTTCATTTTCAGGTAGAAGAAAAAATATATTGTAGTTAAACCCTATAACACAGCTTTAGACTCTCCATTAATTGAAAGGTTGGAAACTATAACCGAAGTATATTGTATGTAACAATTTGACTCCAATCTTACTGTCATTTATTTTAATGTTTGAATTTTCATATAGGCAAAGCACCTTAAGAGAAAATTCAACTTTCAGGATAATTAAAACACAAGTTTAGAACTGCTGGAGTCCTAGGTAGACTTTGGAATTTCTGTAGATTCCTACAACATAATTCTAAATTGTTTCATTAATACTGGTTTCAAATAAGATTTCAGGATAACTTCCATACTTCTAAATATGAGCTTTTAGGTAGACATTTAATGTAGTACACAGTAAAAATTTAAAAGTGGATTTTCAGTATGCCTGTGGGATTTGGTTCCACACGGGAGGACAGCTAATAAGTCTGGATGTTAATCCTGACATAACCATAGAATATCTTGAGTTCAAATGGACCCACAAGGATCATCAAGTCCAGCTCTCAGGCCTTCTCTCATTTAAGTCCTAGTGTGATTTAAATACAGGCTTCCATTTAATCATAGCATCAGAAAAAAATACTTTATTTCAAAATTTTGGCCAGGGTTTTGACCAGTCTGTGAGGTTTTCTGTCTTAAAAGCAAATGCATAGAGATTTTATAAATAGCTTCTTCAGATCCTGGTGCCAAACCTGTGTGGCTGTTAGAAGAGACAGATGCTTGGAAACCTTTTGCTTTGCTCTTACTAAACTGAGTATAGTTTATACTCACTAATACCTGCATTTGCGTATGCTTCTTCTGTTCCTGAACAGCTATTCAGTGCAATGAGCGAGGAGTTGGCTGAACACATTAACACTGAGAGATGACAAGGTTTTGCTGCAGTTGGAAACTTGGAAAAATAGAATCCATTGTGCTCCCACGTGTAACTTGCTTAAATGTCATTTGCTGCTGCAGCTCTCACTTTTCCCCTTCCCATAAACCTTCTTCACCCTGCACTCAGCCTGGCCCGGAGTGCGGCGTTCCGGGGGGACTCCTGAGCAGGCGCTGCCGATCATTGACCTGGCTACTGCTGTTTGTGATACTTACTGCTAAACTTCCACAATCAATACAACATGAGCCCGCCTAGCTCCTGGGAATGCAAACCTGAAACACTGCACTTAATCTTGAGGCTGGCTCTTGCTCCCTGCTCTGCTGCTAAACCGGGAACTTGGCCTACTTGATGCGGCATTATTGCTGCAGAGGTCAGGTGTGAGCCGGCTCGGCAAGCGCTGATGAATGGCTGTTTGTGATGGAGCACCTCTCCTGCCCAAACTGAGACATTTCATAATGATGCACCATAAGTGTGCACACAGAAAACCTTGTAGCTTGGCTCTGAGCTCGTATAGTGAAAGCTAAAGAAAGCAAGGTGTTAGTTCGGAACAACTATTTGGGACAGAAGAATGAATGAGGAAAGCAAGGTCTTATTAAAAGTTAAAGAAACCTTCCCCTTTGTTACAAAATCGTAGGAGTGGCTCCAAATACATATATTTTCCTGCCATCCTACTTGCATTGGTTCCTCTTTTCCTAGTATGTTAAAAAAAAAAGAAAATCACTGGCCTTCAAATTATTTCTTAACACAAATTATCTCTTCAGGAATTTTTTTTATTTGAACTGTGTTCTCCAACATAAGGTATTAAATTTTGTTTGAAACTGATAATACGGGATGAGACCAGGTGCTCAAATACATCTTGCAAAATTAAATTTCTCTTCTCTAGAGAACAGAGAAATCTTTGTGAATGAAACAAACTGCAGAAAAGCTCACCTTAATGGTGGAGAGAGCTTTCCATGAGGTTTCTTCCTTAAAATGAAAAAGCTGAAGTAACCAAATAATAATTTCTGGATTTATCTAGTGTGTTAGCCTCTGACTCCATAGGTTTTCCACGTCTCTCTCTTACAGACATTGACTATAATGTTCAAACAAAACCCAAAGAACAGCTCACCCACACGAAGTGTGGCACTAATT
This sequence comes from Rhabdornis inornatus, assembly GCA_013397075.1. Taxonomy (NCBI): domain Eukaryota; kingdom Metazoa; phylum Chordata; class Aves; order Passeriformes; family Rhabdornithidae; genus Rhabdornis; species Rhabdornis inornatus. Next base: position 208,728 of record VWZS01005250.1, on the reverse strand, counting down.
CACTAAAACCAAAGGCCAGTAAGAGCTCTGAAATAGACACCATTGCTCCGTTCTACAGCTGATTCAAAGTCAGATGATCGTGTTTATGGATCCAGATACTCATAACTACAGAATCACTTCTTACAGGTGTGAAACACTCCAGAAAATCCCTAGAGGAACACCAGTGCACTGTGATTTAAGATACATTAACCAGCCTTGTGTAAGCAGCTGTTGTAAAGTCTGTACTGAGGAGACTGAAAGCTGGTAGGGTAAGTCCAACACCCTTTGTGTTTAAAACCACCCCTCAGCCTGTGGACAAACATCACTCTTGAGAAAAATGTACGTTCTGCCTTAGAAAGTCTGATCCTGCAAGCTGATGCTTCACAGTAAAAATATTCAGCTGTATAGTGAAGTGCCCACTTGAACCCTAATGCTGTTTCATTGTGAGTGTTTGAAAACTGTTCTGTAGAAGGGAAGAGTTTTGCTCCAAATGTTTGCCTGTTTCCTGAACCAGTCCAATAACTGGATGAGTTGCTATGCAAACGACAGCACTCTTCCTAAAGACACATTCAGTGCTGAGATTTTTTAAACAGTATTTGCATTTACTTATCTAGCCATGCACCATTGATTGCTTTGTGGTATTTAACACAATGTTTCCCAAAATGTTTGTCTTTTTTTTTCCTCAACCCCAGCGCATGGAGATGAGATTCTCACTAAACCATTACATTTTATTACAGAAGACCTGTATTTATATAAATACAGATTAGGGATAGGTTACTCTGGGCAGCCTCAGAGGAATGAGTTCTAATTTTGTAAACTGGCAGCATAAGCTGATATGTTTTTACAGGTAAGAGAGTCAGAAAAATTAGTTTGGAGCAAGAAAAAAGTAATTGACAAGAAATAGTATGGAGGAAATTACTAATTCAGCAGCCCCTTGTACTCTTTCATTGCTTGCTCCTCCCACTGCAGTGCTGCACTTTACTTCATGTAGTTAATGTGAAATGTCTGAAAATGATCTCTTGCAAAAATTTAATTCACTGTCATAAGAAAACCCCTATCCTGAAAAGAATGTGGATGGTTTTGTAAAGGAGACCCCACTTATTTTTTTACTGAAATGCCTTTTTCTTGGTTATAACTGTGGTGGGAAGCAATAGTATGAGGTCAGTATGAAAATCTGGAAATGGACCAAGGTACAAGGGAGAGATGAGACACGGCTTTGTGCTCGGGTCTTTCCCACTGTGCTGGGACTCTGCTTTCCAGCAGCAACAGCTGCAGGTTTTAGACATGATGGCCTTACTGAAGAGCTCTAAATTGTACTCTAAGAGCTAAAGGACCAACGTGGGAGAAGGCAGTGTGTGTTTTTCCAACTGGTAAAAGAAGTGGAAGGGTGTAATGATTAAGGATGCAGGAAGTAGATACGGTCCTTAGGGTGAATCAAAGAGACCCAGTTGTAGTGAAACTAAGTATTAAAAAACTTAGCTAAGTGTAAGGTCTATTAGGCTAGGCAGCAATTGTAAAAGAAGTAATGAAAGCCCCATTTCTGAGACTTTTAAAACTGAACAAGTCAAAAGACCAGAAAATACACTGTAGATATCATAATATAATGATAGGAAGATAGACTTATTCCAATAGGCCTATTTAATTTCTAACTCCTCTGAGTCACTTAAGCTATTTATGCTTAATTTTACATAGTTATAACTACAGAGTATAATCATCCAAATTGCAATAAAATCCTTATAACAGATTAATTTAAAAAAAAGTGATATTGCATTTTGCTTCAATGAGCTAACATGCCTCAGAAATGAATGACAATCCATGCTGCTGGGGCAGCAGCAGGGTCACCAGTGATACGTTTAAGTAATGTCAAGTCCTATACTCAATTATAATCCCATATTTTGGTTTTTCAGAAGTAAAAGCCACAAAGTAGAGGATCCCAAGTGCTGTAAATCTTTGAACTAAGTACATACTCCAGAGATCCTTCCCATTTGGTTCTTAACCCATGAGGAGGTGATACCCTGGCTATGGCTTGCATTTGGGCTGGTAGCCTTAACCACAAGTCCTGAGTTGTGTGACACTTTTTCTGCCTTGTCCCTGTGAGTGTTGGGTCACACTTCCAGCTGGAGCAGAGGGCAGTGACCAGGAACCCCTTTCTTTGCTCCCTAGGTGTGCAGTGATGTGATAAATACCATGACTGTTTCCCTGAACGTTGTATAGTTCGGTTCCAGTATTATAAAAACAACTTGAACATTAGTATTTCATTTGCACTTTGTGTAACACAACCACTAGAAACTCTTCTTTGAAGTTATATTTACAGCTATTTGCAGAGAATTATCCTGATTGCATTTGCCTTGGTGCCTGGGTCGGACATTGAGAGCCCATCCCATGGAAGTTTTGTGGGGTTCTCTCCCTGCCTTTCCCTACCCCCTGTGAAACTATGTTCTGAATTTTCTATAAGCAAGAATGAACTGTTAACACTTAGCATTTCAAAAGATGCTCTGAATTTTGCTAAGAACTGTTTTGGTGTTTGTAACTGGCACATAGCATATTTTTAATTTCTATCTAGCCAATCATACTGATACACAAGGTGCATCATCCTGTGAATGGCCACTAAACTCACTAGGACACCGGATTGTGACAGAGAGAATTTTGAGCACAATAAATGTGAGTTGATTGGGAAATATATGTATCACATTTATTTTAATTAGAATGAAAAGTGATGTGAAATTCCTATTTTACAAAAAACTAAACCATTACCTACTAATGGGTTAAAAATAAACAGAAGCCTTCATATAAAAAAAAGGCAAAAGAAACAGAGAGAAACGGTAATGACAGTTTTGAAGTATCCAGTACCTGTTGTGACAGGAATAACAAATTAATTGGGACTATAACGGATTCTTTGTAAAGGTGAAGTAAACACACTTGACTGTATATTTTTCACCATCAGTTAAGTCTCAATTGGTTCTAAAAATAAACAGAAGACATTGAACAGTTTTAATGGATTTTGACACCTAGGTATTATGCTGTCACTCCAGTATAAATGAATCATAACTTTAGACTGCGCCAAGGAATTACTACACATTTGGAGAAAATTTATGGTGCACCGGGCTTTGAATCATGATGTGATATCAAAACTAAAGTCACAAGAGGAAAAAAGTCTGGCATAAATTATTATTTACCCAAGCCACACGTATCCATGTGAAAGCAACAAGTATGGTTTGCAGGGTTAGTTAGAAATGCCACTATAATTTCTAGGTGTTAACACCTCTCTGAGTGGCTGTTCTGGCAGAGCTCCCAGAGAGCTGCATCCAGAGGGGAACTGAGCACAAATGTTGGGCAAACCTCTGCAGCTGCCAGATTGCTTCTTAATACCTCTAAAGAAAGCAGGTATAGACAGGTAAACTTCATAGGAGGCTCAGTTGTGTTCACTGCACAATTGTATAGTTGTGGTCTTTGAAAGCCCTCATCAAAATAATCCTGTTTTTAAAACCACTTGTTTTTCAAAGTATAAGGCAGGTGGTTGTAAATACTCAATCTGCAGTACTTTTACAGCTTCCTCAACAGTTCCTCCTGTTTTCCAAGATATTCTGAACTCACCTTTTCTAGCACTTTGGCTTAAAAGCTGGCTGTTTCTTCAGAGGTTATTACAAAATACTAAAAAGAAGATAGCTAATTTTTAAGAATCTATTAAGCAAAAAAGAGCAAATCCAAGAATAAACAGGCAGAGAAGAGGTTTTGTCCAGAAATCCATAGTGTATCGGTTTATAAAGCTTTCACACATCCTGGCTGTAATGCTTTACAAGTGGATTGATTCACTATTTTTGACCTACTGGGAGGCTAATCATTTGTTTAATGACTTTGGTAATCTTCCCTTCGAGCAGTGGTATGGCTGCTGAACTTGCTGCTGATGGCCGTAAGGCTCGAGGTCAAATCCTTAAAGGATACAAATACTCCATTCTTCCTGAAGCCAAGCCTGGCAGCACTGCCTGCCCCCCTCTCTGCCCTGCTCTCGGGTTTGTTTTCCAGGCTCCATCCAGATGTTGCCTTTGTGTGATGCTGGTGCCAGAGTGGGTGGGCATCCATCCATCCATCACTCTGCTCCACAGCAGTTTGCCTACGGAACCAAGAAACTTCTAAGATCTGTGACGCGACTGCCCCTGTAAAAAGTGTCCTGTTCCTGCAGCCGCCACTGCCTCTTGCTGCAGCTATTAATCTTGTAGAATAGACCAGTGTGATGTCTGAAAGGAACTTCATATCATCTTTTATTAACCAGATTAGTGCTGAGTGACTATCACCAGGAGGAGAGCTATGCAAACCACACGAGGGGTTTGCCCTCTTCCTGGACTGGGGGAAAAAAATGGGGAAAGAGGAGATGGGTTTGTTCCCTGGAAAACAGAAGGAAGGAAGAAGCATCCACTGTTAAAAGTCTAAGGTTTTTTTAATTTGTTTTTTTTGGGTTTTTTTTTGCTTCAGTTTAAGACAAATTCATGTACTTTATTCTTTCTTCCTTAGCCTGATATATGTTTCAAAGTAATTTTTAAAATGGGAAAAGCCACTTCCGTCTCTTTGAGGGCAGTGTAAGGATGCAGTTTAGACTGTTACAGGGAAATGGTACCATTGGCATTATTGTGCCCCAAAACTCACTTGAGTGGCCTGCTTCATGCACTGACCCTGCCCATTCTCTCTCAAAAAGAATCCTGACAGCTGATTGCTGTCACCTGTTCCCCAGCAGTCACCAAGCTCCTCATGTGCTCTTCAGGAGGGGTAAGGAAGTTGTGTGTAGTGTTCCTTGTGGGAGATGCTGTTTTCCAGGGCTGATGCTGGCCAGGGTGTGTTCACTACCTGCCTGTTGAGAACAGTCACAATAAAACCTTAAAACGTCCAGTCTTCTGTAAGTATGTTTTTAACCTGCCTGCCAGGGTCTAGTGGATAATTTTAAAATGTGCATCAGGTATAATGAATTGGTGAATAAACACTTCTGTGATATCCACCTCTTTCCCCAGAAGTGCTGCCAAAGCTTTGCCAAGCAGCGGTAACTGCACACAGCTCTTCCTTGGGATCTTCAAAGCTGGAACATCTCGGTTAATCAGAAATATTGATGTGTATATAAAATATACATTATTCTAATCTGGGTTTTTATGGGAGGAACTGGATCCCACTGTCAGCATAGAGTCTCCTCGCTGGTGGCAGCTGGTGTGTGAAAAACACGGGGAGGATGTTTACTGTGTGCATACTGTGTGGGTTTTAATGCTTCCTCAACCTGTAAAGGGAAATTTCCTGGGCAAAGTGGGAGGCCTGTGCTGAGCATCCTGAGCTGGGGTGTTGGCAGGACTGCAATAAGATTCCCAAATTTATCTGATGCTGACAGCATCCATCCTGAAGGGGATACTGCATAGTGGGGGTTGGCATCCAAACACTTTTTTACATGAGTTGTGGGCAAAAGTACTGGTACCTGGTACCTGAGAAGCTTCAAGCACATTAATTTTTATAGCTTATCCAACCAACACAAAATGAAGAGGTGGAAGATACACAACACATCATGACATATTTTCCCCTTTACTTGTTTCTAATATGTGCAAATGACATTTTTAAATATTAAAAAATGTTCATCTTGAGTTTATAATACTTAAATTGTCATCTAATTTTGTCTTAGTTCCTCTGAAATGATGCTAATTATTATAGCAATTTATTAATGCAATTAATTTTATAAAGCTTTTCAAGTTTATTTTCCTGTAAAGAACCCCAAAGCATTCTCACAGTATCATTACTTTGAAGGTTCTAATTTTAGGGTTTTTTCACTTTGTGTTTATTTGCAGTGTGTCAGCATTTCTTTTTTTCATTTCATTACTTAGGCATTATCAATTAATTCTGCATGGATATATCAATCTAACAGGTATGTTTCTCTGGTAATAGAGATAAACAATTAAGATATTTATCTTATGGGCTTTTTTCTTAAAGAGACTATTCTAAAATTTTTCTTCTGGTATTCTGCAAACTCTAAGATATTTTGTTTTCATAAATTATGAAAGGAAAATGTCACAAGCTATCACTGTTTCTGTGCTCTGCCTTTGCTGACAGCTGTATGATGCTCATTCAGTGCAGCAGATTGGGAGCTGAAAGTTTCATCAATAAATATGACTCTGATGGCTTCATGTCAGCGGTCAAGGTAATGGCCTTTTATTATCCTGGAAACACACTTCCACAAGAAGTGTGTATATTTTCCTTAAATTCTTCTGAGGAGAATTTTTTTTTACTTTTGCATACAATTTTAGTCATTGTCCTCTGTGATTGATATATAAGGCATTTTAATAAAAGAAGAGTAAAATATTAATTTTTATTTATTACTGCATGCTGAGGAAGAAAGAAATTAAGAGAATGTTGAATTGTCTTACTGTAAACTTCATGATGACTGTAGAAGTGTTTTATAATATTTTTAAATCCTTGAAAATATAAAGGGAAACATGCAACTGACCTATTTGAAAAAGTACAAAATGCAGCACTGAGCATTTTCAGTGTTAAAAATCACAGAACAGCTTTATTTTGTACTAATTGTATGAGGCATAATTTTGTGTTTCATTGAATTTTAAAATTATTATTGTTATGGTTAAAAAGATTAATTTTAAATTGAATTTTCCAGTCCATTTTACTACTGAAGAAAATTATTGTGACACGTGTCTATACTGCCAGGAATAGTATGCATCCATATAAAAAATAAATGAGCATTATGATATTTCAACTTTGCACTGCTCTTTTGCAGATTAAGTACTTTCTAGTATTTGAAATGTTTTTGCAAGTTTTAACTTTTCTTACAGCTTTTTAAAGTGGTCTAGTAAATGTATTTATTGTTAATTAAATTAGATTTTAGTAACAAATTTAGCTAGGTTTCTCTGTCTGGTTAGTTAGATGATGAATATTTGGCCCTCAAATACCAACTTGTAAATAAAAACCTAGGGAAAAAAGATACCTACCTCTACAAAAATATTTCACATTCAATGGCTGTACTGTGGTTTTATATTTTATCCAAGAGTTTTAACTTATATTTGTAAGATTTTTAGAATATCTAACTAGTTTTAATGGGTATATTATTATCAATTATATCTGATTTGCAAAAACTTCTCATTAAAACATATATTCCACAAGAGAGAAGACCAGCTAATTTTGGTGAATTTTATCATATCTAGAAAAACTGCCGATAGATTAACATATTAGTGAAACTATTATTGGGAGATACTGCTTTGGCATTAATAATGAGAAATGTGGCCCCTTTTCATGTAAAAACTGTGCTCATTTGTGTTTGAAGAAGAAAACTTTTCTGCATGGGGTTTTCGCTTCGGTCTGTATTACAGCATTTTGAAGACTTTCTATAATAGAAACTATATTAAAATCAAGCTGGAATTCATTCCAGGTATTTGAGGAATAAAATAATCTCTACAACATCCATGAAAACAAGGTAATTTTTATCATGTGTCTTAGCCTCATCTCATAGTTTCTTTGATATAGTTTGCATCTGGTGACTCCTGCTTTTTCTAGAATACTATTTTAAATTGTGGCACCCAACTGGTGCTGAGAAAATGAGGACATCCCAAATGCTGCAGGTGTTGGGTATGGTCCCACTGTTCCTGTTAGAGACGTGGCCACCAAACCCTCCTGGCAGAGGGGGTGCCCTGTTTGGGGAGGTCCTGGGAGCAACCAGGAAACTGATGGATCAGCTGCCCTGCCCAGGCTGTACCACAGGGATGTAGCTCTCTGCCAGTAGTGCTACACAGGAACTCCATGAAAAATTTGAAAGCACTAGTTAAAAGTTATGTTACGAGCAAGATGCTGACTCTGGGCACTCAGTTGAATTGATGTGGACTGCTGAGTTGGGGAAGAGTACCAGAATTAGGTGATGTGGCCCTGATCTGCAGTAGAGACTTCTCTTTGTTTTGTGGCTTCCTTTTCCTCTGCTGCTGGTAGAACTGCAGACTTAAAATTCCCATCCTTGCATGCTAGACGGCTTCAAAAAAGTAGAGATATGAAGCAAATAAAGCAACATTTTACTGAAAGTTCATTCATCAAAAAGCTGCATATTTTGAAAAGGGTAAAAGTACTACTAGACCCATCAGGGATAAGTAAAGGCTATATACTATAGATTATTTTAATCCCCTTGCTAGATATAAAAGGGATAATTACATATTTGTGGTTGAAGCCATGTGGTGGAAAAATCAATACAACTTTTTTGTATGACACTTCATTAGTGTGAAAAATTTTAAAAGCTGAAAAGAACTGCCTTGCAATTAAATGCCTCTGCTATTTCAGATTCAGTAATGGGTTTGTATTATTATCTAGTTTATTTGAAATAGTGGTTGCACTATAGCAGTAATTGGAAAACATTGATTATGCACTTGTATATAGAAAACCTGGCAAATCATTACAGGGCATAGCAACAGTTAGTTAGCCTTACTAATGAAGCACTAATTGCTGTAAGTAGGTTAACATGTTAGTGAAACTACAGGGAGATAGAGCTTTGAAATCTTTTGTCTGTTCAGTGTTATGTATTTTTTTAGAATCTTATTTTAAGAAATCTCATTTTGTGAACACAAACCACAACACTTTCTTGATGCTATATTTGGAATAATTTTGTAGGTTTGGTTGTGTTGGTTTTTTTTCATTTAGACAGAAAGCCTGACACACTTTAGTAGTATTTTTGCTACTCCAGTCAACATGGTGACTTTAATGTATGTAAATGGCTAGCTGGAGTGAAAGGCTGGTTGGCTCGATTGATTTCCTTATTCTAATGCAATTATGTCATCCATGCTATATGCTTCTTGAACAATCTTTTTTTTTAATTAGACTGTTCTATGTTTGATGAGGTAGTAGCTAAACTGCTATATGACTACTTGGGATACAATTTTTTTAAAAACTCCCTCACTTTTTGAAAACCTGAAGGCCTCAAATCTCTCTATTAAAATGTATTAGAAATAGAAATGTATTATTTTATTATAGCTATTGACTAACAAAGACATATTACAATATCTCTGATTATGCTACGTTAGTACATTTTGCAAGCTTTTGAATCAGAAGTAATTTGAACTTCATGGTTGCTACCTGCTTAAGAACGTATCTTTAAGGTGTGGCTTAATGAACAGCAGGAGGGATGAAATCCTGACCCCTCCTGAAATGCAGGGCATTCTCCTGGCCATCCTCCTCACAACCCTGCCCTCCAGGAGAGGGTTGCAGGGCAGCTCTCCCAGGTGGTGAGGTGCTCCCTGAGCCTGGAGCAAGCGGAGCCAGTGGCTTCCCACTGCCCTTCCCTTGGTGTCCCCCAGACCCCTCCTCAGTAGGGTGAGTGCACGGTTTGGCTGCATGGGGCAGAAGCTTCTGCAGCTTTTCCTCTGCCTCCTTCCCTCCTTCCCACCATATGGCACAGCAGCTCCACTGCATTTTCATACTGCTTGGCTGCAAAAGTGCAGGGCCAGGATTTCCTTGTTTTAAATAGGTGTTAAATTCTCTCCCAGATTCACAGGAATAAAGCATGACCCCCTAAGAAGTTGCATAATGACCCTAACTTACAGAACATCTTGGAACAATTCTTACATTGAAAAGTAAATGAATAACAACACACAAACTTTACTAACCAAGTGTTAGAAAATGCCAGTTGTGATTCTTACCACATTCCAATTTTTAAAAAATAACCGTGTGTGGTTTTTCCAAAGATTTTAAAGGGTAGGAGGGATGTTTTAAAGGGAAAACTGCTTTCAGTTCAGAGCTAGCCTCAACTAGCTCTGCTTTGACTCAGCTTACTTAACAATATTATACCCCTCTGTTCATAATAATGAGCTGTTTTGTGCAAAGCAGCTCATTATTATGAATGTAAGGGCATGTTTGGACTAGTAAAGCAAATCATAAAAATTGCTGCCCATGTCACGTTTTTACTTTGTCAATAAAAGATTTTCCTCGGGGTCAGGAACAATTATTGACCGGAGAAAAATCTCAAGTTCTATTTGGAAATTCTACCTGCTGATTCTGGAAGTAAGGAAGTGAAGTTTTGAAACTAAAAGTATCTGCAGTGAACATTATCTGCAAGGTCTTTCGTGTTAAGGAAATCACGACATCTGCCAATCTTTCAAATTCCAAAGGGTAAAGAATGAGGTCTGTTAGGCTGTCATCGAACATGACAGGCTTAATGTAAAGTTTATAACAGAAAAAGGGCAATCTTATTGTGGTTTATTCAGTTTTATGTTGCTTGTTCAGTAGGAAAGCTCATTTTTTATCTAATTTATAGCATTTGAAATACCAAACAGATTTTTTACATATCTCCTGAGCTCTCAGCTCTTCTTGGCTACCCCTTAGTCATTCCTTTAGGGAGCAGTCTTAAATCCTTCCAATTTAGCATCTATGTGAGACCAGACAATTGTTTTACTTGAGCATATCCTTCAGTTGTTATAGAGCTGTTTCTAACTCCAAACATTTTAGTTTAATTACTGCTTAGAATATTTGCTATATTTTTATCTAGGTTGCCTCTCACTTGAGCCCATTGGGCTGAAGAAAGAATTACTCCCCATGCTGTTCTGTAGCCTTTCTTGTTCAGATCTGTAATTGGCCCTGTGTTTTTGACTTTTTGCTAATAAGCAGCTTACTTGCTCTCCCACTAGACTCAACCCACCACTTTTGTTTCATGAATTTTACAAAGGATTTTAATAGATGCTTTAGGCTATGCAAAATGTTATATGAAGGAAAGCATTAATGCTCTAGCCTTGACACAAAGGATGTGTGAATGGCTGCTTATCATTACCGTCAGGTATCAGAATTTTCATTAGGAGTTCTGGAGGACAAAAGGGGGAAAAGTGTAGCTATATGAAAGAATATTAACCTATACTGTGCAACCAACCACAATTGCTTAGCATTTTACATTAACTCTCTTCAGACACTGGCTCTCATTATTTTCACACATACATAATAACTGCTTATTATAGCGGTACAGTTCACACTGATATATTGTAGATAAGGTTGTGTCAGCACTTCCATTATAAACCCTATTTTCAGAGGTTTAAAAGGCAGCTGTAAAAATTTACTCCAGACAGAAGATTGGTTTTCCAGGTTTCTGCCTCGAGCAATTTTTTTTCAAACCAATTAAAAACAATTGGCTGTTTTTTAAGCTACAGAAGTAAACAAAACAAATTAAGAGGTTTAAAGCACTTTTTGCACTTCTGTAACTCACAAACCTTTATTAAAAAAGAGAGAAAGAAATTTAGAACATAATCTGTTAATGTTATACTCACCAGTGCTGTTCTGCAAATGAAATATACACTGGGCATTGCAAAAGAGAGTTGTAAACCAGGATACTAAAGCTAAAAATTTACTCCTGAGCACAGTAGATGATTCTTAACAAAAGAATTTTCTTTTAGCTCTAGAATATAAGCTTGGTCCTTGCTGTCACCAAGCAAAGATCTAATTTTTCTGAAGTGCTCACTCCTCTAAGGACTGAAAAGAATAGGTTCCTCTTTGGCTTCTCCTTGGGCTCTTTGGGAACCCAAGGTGGGATTTTGCAGTCTCGTTCATGGCAGCAGTCCTGTTCACTGTAGTGTTGGGGTCTCTCCTCAGAGCTTTCCACTCCTGCAGGAAGATAATGATCAGGAAGTGGTAGAGGTTAAGAGAAGTTCTGGTTAAGGGAACTTCTGAGAGCCTTCCCATTTCTGTGTGTGACCGAGCCTGGCACTGCACCTCCACAGAGACAATGGAGAACAACTCCCTTCCCACCTTGCATTCCATGGATACCTGTGGAGACAGCTCTACTGGTGAGTCTCCAGGTGATGGATGGCTCAGTCACTCAGTGACACACTGGCACTTCCCACCAACTGTGTCACGAGTACATGCAGCCCTTCATCCTGCCACAAATTTCCTGGAAGTTCTTGAGCAGAGCAGGGAATGTGCCTCCAGCTGAGTTTGAGGACTTGTCATGCAGGAGTTGTGGTACTTCCTCACCATGCATCTGGAAGGTGAAGGCGTGGCTGCCACTTGCAGTGCTCTTTCCTTTAGTTAATCCTGTGAATATTGTCCAGGTGCCAGCACGGAGGATGGAACAGCACTGTTGGATTTCACTCTGTAACTGGACCTGGCAGTGAGAAACAAAAATAACGGTGCACCCATGGTTATGGAGGTTACTTGGGAGGTACCCAAATTATTCAGCTTGATGTCCCAGCATTTCAGCCCATCTGTTCAAACAGGGATTTATCCACTACTGTGAATTGTGCCTTAGTATCTGCTGGGTAATATTATGCGTTAATTTCTGCAAATAGATTTAGGTATGATATTTCTGACAGTTGTTCAGCTGAAATGGATTAATAATGCATTTTTATTATCTTCTTTTCACTTAAAAATATACTGCAGTGCAGTGTATTGAGATAGCCTCTAGTTTTAAAAGAAATATTTTAAATATATTTAAATAAAGTTGGCTCATTTGGGATAGACATGGGCAAAAGTAAAACAGCATCCTATGCATGTTCTTGAACCTTGTCACTAATTTAGGGTATATTCTGTCTTCTCCCTTAAATGATTTCACAAGTAAATGTCATGTGCCAGAAATGTGGCTGGGAAATGCCAGTACTCTATCTTTTACAATAAGAACAAAAGACCAAATCCTGAAGTTTTTCCTAGATATTTTTGTCTGTTTGCAGTATGGGAAGGTCCCCATCGTAGAACTGAGTAAAGTGTCTGTAACTTGGGAAAAAGTATAAAGGCACCTGGAACAATGGCAAGATTTGGAAATTAAAGCCTATCAGTCATGTGTTTAGAGGTGGCAGTTCATACAAATTGGAAAAACGTGACAAACACAAGAGTCCATGTTTGCTTGCTTATTTCTTTTTGCTATATGCTAGGGATAACAAAGCAGAAATCAGACTGTTAATGAAAGCAGCTTAATAGGATATTGAACTTGTGACCCTATCAGCTTCTCTTAGTTCCCCTCCTCACAGAGTGCTATTAAGTTCCACACAGGTAATTACCTGTATCCTCGTGGTACCTGCCCACAGGGCAGTACCAAGCCAGCAAGTGCTGGCATGGGGCACACCTGCCCTGTCTGTCCCAACCCTGCTCCAGGCTGCCTCACACAGAGCTGGTGGCACTGATGTGCTCCCAGAGTCTGCATGATTCCCCTTCTGCTCCCAGAGAGAAAACCATTGCTGCCTGCCTCTCTGAATAGAGAGGTGTGGGGTATCCATAATCACATCTGTCCGCCTTGCGAGGCAATAGCTGCACAAGCATGAAATGTAATAAGAAAGAAAACACAGAAAAGAAATGTGAAAAGGTAGCAAAGTTCATGCATCATAATGTAGTTTCTATCTAAACAAAAATTCAAATTTAATTGTAAAATTGAAGTGGCCTTGTTTATGTAGGAGCTAATAGTATCTCTGTAAAGTTCATTATGTCTAAGGCATCTTATGTTTTAAAATTTACAAAAAAAGAAGCAATTTGTGTTTGTAATCTTATAGAAGAATTGCAAATTAAAAATTGAGGCAAAGGATCAGGCAGGTTTCATCTAGGCAAAATAATTCATGTTGTGTTCCAGTTCTCTGATCTTTCCTGAAAAAGCTGTTTGGTTGGTGCTTATTCAGCACAATGAAGATAGGATATATCTCATTAGTTTTTTGGGCAATGCACCCAAGTGTACCGGAACTGCAAGAACCCAAAGAATGAGTGTGCAATCAGGAAGAATGGAAGTGGGAAGAACAGTGTTTAGTATAGTCTGGATACTTTTCCATTTTATGGATGCTAAGATATAGGTTACCCCGCAGTATTTAGTGTTAATGATGCATCACCCTATTTTCTCCACTACGTGGAATTGTTTCCATGAGATTTGTATACAAGGAGATAAAAATATAATGGCTGGGCTTAAATGACACAGTGCAATTATCTTGAAACACGTAATTAAAAAGTATCATTGGAGAGTTTGACCTTTTCTACAGAGAAGTTTAGCTTTTAAATATAGGCAAGGAACACCCGAGTACAAATTTTGTCCAGCTTTCTATATGTGCTTTGATCACAGGACGGGCTCCTAGTAAAGCGTTCTTCCCTTCAGTTCTCCGTAAGCTTACAGAGGCAGTATTACAGATAGAGATTTCTCTTTGCAATCCAAGAAGAGAGAGCAAAACCAGTCTTTGTGTCAGCCTAGTTGGCTGAGGTCAACTACAGGCAGAATATAGATGATTTACCCTGGTGAGCCATGGTTAGAATGGAGCTTAGGATTTGCCCTTTGGGCAGTGTAAGAGCAATGGAACAAGCTCAAGCAAACTGTGTCCCTCAAAAGTGAAGGCAGAGTCAAGAATGCAAGTTTATTTCTGATCCTACATAACGTAAGTTTTGGTGTGGTTTTCATTCTTTTTTTTTCTGCTTAGTTCTAGTTTATCCTTTAAAAGTAGGAGAAACATATATGTCAACTGTAGAATATGAAACACACACAAGGCAGGTTCTATGAAGTATTGGCATAATGCACACCACTTTAAATAATTGTAAACTAGTCACAGAATTGCACAGTCTGTAACCTTTTGAGAGCAGAACTAAAGAAGCATTGAAAGAGCAAGGTCTTGAGTACATTTAAAATATGTGGAGAGCACTGTATAAACTCCCCAAAACCTTTGACTAAAGGCAGATATCAGTAACTAAAATGCCTCCAAATACAGAAGCATGATTAAAAAAAATGCCTCTAACTTAGAGACTAGTGAAAATTTGTTTTCTCCCCTTATAAATTAGCAAAATTTTCTGTAAAACACTTTGACAGTGTTGTCTACAAAAGACAAACCTGGCTGAAAGTGGAGTTGGAGACAAGAACAAAACTTTCCTAGTTGGCTCCAACATTGTTTAACTTGAGCATAGGGATCCACCTTAAGAAAGGTCCAAGGAGCGAGATGGAAACCAAATACAGTCAAAGGAAGTTGGGGATGTGGGTGTCAGGTTGTCAGTAATCTGACAGCTGTGGTAACTACCCTCTAATCCAGCAGCTCCAGCCACGCTCTCGGCTGACACCGCAAGGACTGACTGACAGCTGAAGAGCGGGCACTTTTTACAGGCAAAAGTGACATCCAGTCTATTAAGGCTGACAAGCACAAAGCAGAGATTTGCCCTGAATGGTTTGGTACTGAAGCCTAGTAAAGGGGTTATTTGAAAGGTCTTAGAGAAAGTGTCAGACTCAAGCTCAGATGATAACAATATTGTAATGATAGCACTGGACAATGAAGTGCTATGATTGCCCATACAGGCCAGGAAGATTGCATGTGGATATTGAGCTCCAGAAGCCAGTTTACAACAGCAGATTCTCAAGGCAAACTCACAGCAGCTCTAAACGCACTCTGTCAGAAATTTAATTTTTTTTTTTCAGTGGGTAATAATCTACTTGTGCCTTTGTTACTTTTGCTCTAGTGTCTAAGGAAAAAACTAGCAGAAGGGCAATTACTGCACACCCTGTAAAAGATAGAAATAATGAAAGTGTCACACTCAGTGTCTTGCAGGTTGAATTAAGAATGTTCTCCATATTGAAAAACTACATTAATAATTGAAATAGCTGTATCCTAATCCAAATGTGAAGTAATGGGGGAATCTGGATGTGATACTGTACTGTAAATGCATACATAGATGTGCTCGACAAAAAGGGGCTAAAAAATAAAAAGTATAGCATTGTGTAGTAGTTAAGCAGCTGACGGGTATTGTGAGGCTCTAGGTGTTACGAATGTGACCCTTCATTAAAGCAGGATCTGAATCTGCTATGGTCTAGCACTTTTTAATATTCCTTTAAATGTTCCTCAGATGTTCCTTTTTCAGCCAAGCTCTTAAAATTTTATTCCGCTTTCTTTCTCTTGGTTTTTGTATAAAATACAGTGTTTAATCAAATGACGAAGTGAATTTTGAATTTTTTGTTTACACGGAAGCTTAGTTCTGTAGGCAGCTGCATCTTCATTCCCACTCTCCCTAGTACTGTCCTTCAGATCCCTCATCTGGTACCTGCACTTAGTGGGTGCTAGAAATAACACGTATTAGCTGGCTTTTCAAGTAGAAACAGCACCATCCAACAGTTTAAGTCACTCTGTACCATCTGCAAATTCTTCAAAAATCTATATCATTGTTTTCCCAATATCAGAGTGATCCTGCATTTAGGTTTTATTTTGTGTTGGGTTTTTTTTGTTTTTGTTTTGGTTTGTTTGTTTGTTTTAGTTTTATGTCCTTTCCCCCGCCCTCTTTTCTTCCAAATACTTTCAGGAAATCACCCTTCCTTTCTATTAGATTATTTTATGTAGCTCTAGTCTATGAAATGAAGCTAGCCTAAGAGAGATAAGACTCAATTTTATGTCTCTTCTGCTTGCTGACTGCATTTTCTGGGGAATAGACGTTTACAAGCAAAATTATCAGATCAAGTTTAAAACAACTCAGATTCTAATTGCCAAGGAAAAAGAATTGCCAAATAACAGTCACTGACTGAAAAATGAAGAGTTTACAGGAAAAAAACCCTGCAGTTTTTTCAGTTTCAAGAGTTTGCAGTGCTAAAACCTGCACATGGTTTGATTGCCAGTAGGTGAATAGTCAAGGCTGGAGCAATTTTCCTTCATTGCTACTCATTGTCCAATTATTGCCTTTAAACAGAATTTTTTGTGAAGATGGAATAGCAGTGGTGGAAGCACTTCTGCTTGAAGACAGAGGCATTGA
This sequence comes from Rhabdornis inornatus, assembly GCA_013397075.1. Taxonomy (NCBI): domain Eukaryota; kingdom Metazoa; phylum Chordata; class Aves; order Passeriformes; family Rhabdornithidae; genus Rhabdornis; species Rhabdornis inornatus. The sequence goes on along the minus strand of VWZS01005250.1, from coordinate 192,081 downwards.
CTGCAGGCTTTGCTCCAGGTGTGTGGAAGAGCTTGTGCCTGTAAATGGCTGTAGGAGGGGACACTGCTTTCAGCTGAGAAGCCAAGGCAGGATAAATGTGAGTGTGGCCAGTCCTGGGTGCTGCAGACCTCATAGATGGATGTAGGACGTGGGCTGGCTTAATGAGATCTGTAGATTCTGGAGGAGTTTTTGGGTGTCATTGTGAACTGACAACATTGTGACTTCTTTGCTGAAGTCCTTTATGCTGCCGTGAAATTTAAAAAACGTTCTGTTCTGACCTGTACAAATAATTGTTTTCACTCCTCCATGTGTTTTGGATTTCTTGAACATTTATGTGGCGTAGGTTCCAATTTTTTGGGCTGGTGAGACCAGTGAGTGGAACTAAATGTGTGAGTGAACGTATTCTGTGTGAAGGTCAAGCCTCACTGTTTTCAAAAACAGTCAATGGGAAGTAAGTGAAAATTATATGAATATATTTAATGTAGTTAATAATCCTATAAAATATACAGAATACTTCCACATTTGTTCCATTGTATATATATGTACATGTGTATATATAGATATAAGCTGCATTTTTCAATGTGATGGTTTGGTTAATTTGGGGTGGGAGCAGTTAATGTTTTTGTGTAGGTGTGTTTGGTTTGTTTTTTTTTTTCTTTTTTTCTAGTTCATAAACTAGGATTTGCTTTTATTTCCTTGCTGCTTAGTGTTTTATTTCAGCAACTAGTTAATGTGATTTTTTTTAGCAAATAGATTTCACTCAGGGCAAACAAACCTGCTTACAGATCTTCATGTTTCTAGAAGCATAACACAAATACATAACTTTTGGCGAGAGTTCAGTAGAAAGAATTACCTGAAACTCAGTGCCAATGTATTCCTGTATTTGCTGTTCTAAACTAAAAACCTGATCACTGACTCTGTTGTAGCCATCTGTCATTTACAAAATGACACATCCAATTTAAAACCACTAGGAAACAAAATGTTTAATCAGAATTTTAGGAATACTTGCTAACCATGAATCTTGAAAGCCTAAGTACTTAGCTATTACTGTGCAATTTATCTGACAAGGGGTGTCATCTATTGCAGGCGATGTACAAGTGCAAGTCAGCATCACCTTGAACAGGTTACTTTATTTGTCCTTTGCCCCAATTTTCCAGTCTGTGGAATGGGAAATGGAAATTTTCTCATTTATAGGAAAGGTATTGACAGGAGAGAAAGTTCAAGTGTGTTTCTCACATATCAGTCTTGCACAAAGTTTTTACTACATGTGTCTGCCAAAGGTATTAGAAAATACTGTAGATTTTTGGATGTTAATGTGAAGCTTTACGGTGGAATTATGTGACTGGGGGATTTGATAGGACAGGAAGCCTGTCTAGTAGTGTGTTTCTAGAACATAACTAAAAGATATAAACACAGAGCACTGAAATGCAAAGTTTAGTGATGAAAATCTGCACAGAAGCTTTATATAGAAGCTGACTCCTCCTGGGTCATCAAACTCAATCACTTTGTACGTTAAATTTTGTTAGACTTTTTTTACTCATATTGTGCTTGGTTTCTACTACTTTATAATACTAGCACCGTAAGTTCCTAAGTTACAGAGTTACCCTGCACAAATATACAAAGCAAAAGAAAACCGCTGTTCTGAGGAGCTCAGCTTTAACAGATGAGATGTGAAATGATTCACCCAGGATCACCTCAGAAACAGGAGATCAGTCACAAGGAATTCTAGGAAGACTCAGGGTATTAGACTGCCCTGGCTCCTTTAGGCTCCTCCTTGGAGTGATATTCTCCTTCAGGCCCTTGTGCTGTTTATCTTCTTTCACTTCTCCAAATAGAAATTTAAATGTGTTGCAGAAATAAAATTTTAAATGTGAGTTATATTGGGAAATAGAAATGCCTGATGATAAAAACAGAAGCAGAATTTCCTGGGTGTGTTTCAGAAGATGAAGCTCTGATGAGGATGTAAGCTCTTTAAAGCAGTCATAGAGCCAAGAGAAATGTAAATTTTTATTAGCTTCTTAGATTTATTATACTTTATTATATGCCATTAACAGTTTTAACAGTTATTTTTAAAATATGGTAAGTGGATTCATTTTCCATACAGTAGTTGTGAAAAGCATTGCAGATGTAAAGGAAAAAAAAAAGTAGGGAGAATGACCTCTGAAGATGTGAAAAGCGAAAAATTGGATAGTAAATGTTCAATCAGTCTGAGGTATTTTGTAAATCAGACAAGTTTTATTTGGATATACTATTGTTTAACAGCCGGTTTAAATTGGGACCAGCATCCTGATTCTGGACAACCAGGCTTTTATTGGAAGTCCCTGCCACTTTTAAACATCTTTAATACATTTTGAAAATAGTACTGTAAAACCAGTAACCAGACTTCAAAGCGAAGACATGTTGTGCCAGAATTAGGAAACTGGTGCCGATTTTCACTGGTTGTAAAGGCTTGGGAGCGCCGTGCGGTCTGTGCCATGGTGACAAACACCAGGAGCGCAGGCGGCTGGCACGGGACACCCGCGGAGGTGGGAAGGAGGAAGGGAAGGCAGCACCCTGCTCACTAGTGTGCGACTCTGACCTCGTCCTCCAGCCTCAGCTGTCCATTTGTGTCACCAGAGCATGGTGATCGGGGCCTTGGGGCACAGGGAAGCAGATCATTACTGGCCAGCTGGAATGGCGAGGGTCTGCTGGTTGCTCTTTGACAGCAAATAGAGGAAACCAAGAGCTACCATGTGCATAGTGCCCTCTGCAAGGGCTGTCCTGTCAGATTGTGTTTGTTTTACATCAACCATTTAAAAAAAGCTTTCTGACATGTTTCCATACTGCTCCAGGAGTGGGTGGGTAGTGATATAACCCACCTATAACAATTAGCTATAGAGTGGTGCTGGGGAGAAAACAGCCAAGAGGGGAAAAAGAAAATGCTTTGATTTAAAAAAAAAATTTATGCTTCTACTTATTATGTGACATTTTTAATATAAGGTGAGGGGAGAGGCTCTGCTGGATTAAACTGGCCATGCTCAACTGAGGCTTCACCAGCCTGAGCCAAAGACTGCCCTGGAGCTGGTGTTATTTAGCTGGTGTTTGTGGAGGATTAGACCTGGATGTTTCTCAAACAAGTACTGGCAGAGTGCTGTGGTGCTTCAGCTGCTCTATTTTGCTTGGCTTACAAGCAGGTCCCATTGAAGTACCATTATTAATCAGTGTCTTTGCTTAGGAGCTGCTACTGTGGCTACACCCCTCCCCCTAAGAAAAGCCCCACAGCAGAGTGTGTCCCTTCCTCTGTAGCATTCTGCAGTGAGTATTTCAGAACTACTGCAGTTCTGTCCTGTAGGAAGGTGTTGTCACAACATAGCTCAAGAAATCAGTTTGAGATGAGTGGGCTATGAGAACCAGTTTATTGCCATCTTCAAATAGGCAAAGATGTGAAAGAGATCTCTCCAGTGACATATCTGCAGAGAATGTTCACCTGGGAATAGGCTAATTGAACACTTGATGCCACTGCAAACCTACCAAACCTACCTATGCATAACTAAAATGAGCACATATTTGACAACTGCACTGCATTTTAAAAGAAATTTTAAAATGCAGTGATTATAGAGCCCCAGGGCCTGATGTATATCTGCTAAACACAGAAGATTTTATTTATGGAAGATAAGTTTTATATCAATATTTTGGAAAATTAGAACCCAAAGATGTGTTTCACTAAAAATTTAGGGGAAAATCTTCTGGCAGAACATGGATTCAAGACCATGTTAGGATTTTCTCTGGCTGTAGCTTCAGCACAAGATCTTTCTGATTTTACTGTTAAAGAGAAATAAATCTTTTGTTATGTATTAGAATCTTATTTTTAAATCCATAGGCGTTTGGCATCCTTTGTGGAAAAAAAAATTGTGGATAAGTGATCACTGACATAACTGAGTTATTTGACACTTACACGTGACCATCATTATGGTTTCAGATCCTCTTACAAAACTTAAATAAGGTGTCTGAATAGCCTATAGAGGGCTCTTACAGGTCTCTCTTTCTTTAGTTGCCATGTCTAAAGGAAGTCAGGATTGGTTACAGCTGAATTTCTTCTAATTTTTTATTTCCCAGCAGTGCTGTATTTGTCTAAGGTTTCTCCATCTTAACAGTTTTAGAGTTTAGTTAACTCTGATGCTGCTACTGTAGTTCTGGAGAGCAGGTTACCAACAGTGCCCAAGAGAGCTGCTCTCCCCCAGATATACTGTGTGATGTTCTCTGCAAGGAAAGAGGACCCAAATTTCCCCACACGAGGGAATTTTGTTACTGATGGTGTTGACCACACACACAGCCCTGACCCTTCCAGGCTCTCCAGCTTACAGGCTGTTAGAGCTGAGTACTGCTGCCACACGCAGTCTGCCTAAAGCTTGGCAGGGATTAAAAACTCCTGGAAGAGATTGCTGACTGCACACTTAGCAAAGGAGCTTTTTTGGGGAGGCGGGTGAACCTCACCAGGTTCCCTGCTGGTTTTCTTCACTCCCACACTGAATTACTCAGGTAATCCTGATATGGAACTACTCTAGAAAGCAGTGTGGAACCTCTAGCTAATATAGGCAATTGCTGTCTGCCTGCTGAGCAGCTTTTCCTGCCTGAATTGTGAGGAAGACCATGATGCCCTCAAACAGGACATCCAGTGGGGAGCAAAGCACCATTGCTAGGTTTCCACATTCAGGAGCAGGGGGCACATTGTGCAGGGTTCTGGCTAAGCTGGTGTGCCAGGGAGGAAACTCCTGTGGCAGAAGTCTCAGTTGCTAGTGTAAGAGCTGAGGTACTGGGTGTGTAGACCCTACCTGAGTAAGGCAAGGTAGTCAAAGTGCTTTGTGGGGGTTTGGCTGCCATCCAAGACATGAAAAGCTTGTTGTTTAGCTAGGATGTGTACAAAGAATAATAAAAATAATGAGAAAGGGCAGATAGGGGGCTGCGTGTGAAAGTTTTGAATATCTGATTTTGAGTAACAAATGCTGTTTTTTTTCATTACGTGTTCCTTACAACCCCACTTTATCTAGCTATTGGATTTCTTGGAGACGTCACAGCATGAGCACAGAATCAGAAACATAGTGAGGACCTCAAGAGAGTGCCTAATCTGACCTTTTGCATGGAGGCTAAATCAAGATGCTTGATTGCCTGGCTTGCCCTTCACAGTGATACCAGTGCACAGATAGTAGTTCCTGGGCTGCCTCACACACCTGTGGATATGCATGTTAAGACTCTCTATCGGTTACAAGCAAAGTGTAAAGGGCAGCGGGCTGAACAAGGCGCTTGGGAAGGTCTCTGGAGTTGATGTTTTCACTGGCATCTATTAATAAATTGGGGCTAAAACCTCTAGTTTGAGGAAGAAGCCAGCAGAGAATTTTACAGCTGTAGACAAATATCTAAAAGGATTTGGTTCATTAAACATTAGCAAGAAATCACACAGGAATGCCTGAATATATTTTAAAAACAAATAAAGTGTAAGTTAAATACACAGAAGGCTTTTCTCTCAGAGAGTAAATGAATATTTTCTCATCTTTTGCTGAAGGTCTTCAAGCAGGAGCTTTAACAGAGTTTAGAAAAAGTGTACAAATAAATGTATACGACCATTTCTTTCACAACCATTTAATTTCTGACAGGATTCATTGGCTTAAAAATTCAGAAGAGAAATTAATGTTTTTGTGGGATTTATGGACCATTTCAACTCTTTTTCCTCAGTGCCCCTGAGACCCTGCTACCTATATTTCTGTTTTGTGAAGAAAGTGGTTATGTTAGAAGTGGTAGGCTTGGGATCGTTCCAGCCAAGTATTCAGAGTTGAAGTGGAACTGGGAATGATGGGCCTTGGTCTCCTCAGTTTGTTGCCTCTGTCTTTTCTTCTTATAACACTCTGTACTATCAGCTTCTATTATTACTGCATGGCAGGAATCTTACCCTCATTATATTGAGGGAGTTGTTAAAATTCTTCTCTGATCAGCATCAGAGGAAAATACCTGTTTGAGGAAGAAATGGAATATCTGTATGAATTGTGCTTATACTAGAACAATTAGAACATTGAAGTGGCTTGTTCTTTTAAAAATGTAGTATCTGATGTCAGGATGCTTGTTGTTTGGTAGACTTAGAGGTAGCCCTTTTGAGCTGAAGTTCTAGGTTGGTTCAACGTCAGGCAAAATTACAAAACAACAAGTCTGTGTATGATATAAATGCTTGGACACATTTGATGAGTTTGGAGAAATTAAGCAAATAATGCTTAGTACACTCATTCACAATGCTGCTCATGAAAAAAAATGTACAAACTTATTTAATTGTAAAAAACTTGAAGAAAATAACAAAAAAGCAGAAAAAAGACACCTCCCTGCAATGCTGTAATTAATGAAGGTAACAAAGTTCTGCAACTGCATTATAATGTTTGCTTTATAAAAAGAGCATCCCCTATGTTTCTTTTACTTCATTCAGGCTATATTTCTTTTATTCTCAGAATAAGAAAGCACTACAGTTTGTATCAGTAAGTGCTACTCATATATACATTGGATTTAATTATGTATGAAGATCATTCTTCTGGCTTTAACATGCACTCTTACAGGTTGATATAATTTTGTTTATAGAATAGAATATTGCCAGTATAAACTCAATCAGAAGACTGAGTCTTGGAATGAATATAAAAGTTATGCTCCTTCTACAGACAAGCATATGAATAAATATGAATGATTTACCTCAGCATCTTGGTTTCTTCCTTTTATTAAGAGTCACAGCCCTCTATATTATACTTGCTTTGTTTCAGCAACATTTTCTGGAATGCTGCCTAGCACTGCTTTTCTTACAGTAGGTAGAAATTAAAAGAATATAAAGGTGCCAAAACTAAACAGTATTGATTATTCTCTTTCCAGTGATATAATCCTTCCAAATCCAAATTTTAATTCCTAGCATCCTTAACCTGTTGGGCTAAGTAGTCTAAACTAAGCTTTTCTTTTATGTGGCAAAAATGAGCTGGAAACTACTAACAATTTCCTCTCATTTAAACTGTGAGAAACTGTTAACTTACGTAAACTTTGCCTTTCCATATAAGAGATCTTGACTTCAAGGAGAAAGTATTTTCATTGCATTTAGGAGGCTGAGATATGATGAAGTTCCTTACGTGGCACATGAAATTGTCACAAGAAAATTAATGAAAGCAGAAGCAATATTAATATAACAGCCTTGTTATTTCTTTGTTGTGGTATTTATTCTCACACTTAACATCCCATTTTACAATCCTTCAGATGCTCATACCAGGGAGAAGACAGTCTTTGTCTAGGAGAGTTTATCATTCTTGTTGGTTTGGACTGTAAAGGAAAGGCTTCTCCTTATGCTCTTTGTTCTCTTATTTTCTCCTTTTTCTGCTTACATTAGAAACTTGCTAGGGTTGGTGGCTGTATCTTGCTGTTTGGGCAAAGCATAACACAACTGGTCAAGAAAAAGGCACAAAAATGAGACCCAAAACAGAGTAATGACAGGATATAGTCTCTAATAGGAGTTACCCCATGGGAGTAAATCAAGGAAATAAATCAATGAGGAAAAAGAAAATGTAAAAGACTGCATAAAATCAGGGAGATTTGTTAATAGACTATCTGAAACCATAGAGTGACACCCTCCTAATTTCTACTTTCATCTCCATTTTCTTGTATGATTTTAGAGAGACAAACTGCTGTCATTGGTGTGAAGAAAAAAAGGCGTTCGCATTTGTTTTGGAGCCTGCACAGTGAATTTCCTTGAAATCAGTGAAGTTTGTGTAGGTCACTAATCTCAGATAATTAGTTCTGGAGGTAAGCCAGCTAAAGGGAAGCTCATCTTTCTCCTAAAGTAAGTGAGCAGTGCAGCATGACAAGGGAGGGAAAGGTCTGGTGATTTGTGCCCTAATGCTTGTTTCTGAGAATTGAATTTTGGATGTGTTATGTGAGAAAAGAATGAGAGTCAGAACTTGGAATGCAAAGAACAAATGTATTGGGTCTTGTCACTACAGTGGGCTACTGACACTGTCCATAAATTTGGATTGGGATGAATAAGTGTATAAGAGAAAAGTAAGGTACAAATTTGAGAAAAACATAGGAAGCCTTTCAGTTTAGCTACATCCAAAATTTAGACACTTAAGTGCATAATAGCAGAAGGAAGAAAGCAATTTTTTAAAAAAGCAACAATGCTTTATTTTCCATGATCTAGTGTAGCAGCAATAGACTGTATGGAATGGCTCACATGCTCCTTCTACTTCTGCTCTTGTCTGCAAGTTGTTCTTGTATAGGCAGGTAAAGATGAGTCAGATATTCCTCCAGATTTTTCTCAGCAGAAATAGATCCTGATACATGCAATAAGCTGAAGAAAGAACAGTTCTGCCTGTATTAAGTATTGGCTTTCATTGCAAAACAGGATATACTTTTGCCAGCTTACAGTGGCAAAACTGGTGGTGTCACAGATCCAAGGACACCATCTGCTCAGTGCAGAGGGGAAAAGGAGGCAGCAGCAGGGTGATGGCTGAAGGGTAAAAAATACGAAGTCTTAGAGCCAAACCAAAAAAATGCTTGCCTGAGTGACTGGCCCTTTGGGAAAGGCACTCTGATGAATGCTCTCTCTTACACTTGGTTGTAGAGCAAGATCAAGGCTTGTGCTACAGCTTTAATTTGACCTGTGGTAGGTGTACACTGTGAGCCTTTTTCCTATTAAAGCATCCACCATTTTGAGTTTGAGTTTGTTTTAGCTCTCTTTTCAGAATTACTGTACATCCTTAAATGCCAGTAATTTTGGGTTGATTTGTACCTATTAAAATCAAAGAATCTCTCAGGAGACTCCAGGTAGATTGCTCAAAAGTGTGCTTCCAAAATAAAACTTTTTTTTTTTTAAGACTGCTGAGAGAAGAATATGTGTGGTTTTTGTTGTAGATGTTCCACAGAAAGCCAGTTCACAAACAAAATTTTCATCAGATGCAGTGGACCAAGAAAACATAAATACAGCCTTCTATTACTGAACCAGGAAACCTGTTTTTATTGACAAACCTTAGTGATAGGCCCACATGACAGGTCTATCTCAAATTTGTTTACCTACTTTTTGTATGATGGGTGCATTTCAACTGCTGGAGGTTCAAAGTTTTTGTTAATGTTAGTGGTGACATAACATCTGCTGTATCAATCATATTTTTTCTGTAATGAGATTTTAAAATATGTTAATTGAATCTTGACAAAAAATGCAGTATGGCAGAGCTTCTGCCACCCAAGGACCCTTGTGGGGTTCTGTTAGTTCCTATACAAACCTGAAAAATAAGCTACAGCAACAATGGGTTCTGTAGAACATAATGCAAGACTGCTTGCCTAAGTAGGCAGGCAAAGCAGCATTTAATGCATCTCTGCTGTAGAGCTCAGAGTCTCTGTTGTATCAAAGCGTAGCTGATGTGCTGGACTTTAAGTCACTATTTTCTTATTGCAGAAGAGTGTACTCCATGTGCATAGCTATGTATTTGCTCTCACAGTTGTGGTTTTCTCACTTCCAGTCATTCTGTTTGTGGTAGCAATCACTTCTCGGTAGCCTGCTGGTGACCCTGGGATAATCACCTTTGTTAGTTAATTACTTCAGGGAGCAAACATGGGATCAGGTCATTTGTGAGTGATTAGTGGGTCTGGAAATGCAAGGAAGCTGATAACTTTGGACATGTGTGCAAATACACACGTGTGGAAGTGGACTTTTTGTTCTGTTCCTCTGTATCGCCTATTAAAATGTTTGACATCGCTGTGGTGAAAAGAGGGAATTTGAGATCAGTGTGATGGGTCAGAGTGGTTGTGATGATGATTTCAAAAGAAGGAATCAGACTAAAATCACTAAAAATCTAGGTCAGTATCTCAAATCACCTTATGGATATCACTGCTGCTGTTCAGCAGCTTACAATATCTATTTAACCCAACCTGAAGTTTATTTAGTTAGAGCGTTTCTTTTAATGGTTAGTAAGTACTAATGGATGTGAATGTTACAAATTTTCTCACATGTGGGTGCATACAGTGTGCATTTTGTGTGTCTGCCAGGGCAGACCCATATGCTATTTTTGAGATTCTTGGTTATAGTGTGGTTAATATATCAGCAGTATTTCTGCTGCATTAGTAAACGATGTTTATTTCTGTATAATCAGCATCACTTTGAGTCTGAATACACAAATATGCAAGTTTAAAATTCAATTTTTTTTACCACTTGCTTTCCAAGTAATATTTAATAGAAAGTCATCAATTAACCAGAGCAGTAGGCATGTTTAGGTTCAAATATGGGACATTTGATGTCATAAAAGGAGTTACAAATGCTCTTTGCATATAATTAGCCTTGTGCTCAGGCCCTAATATTTCAAAGACTTGGATACATATTAAATCAACGGAAATATTCATCTATGAAATGTAAAGCAAATGCATAAATGTCTTTGCAGGATTGGGAAGTAATTAAGTGGAACGTTAGAAAATACCATTATGATCTTACCTAATCTAAAAGCGTGCAGTATTAATGCTTGCTGTTTTAGTTGGTCCTACAAGTACCACTTCCACAAACACTTGCCTATATGAAATGGATATTTTCAAGAAAAAATACTCAGAGGCTGGTTTAATAGATTTTACGTTTTTGGCTTTCAGTATTAAAACATGCTGTTACTGAATTAATTTCCATCTAAGTGAACAGCAGCAATATGCTGCTGTTTCAGTCTGTATAAGCTTGGTGGCAGATTTTTTCATCAGTGGCCAGGAACCATTTCCTTGTTATTCCATTGAATTAAAAATGTATTAAAAATGAAGCGTCGCTGCTTGCTGTAGAGAGACAGTTTGTCATGCTACCAGTGTTAAGAATTGTTATTTATTCTGAAGAGCAAGGAATTAAACACTCTGCAAAAGAGGTCTGGGCAAGATAAAGTTACCCTGTCAATAGCAGCAGTGTATCCAGGACAGCTGTGCTACTCCACTGATTGGGCTTGCAGCATTTTTTTTCTCTCCTTTCTCATCTGTTCAAATGTAACTTTTTTTCACCTGTTTTAAAGGCATTAATAGCATCTACTTCCATTTTTGCTACTGTATGATCTTTGATTAAATACTCCTATATATATGTAATCTTGTATTCCCGATGGTAATAGTAAGATTTCTTTTAAATACTTATTAATTAGCTTCTTAAATGGCCACCTTGAGGATGCACCCACTTGTGTCTGGTAGTGTAGCAGACTAGCCATTAAAAACACCTTTTCCTGAGAAAATACAGCTTTTGAGTTTTAGCAGTGGCCAAGCAATTGGTTTATGTCTTCTTTTTTTTTTTTTTTTAAATAAATGGTGCTGTTTTTTGCTAATTCTGAGTCAAAGGGATCTAGCTCAAGTCATGGCCTGATAATTGAAATACATATACATTATCAATATGTGTACAGTTCTGCTATTAACTGCACATGTCATTATATTGCATTTATACAGTTAAAAACAGGATAAAATTTTTGTAGGTGTTCTGTATTCAAAATAAGCCAGCTGATGATTGCAGATATTACCACCCAATACCTACAACTGTCATTGCATGACACAGTTACGCTTGTTCAAATGAATCATGCCTTTTTAGTTTAAAAAATGTGCCATTTGTATCTGCATTCCTGCTACTAACAACATCATTAAAGTTTTTGCAAATCTTGTAGTAAGATAAAACGCAATGTTCAAGATGCATTTCAGATATTCTGTGCTGTATCTTCCTGAAAAAAACATTATTCTAGACAGAGCAGTGTAACTCTTCTAAGGAAGTTTTCCCCTAAATCACATCAGTAAACGCTTCTTTCCATTTCCCATTCCACCAGCACTATTCCATGAGAGCTGGTGGTAAGCCCAGGCTTATTAGGCACCAAGCAGAACTGAAATTTTTCTGAGACACTGCCCATTAGACAAACAGAACATCTTCCCTGAGAGACATCAGGGTCATGGCAGTAGTTAAAATTCCTTCTCTTACTCAACATTATAATTTTTTTTCCATAACAAACAGGCTCATTTCAATAATGTACCTAACTAAAAATATATTTTATTCTTTCTGATTTATTTCAAGTAAGCACTTTTATTTCACTTTTATTTATTATTTTATTTCAACTAAATTTAAACTAATAAATTTTTTTAAATTAATTTCAAAGGTTCAGTATCTAAAAAAACCCCAAACTGTAAAAGTTTTTTGGACGGGTCAGTAAGACTGAAATAGCTAAAATGAAAATTTTCAGTTAACATGAATTTGTTTTATTTTCAAAATTTGAAAAAAACTAAGATGAAAAAGAATGGCTCTCCAGATATCACTTGTACTCAATAGATATATTTAACATTACTTAACATTGTAAGTACTGATTTAAGAAAGCTCAGTATGTTAAAACGTTTGGAACCAAAACCCAAATCCTACAAGGATCTGAGAACCCATGTTTAATATTTTGGTATTGAGTCCAGTTCACACAAACGGGAATATATCCTGAATTGATCAACATTTGTGCTGTTGATAAAACTGATTTTTCTATTAGAAGATGACAGGTCATCAAAACAGATTTTTTTTTTTTTTTTTT
>VWZS01005250.1:161686-179508 GCA_013397075.1 Rhabdornis inornatus | reverse complement strand
TTTGTTAATAGACATTTTTCACCTTGATTAAATGTTTCCAAAAAGATTTTGCATGTATCAAATGGGATTGTTTTTTTGTTAGAGTAAGAGAAATTAATAACATTATGAATAAGATGCCCATTTAGGGAGTCAGTTCATATCTTTAGGGATATCAGTTCATATCTTGATTGACTTGGTTTTTGTTGGGGTTTATTTTAATGTTGAGTAGAGAATATTTTCAAAACCTCAATATTTTTTCACAAAACACTACTGGTTTTCAGCCCTCTAAAGGTTTGAGGGCTCTGAGTAAGTGCAAAAAGTATTCTCAAGCTTATAAGACAGGAGTGAATGTGTTTATTGATGCCCTTGAGGATAACATTGTGCAGCAAGGATTGGTGAAGTGAATAATCAAAAAATAGAAACATTTGAATGCATAGACTAAATTCTGTGTATGTGTCCTAAGACTGGCTTAAGGATTTGACTTGTAAGTATTGTAAACTAACTAATAATAAATGAAATTTAGACTTGATTGAATCTCAGCATGAAGATGCCAACATTCAAATTGATTCATTAGCTGACCTGAATTCTCTGATAAAATTTACTAGTAGGCACAGTGAGAGGACTTATCCTGGATGATGTTCATATCATTAACAGGACCTACTACCAGCAACATGCACAATGTAAGCCCACAAAAAAAGAGAAAATAATAGACTATTTAAAACACTACAGTTATTAAAAAAAAAAAAGTCAAATCTCTGTCATGTTAAAATATTATTTTTGCTTTACTTATCACGTTACAACCAGTGTAACAGCCAGAAGGCAACACAATGGAAGTTTTTGTGGAGCAGAGTATGCTTGCTTCAAGGAGCCAGTGTGCCAATAGAGGCACACACCAAGTGAAGCTAACATACTGGGTGAATTGTGTCCCATCACACCAATGACTGCAGAGCAATAAAACCACCCTAAGTGTTCTAGTTACAATCAATTACATCATGCTTTAATCACATTTTAATGATGTATTAACCAAGATTTCAACAGCAATTAGTTTAATGGGTGTTTGCTTTTTTTAAACTATTTTAACTGTGGCTATATCCAGTATGATTAAGAAAAAAATAAAGCATTGATTGTGACCTCCTTCTCCAGCAATTTTGTGTGATGGGACTGAAGAGGGAGATTTTTCAGTCACTATGTATTCATGACTATTATGTTAATAACATGATATGTGATTATATATGAAAGATTCTTCTCATCTACACAGATTCTGCAAAATCTAACACACTAAACTGGAAATAATTATTGTACCTCACATCCTTTAGGACAGAAAGTAATACACTAGCTATTTCTATCTAGGCAAAGATAAAGAAAATGCAAAGTAAAATTATTAATCATCCTAATTTTTAATAGAAGGGTTTAGAAAACTTCTGTGGCTGCCTGTAATATTCCCATTGATACATATTTTCTATGTAGAAAACTGACAAACATCTCCAGGAATCCAGCTCCCTTTAATGCACTCCTAAGGATATTAACAGATAAAGAAAAAAGATTTCACAGCAAAACCCACATAAAAACCAATATTAGGAACGATACCAAACTTAAAGAATGTTGTAAAATGAGCATGGAAAAATGTACAAAATGAATTCATGCCCATTTACATGCTTTCAGTCAGGCTACCAGATAACAAAGCCTCTGTCTTTGTGTTAACACTGCAGATTAGGTCAAGTTTTTACCCCTCTGAGCTCTTTTCCTGTAAATGACGGGTTTTGATGTGAAACAAGCAACATGTCAAAGCAAGTTGAAAGATGTAGGCATTTTATGCCATGTCACAATGACAGGCCGGTGAATATTTGGGCCATTAGGGGCTTATTAGTGAATAAATGACCAGATGGTTCAGTGATGCACAGAGATGGACAGAACTGGATGCTACTAATCAGCACTGTCTGTACTTGATGTCAAATCACATGACACAGTAACCCATGGATACCGAATAAAAGTTACCATTAGCAAGTCAATTTGATATCTGTGTGGTGTAAACAGACTTATAACTGCACTTCAGAGCTGCCTGTTGTTAAGAAGAAATAATGGTAGGGTATTTAAATAAACACACTCTATCTTATCAAGTTATGATAAATATAAATAGAATTTCAATTCCCAGGACCTCCTTTTTATTTTGAAGAAACTGTGGAAGCATTTACATATTAGCCTATTTCCACAGACAAAAAGACTGGGCTGGAAATGCTGTAAAAGAGCAGCAAGAGGCACATTCTTCAAACACCATGGTTAGCAAGTGATGTTTTGTTTGTGCATTTGTCACAGGAATGCAAACTTTGACAATGGGACCCATTTTCTGGGGGGAGGTTGTTTGCATTTTTGTGCATTCATGCTTTGATTTTTTCTACTGATGTTGATATATGTCTGCATGCTGCTACCTTAGATTTTTACCATTAGATTTTTACCATTATTTCTTAAAAATTAATTTTGACAAACCCTTGTAAGCATGTCATTTCCAAAGCATTGCACCAGGGTTAGAAGCTTTGGGCATTTGGTAAGGACCAGATCCTGAGCCAGGAGCTGATCTTGAACCACTCTGTAGAATAAGCAGTGCCAGTGTGAATGGAAGGGGCTGAGTTAAGGCTGGGGGTGGGGGAGGCTTCACTGCTGCACTAAATCTCCATCAGCTTAAACTAAAAGGAAGGTTCCCTGTGAATTTGGGGATGCATGTTTGAGGACTGCAAAGATTTGGGGTGTATCCTCATTTCTGAGCCCACAACAAACACACCAGTAATGCAATTTTTTTGAGGCAGAAATACTTGCACATCTGAGGGATCCTTCACTTTTCTGTTATGGTTCTTTAGAGCAAATGAGAACAAATGTGGCATTAGGACTGATGATTTTTGATGATGGTTGAGAAGGTGTTTTGAAATGGTGAATAAAACTTCCTTGAATTCTTCAGTCTGAAGTATCAGATGTAACTCTTTGTGACCCCTTTTCTATGATATTCACATATGAATTTTACATAGCGAGTGAATAATGTAACAGTATTTTGTGGCCTTAGTTGTGTTTAACCGTGAGTTACCCCTGATCCTGATTTTCTCTCTTGCTTCTCCTTTGGGAGAGAATATTGGAAGAATTTTGTGGTAGGAGTGGTCACGAAACTTGCTGTTTCCATGATTAAATAAGGGATCAAGTAATAATTAGGCAAGTCGAATAAAAGAAGTAGTTCCATGCAAGAAGCCAAAAATATGCTTGCATTTTTGAAAGTACTAAATGTACTAAAAACTTGAATTAGCAAGAAATACAGCAGGATGGCTTAAAATTGTGAAATATATTGCCTTTTAAAAAAATCCCTGTCATGGCATAAATGTGTTTTTATATAGAAGACACAAAGATAATAAAATAGTATAAATAAATGACAAAACATTGTCCTTCAGGAATATAATGCTCAACTGCTTGTATTGATATAGTAACTGGTGCAATACTGTAGTAGGCAAAACCCTGGTATTTTTAACACATCTGAGCCAGTAATGATCTGAAGATTCCTTGGGTAAAAGTGAAAGGAAACAGGACACATATGAAGGGATCCTTCAGCTGGAATTCATGGTTTTGTGTTGTTATGGAGGCTTAAAACCAAAATGGATTAGAGAAGTTTGTGGGAGAGCTCACCAGCAGTTATTAAGGACAATGGCCTGGGTTCATCCTCCAGCTCATGAAACTCCTACACAATCAATGCTGGAGGCTGGGAAGGGCAACCATGCCAAGGGTGCTCTTAGGTTGATCTTGTTCCTTTAATTTTACCTAAACATGCTCTAGCCATCATAGCTCTATTTTTTTTAAATTTTAATAATATTAAATTTGCCACTGATGTAATTTTAAAATCCCTCTATATTTAGAGAAAGAAAAACTGCTTTACAATTTATCTGGTTTTTATTCTTTTTGATACTAGACCTGGAAATGAGATATGTTAGGAAGCTTTACTAAAAGTTTAATGCAATGGTTTATGCAAAAGGTTCAGCTGGCTATCCCTGAAAACTGCATTTCAGTCTGAAGGGTATCTTGAGTGGATCTGGGATAACTTCACTGATCTGATCAGAAACCAGTGCAGTCTTAGGAGTTTAAGTACAGACTGAATTAGAGTTTGTGCTTCTCTTTTAATTAAAAAAAAAAAAAAATTAATTCTGTAGTTAAGAAACTGTAAGAGGCGCTATAAAGGAGTATTATCTAAACTTAATGTAGATACTGTTTTAGCAAAATTCATGTATTTCCTGAAGGTTTTATTTCAAAAGTAAGTCTGATGCACAGCGGTTACTGATCAGCAGGTTCTTCCTGTTAGGGATTTTCCCATTCCAGTTTTAACAGACTGCTTCCACCAATATTTCCTTCTCTTTATAGTTGGTTGGCTATCAGCTGTTGGTACAATACAACTCTTAGTAGATGCCATGACATTCAGAGAGTATTCTTTTCCTGAGAGTAAGGGTATTGTCATAATGTTTTCTTGCTGTTGGTGACAGCAGCAAAATAAATGCACCTTCCTTAGAACAGCAATACCTTATAGAAACACTTCATTTTTAGAAAAACTGATTTTGGATGGAAAGAATTTTTAAAGTTTAATTTCATGGGAAATCTGCCTGTATTGCTATACATAACATTTGCATTGCAGTAATATATGATTTTGAGAAGAGACATAAAACAGTCGTTGTCACTTAACGGTGGCTGTCATGCTGGGTAAGGGTTTCAGTGGAAATGGTCAAAGGCCCTCAGCCAAAGCAAATATAGGGAATGTTTATTGCTGTATAGAATGTATTGCTATAAAATAGTGAGAATCTAAGTGTCTGCAGCCTCACTGCAAAATGTAGTGACCTGAGAAACATATTGTAAGGAAGGATTAATGTGGGTTTGTGTGCAAATGTCATACATACTTCTCTGTCTTAGGTTTGAAGGCATGTGCTGGTACCTTACTGCTGGCTGGAGATTGTTTAGTCTCTGGAAGAAAGTTTTCCCTCTTGTGCTTTGTGGTGTCACCTTTGCACCTGACATGTATAGTTCAGACTTGCTCTGCAGCTTGCTGGATGCTAGCAAGGATGCTGTGGTAATGCAGAGGACACAGGCAGTGAAGGAGAGCAGGGGTTGCCAGGCCTTTGGATCAACACTGCCTTGCTGTTCTTCATTTTTCTTAACTCACATAATTCAATCTAATGTAAGGTAAAATGTATTAAATAGCATGGATTTGTAAAAATCAAAAACTTGAAAACATAGTTTACAAATGTTTATGAAAGGCAAAAGTTATGACAAAAAAAAAAAAAGAAAATTATGTGTAGCTTTGCTTAAACTAAGATCACACCTAATGGCTTATCCTTGTTCTCTGTGGGATCTGGAACACTGATTCCATGGACAGAGATGAAATTCAGTTCCATGTAATCTTCTTGTAAAACTTTTTTGTTCAGTGGTGACTATTCCACAGAGCAACGCATCTCTGAGCAGCTTGACTGGGGTGAATTCTAGCACTTCTGGATGGTGAGAGGAGGAGGAAGAAAAAGAAAGACTATCTAAAACACACCTTCCAGGGGTCCAACAGTAAAAACATAGCTAAACAGCACAGAGAAATTGGAGACACCCTCACAAAGTAGTAAGTCAAAAATTTTATTGATGTTTAGCAATCTCTAAGTAATAAATGCCCAAAGATTAGACAAATATTTTGGAGGAAAAATCTCATGGAATACTGACAGCTTTAGAGAAAGATTACAAAGAATGTATTAAGTAATTGTGTGTCTTAGTGGAGATGGAGAAAAATCTGCTTGCCTGCTTAATGCCCATTTCTGTTCCCATTGCAGTCAATTGGAGCTTTGACACTGCCTTTTGTGGAAAAAGCTTGACCCTGTATTTAGTGCATTACATTGAATAATTGCTACATACCTGCAGAATGACAATGAAAAAAATTATGGTTTTGACCTGCTACCTCTGGTGGCTTTGTAAGTTTGCTGAGGATGCAGCAGCTTCATATAAGCTGCTGCTTATTTACTAATTAATTTACCTGTGAATGTATGAATAGCTCTTATGCAGTGGTTTCCTAGCAATTCAGTTCTGATATGCATCCTTTGTTTTCTGTGACAGGATGCGTGGGTGACTGGGTGTGCATGACCACAGGCTTCCCTGTCATCAAATGTGGGGATAATTTCCATGATTACCTGTTCTTTTAGCAAATTAATTTGAGCAAGTCTCCTACTTGTCTTATACCTTCAGAGGTTTGGGATTTGAGTCAAACTCCTATCAGAAAAGCAAAGCAGATGATCATTACATCTCTATTACATATTCGAGTTAATTTTATGAAATTTATAAAGGAATGTTTTTTAACACTTAAAGAAACATGATGGCTTAATTCTAGCTTGACAGAGAGGGTATTGGTTAGCATTACTAACTAGCAACCTCTTTCCTCTAACTACCAAGTTCTAGTCATGAGATTATTTCAGGATCAAAATCTGCAAGTGTGTGTCTGTTTTGTAAATGTGCCCATGTGGATTAGGTAAACTGCATATAGGGAGTTCTATTGGGTTTGTGTGGCAAGGTTTAGGTAGTGGGGTGGGGCTTTGGGGTGGCTCCTGTGAGAAGCTGCTGGAATCTTCCCTGTATCCGGTGAAACCAATGCCAGCTGGCTCTAAGACAGACCCACCTCTGGCCAAGGCTGAGCCCATCTGAGTTCACTCTTTTCTCTTTCTTATTCTGTTCTTTTTCTCTGTCCTGTTCTACAACCCCTCAACCTTGAATTAATTTTCATCTCAACTGACCAGGAATTATAAGGAAACAAGCCTGACTATGGAAAGATGTCCCTTTTTCACCTCCTTGGGGTGAACAGACAAAGTGTGAGTGAAATATCTCTATAGCAAGAGTAAAGAAACCTGAAAATCTCTTCTTTTACGACCATGTGCAGGTAAGAACCCGAAGCACTAACAATACAGACAAAATATTTTTCCAATATTTCCTATTCTCATTGGAGTTCACTCTGCCTGACAAGTTCTTAGTCATCAGCTGGTGAAAGAGAGGAGAGCTGAAAAGACCCTGCTCTCACATGAGAAAAAGAGGAGAGGGAATTTTTCTCCCTGTTAACATCAGGGATGCTGTGGCAGTGCCCTTTCTGGGTTGAACACTAACCATGAAGCAATGCATTACGGCTTTGTGTAGACAGCTCAGTGCAGGAGAGCAAGAGCCTTACTCAGCTCTTTGCACAGACTTTCCATCCAAAGGAAAAGTAACAATGTTCTGTAAAGTCTGAACAATGAGATGCAATGTAAGTGTTTCCTTCAAGCATCGCAGACCTTGAATATGGACTGAGCCATAAAAGGCTCCTCCCTGTTCACTCAATTTTTAATTTTTTTTTACCACATGGGTCACACTGCTTTATGATTTTACTGACACACCACTTTTAGCATTATTAAAGAGCTTCAGGTGCCTCAGTACTTCCTAAACGAGTTAAACATATGAAAATAAATATTCAGATTATCCTAAAATGTTTAAACATCTCTGAATTTGTTGTAGGTTTGAAATATTCAATACTTGCACTCTGGGAGTAGTATTGATTCCTACCTTTAAATAGCTCCATGGTTTAAAACAATTAAGTATTTTTGGGAAATCTCAAAAAAAGGTCAGACTTAATTTCATATAGAAAACACTTGTATCCAAAGAAATATCCATTTGCATCAAGTCTTATGCAGTTATAATATTGTTTTCATCGGTTATGACTTGGCTCTGGGATATGAATAGTACCATGTTCAGAAACTAGTCTAAAATTCTGATTTACAATGAACAAGGCATTTAGATGTTAGGATGGATGCCTGTTGTAATAAATATCTTTAACTGATGACCTATCAAGAAATACAATAAATCTAAAATAAAAAAGCAACCATACGTGTAGTGGTAACTCATCTTAAATATGTCTAACAGCAGATAACTTCAGCTTTTTAAAAATTGCTTTTGGTTTTCTTATCCAAACAGGTGCTTTCACCAGTCTGAGTCCCAGTCAAAGAAGTCAATTTATTAGTTTTTCACAGTTGGAGACGTTGCATAGTTACTACTGTTGGTAAACAAGCTTTCCCACAAACTGACTATAACACCTGTGTTTGCAGAAATCTAAACGTGGCTTCTGCTGGCACAATTTTTTTTGTTACTAGGACAGATGGAGGGGAGGAAAAATACCATCTCTTCCAGTGATGATGATGATGCTGACATGGACTACAACTGAAAATTCATTGAACTTTGTTTCTGCTTGAGTTGCAAGTTATGGTTGCTTTGCCTGAGTATCCATTCTTTGTTCCAAATGTATAAAACAAGTATGCTCATAATTAAGAGGAATGTGCAAAAATTACATTTATGCTACAGCATTTTGGAAAGGCAAACCTACATATAGCTGCATATTCCAGTACTCTCTTCAAAGTATGTTTGTTCAGAGTCCTTTGGAGACCTCAGGCTCTGAGCAGGGAGCCTATCTTCTTTCACAGGTATGCCAAATTGATGTTTTCAGTGACCCTAAATACTATCAGAACACATAGGGAAAAAATGCAAGATGCTGCCAGTGCCAGAGTACTGCTGCAGAGTTGTGAGCCTTGTCCATGATCCTGGATGATTTCCTTCACTTCACTAAAATGATTGGAAAATAGCAAAGAAATATTGTTGGGAATTAACATGTGTCAAAAAGGAAAACATGGTTTTTTGCTGTAGTGCTAATAAGACTTCTACTGTAATGACTCCTGTTTTGTCCTGCAGTGAGTTGGACATGAGTGAGTTCTTACAAGTCCTTAAGTTATTACTTAATTTTTGTAGAATAACTGCATGTTAGCAAAGTTATTTTAACAATATGCTTGCCTGGGGTATTTTGGGCAATATCTGTGGGCAGGCAGTGGAGTCAAATAACACCAAAGATTGTCTCTAAGGTAGGAGAAAAAAAATCCCTTCCTGTATATTTTTTTTTATTCTCCTTCCAAGAGAAAACATGGAATTATTTTTAAATTCAGAGGGATTTTGAGACTGAGCTTTAAAATCCTGGGGTATATGTGTGAAATAATCTACCAACTAAAAGCTATGGGCTGGTCAGCTGACCTACAACCCCTGCTCCTCTGCTACTCTCCAGTGTGCAGTAGTATATGATTCATATGCACTTATATCTGACTGTGTTCATCTTCGAAATAATCACTTCATTCTAGATAAATGTATTCAGTGCTATGACTACTCCATCCATCACATTAGGTAGGGTTGTGCAGCTGAATGCAGCTCTATTCCAAATAATGATGGTCTCTAATATTTTCCTGAAAATGTGGGTAATTTATTATCATAGGCTAATTATGCCCAATACGGCTGCAGGCTGACATTTATTGCAAGAGGTGGGCTGAAGGGAGCCAGGAGGTATTGCATTGTCACCAGAGCAGTTTCTGGGAAGAAATTTAGCTGCTTGTCCAGCATTTCTGTCAGAGCTCTGGGAAGCATTTCCGTTCCTGCAGTGGATGAACTTGCATCTCTCCTGTTTAAGGCAGGATTGATGGTTACCCACAGCTTCCCTTGGTTAGGGATCACAAAAGCTCCTTCTCTCCCCACATGTGCTCCTGGTAGGAGAAGCACAGCTGCTTTGTTTCAGTGGCAGGCACATTCCTGCCTAAATCAGCCTGAACAGGGACGTGATTTGCAGCATACAGATCCCCACTCCTATGGCCTTGGTTTCTTGGTCCAAATGGCAACGTTCAACAATTTCTCTTCCCCATCTCTGAATACACAGACAGGGACACAAAGCAGTAAAATCTTGGTTTATAGAAATCTGCTTCTCATCTGTGAAAAATACAGCTTTGTGTGCCTGCCCAGGAAGACATAGTTCCAGAAACTTTCTTCAGTGTGTGATCTCCCAGGCAGAAAGAAGACATTTCACCTGTTCTTTCTACTGTCATTTAACCATTTCTTTGGGTTGTTTCTCTCTTCCATTGCTGCATTTGCTTGGAAATTAATAGCTGAGGAAAACATCATTTTAATGGCTGTGAAATAAGTTTTTGTTCATCTCGGGAATTTACTGCAGGATAGCTCTACGTAATTCAAATTAATGGTAATTATTCATTGACTTCAGTGGGAATGAGCACTATCTCTATTTTTTATTATCTATGCATGAAATAGTTTGGTTTGCAGAATTCTACTTTCATCCCATATTTCTGTTTACACTTCTTTTTTTGTGGATGTCTTGCCCTATGACTAAATTATCCCTAAGAATGTTATCAGAGCCTTCCCAAAATTGTTAAAATGGCTTTTAGGTCGCATCTGTGGCTGTTGTTTTCTAGGTAGAATAACTGAACCCTCCATGGCTTTTCTTAAGACTGAGATTCTAGAGACCTGATATCATCTTTTTTGGCCTATGGTGCACCCTTTGCAAGGCAGAACTGAGCTCCCAGCAGCCCAGTTCTGCAAACAGGTCTGGGTGAGCTCTATATGGGTTACAGCTATTGAAGATCTTCTTCAGTAGAAAATATATCTTCAAACTACTTATTGCTTTATCCCCTTGCTAATGCCACTTGCTGTTTGCCTCTGCCTGCTGCTGCATGCTAGGTGATGGTTTCAGGGATTTTTCTACAATAACTCCCCAAAAGTTATCAGCTGTGTTAGAGTACTTCACCCAGGAATGGACTCAGCTATTTTACCAGCAGGAAATTTTTGCTGGGTAGTCCTGAGAAACAGGGAAAACGTATTAGTTAAAGTCCTTTGTGAAAATACTGCTCTTAGGGAAAGCAATCACTGAAGAGTACGTAATGATTCTGAATCGTGAAAAGATACGAGGCCAGCGTCATTTAGCCATTCATTTTGACAAAAACAAAACTATAGAAAGCTTTTTCCATTATTTTTGTCTTTGTGGAGCCATTCAAAAGCAGAAAGAGCATCAACAGAGTGTACAACTTCTTTATTAGAGGTGTTGTTCAGAGGTGTTTGATTTTGAAGTTAATTTAAGGTGAACAGTAGAGGTAGTAGAGCCCACTCTTTGATCTGTCAGATTGGACAGATACTGGGACAACTACACAATCAGTAACTTCTGTGCCAGTGATTAATTTGGTGAGATTTTAGGCAGAACTGTCTGTTCTTTAATTATCTTTGAAGACCAAAATAAGCTTGGGGTTTATGAGCAGGTTACATATGTTTGGGGTGAATTAAGGGGAAGTGTTTGTCCTTGATTTCACGATTTGTACTGAAAAAAAAGCCAATTCACTTTTTAGCCCAGTTAAGTGTGTTCATCTAATTATTGGAGTTTAGAATTCACTGCTGTCATATGTGGGGGTTACTGGAGTACCTGTGGTCCAGCATTTGTGTGCATGGTTCTCTCCAAGCAAGGCAGTACCTTCACCTCTCCACTTCCGATAAATGGTAAAAACCATACAACTCCCTAAAATATTTTCAAGTCTTGGCAAGATGAAAGAGCTTTGTCCAGGCTAAGTAAAAGGGAGAAGCAATTACCTGGATGAAGAAGGGTGTGTAAGTGAACACCTAGGATGAATCTTCCTATGTATATCATATCGTTGTCATGTGTAGGAGTGAAGTTTAGCACTCAGCCATTGATTTGAGGCAGGGTCACTTGATATGCTGTCAGCCAGGGGCATGCACACAAGACTGCTTGGGATGACTTTGGTTTGCCTTATCAGCTGTAGGTAGTGTTACTCCCAGATATGACTGAGGAAGCAAGTAATTTATTTTCAAAACACTGCATATCCAGCAGTTTTTAATTTTCTTTTTTCACCTGCATCTAGTTTCATCAACCTACGATTTAAATTTCAGGTAAGCCCAAGCTGCAAGTCTGTGGAGGATGAGTTGAAAGTGCTGTATGGCTGTCACTGGTGGGCAGCCATGCCACATGTGTCTCCTTGGCTCTGAGGACACGGGCTCAGCTGGAGATTGAGAGAGCATGTAAGCCTGGAATTGCAGGAGGTGAGCAGACAGCATGGTGGGGGCACTGCAGTTTGGGGTGAGGAAATGGGGTGTCCTGAGAGCTGCCTGCAGCCCTGTATTTACAGGCCATTTTTCTCACTGTATGGTTAATTTTTGGATTCTCAGTTTTCATTGAAATAAGCAATTGTAAATAAGTTTGGACTTAAAATCCATTCAGAACTGTGAGAATCCTGATATAAATGTGCAGTTTCCACATGATCTGAAGTACTGCACACAGACAATCAACAGATTTGTATCAAACCATACCACACAGTAATCTTTAAACCTTCCTGCCTGTTAGAAAAGTAATACATTTTGTTTCTTATTGCTTATACGGTACTCTAAACTGCAAAAGAGAAGGGATATAGGAATATGTACAAGCTAATGGCAAACTTTAAGTACTGTATCAATAAAGACATTAAAGAGGTGATAGAAAATAAAAGAAATAGGGTCCTTTCTATCAATTGCCAGACCTGGGAATGTGTGGTGGCTGTGGGCATTGCTGTATTTCACCACAGCCACTGTCCTGTGCACCCACTGCACTGGCAGAGAGTGAGGTGATGTGGAGCTGTCATTGCTGATCCTGAACAAAGTACTGATTGATTAATTAGAAAGTTATTATTTGCAGCCAGCATACTACCGAAGCATAAGTTCCTAGATATTGTTATTATTAATAACCACTCCTTTGTATTGCTGCAGGACCATGCCTTTAAACCAGACCTCCTGCTTGTCCCAGAGAATTTGCAGTCTGCTCCTAAGCTTACAACTTGAGGTCTCAACAGAAGGAAGGTAAGGCAGGAAAAGTGTGCCAGGCTGTTTTGGGTTTCCCAGGCAGAGAGGGAACTAAGGGGTCTTGGTCCCAAACCTTCCACAGGCATTGCAGCCTGTCCAGCACCCTGGCAGGGCTCAGAGGTGCTTGGGATGTGACTCTCATGCTTTACTAAGGTATAGGATAGTCCTTGAGGAAAGCTTACAGGAGCTAAGAGACAAGCAGCATTTTATTATTTTTGTTTAGTTCCTGTTCCTCCTGCTACTACGCTTCTTGTCTTTGTTTCTGAAGCATTGAGAAAAAAACCCAAAAGATGCTTGGATGTAAGTGGGCTGGGAATTTTATTCTTTTGCTGTCCTTTTGTCCTCTATATTATTTAATGGGTATAAGAAACACACTAATAACCATTAGACTTGCTGCTCTTCTGTCAAATTTTACTTTATACTTTCCTGTCAAATTTTCTCGAAGTGGACTGTGAAACCAAATAATGCTTTCTTTTTCTATGTATCTGTTGAAAGCACTGGAAATATAACCAATATCAGAACTTCTCTGTAAAGACCCAGAATAAAAATACTTGCTGGTAGTAATTCCTTATGTTGAGCTGACAGGAGGAAAACCTCTCAGTTAGTGGCAAGTAACTTATTCTCTGTGTCTATCTCCAAATGACAGGGATCTGGTCTTGCTCCTCCCTGTATGCTATTAAATAAAAGACCATTAAGCAAACCATCATTACTGCAGGTAAACTAAAAAACCATTAGATTTACACCAAGTCCAAATGTGATAAAAATTGACTTAATGGCTCTTTAGGTGACATTGTTTACCAAGAATTATAATTTACTTGTGTTTTTGTCAATTTAATTAATTGAGTAGTTAAGTAAATATTGTCTATAGGAAGCTGCCATGCAAAAAAAATCAATTTACTGCAATCCCCCTTTTTTAAAATGAATTTCATTGCCATCAAATAAAGAATGTGTTTGTGTTTGTTTCCTCTGTTTAAATTCTGCTTCCTCCTTGTGAAACTGTTAATACGGTAGGGCCCTGCTCTTAAACACAAACTCTTTGCCCACAAACTCTTAAAAACATAGCTAATTACAGATAGCCCAATTTAAACTTTACAGCATTCTTGATACATTCAGAATGTATGGAAGGTGGTTCATGCCAGCCAGCAAGCAGGAACACATTGTACTTCTGCAAATCTGGAGATGAAGCAAGAAGGACTCCTGACAGAAAGTGAGGCTCACTAAATTGTGAAGAAAAAAAATTAAAATTGTGGTATTAGTGGATTAAACTTTTGTAATAAATGCTGGTCTTGGTTATGAATATTTCTCTGCTGTGGAGTGCAGTGCAGGGGTAAAGTGATCAGAAGAGCAGCACTGTAAGCACATTGTATCCTATTCCAACAAGATCAGCAAGTAACTTGCACCTACTAATGGTTTGCTTACATATTACTTCAGGAGAGTTCTGGGAGTCGTTCCTGGCAGTTTTGTGGAGCTGGGCACAGAGACTGGAGAAAAATGGAGCTGGGAAAGCAGCAAAACTGGACCATGCTCTGGATGTCCAGCAGACTTTGGCAGGTCACTCGAGATGGATTTTTTTTTTTTTAATTCTATATAAAAGAAATAAAAATGATGTATCTTTACTGCTCGTAGGTGAAAAGCCTTCTTTGTCAGGTATTACTGCTAAAGGCTTTAGCTTTGCACAGAGATGCTGTGCAAGGAGTGTGACAGGATAGTGCTGTGTAAAGGGGCAGGATCTGGTAGCCATCTTAGAGCTCATTTCTGTCACAAGAATTCAGGATCACAAGAAATTGTAGTGTCTGAAGATCTGTAAGGTCATTGAGTTTATTCTGAGATGGTACTATTTGAAATAGTTTTCTTAATTCCATCAACAATTTAAAATTGCTTAGCATTTCAACTCAGGAAACGTGATGTAATTTTTGCAACTCTTCCCAAGATTTGCCAAAACTGT
This sequence comes from Rhabdornis inornatus, assembly GCA_013397075.1. NCBI lineage: Eukaryota > Metazoa > Chordata > Aves > Passeriformes > Rhabdornithidae > Rhabdornis > Rhabdornis inornatus. Next base: position 164,864 of record VWZS01005250.1, on the reverse strand, counting down.
GGAATGTGGGCCTGCCAGACTGGCCTGCAGCAGCTGTTAGTAAAGAGAAGTGCAAGGACTCTGAAGCTCTGTTGTCCATGGGTCCATGATGCAAAGGTGTTGGCTGAGGATTGCTCCTGGGTGTGTGGTCTGCACTGAGCAGAAAAGTGCTGCCTTCTCTTACTGCCCCAACCCATATGCCCAATCCCATTCTTCTCTGATCTCCTGGAAAGGACAAAGAGACTTCCTCCAGCCCCAAGAAGGCATCCCCAAGGACAAGAAGGAAGTCCTGAAACTGCTGAGCTCCTGTGCACTGTCCCAGCTGTCCTGTGCTCAGATCGTCCTAAGATTCTGGAGGAGGATTGGGATGCACAAAAGCTGCCACTCAATGGGACATGTGCAAGGTGCTGCACTTGTAAAGGAGGATCGAGGCTGTGGCAACCTGGAGGGAAAGAAACCAGGGCATTGAATGATTACTTTGCTTTTCCAGATAGAAACAATTTTGGAGAGACACATTTTGCACAGGAACCTCCTGATGTTTTCTCTTGACCTCTCAGAAGTTCTGCTTAGGAAATGAAATGTAAAACACCTTTATCTTGTTGTATGTCATTTCCTAAGTGACAGCTGATTACATTTTAGGAATGTTTTCTCGTTTTCTGAATTAAATCAGTTTGGCATTCTGTAGCAGACAGTACTCATTAACCTTTTAAAGATTGCCAAACTAGTTTGAAGCATTCAATGGAGGAAAAAAAAAGGAAAAATCCCTCTGTTAAACATCTTTTTAATCCGATGCTTCTGAAGCAACAGGCAATAAAGACTAGGTATTCTTGCTGTAATGTATTAGATGTGACACTGGTTTACACTCTACTTGAGCAGATTTGAAGAGGGTACAAAATACGAACCAAGCTTGTGACGTATAGTAGGAATGTCATTTATCATCTTATCAGAGTTTGATGTTTAGAATGATACTGATTTTCATGATTAATGATTCCATATAACTCTTCTAGACTGCTGAGAAGAAGAAAATAAAAGTCCACCTTCTAAGCCTCACTAAGCACACATGGCAGAAACCAGGATATAAGGAGTTGCAAGATCTCAAACCACCAGTGCTGATGAATTCATCAGTATGTAAGTAGAACTAAATGAGAAATTTAATGTGATTCTGTAGGTTTTTTGCTTCCCTTACCTTCCCCAGCCCTCAAAATACATTATGAATAGTGATTGCATCATATTCAAGCCATGACTATTACTAAAACGTACCTATTGGGTTGGTGAGTGAGGGAAAATGTTTAAAAATGCTGGTATTATATGTTTACTTTCAATGTTTTTGTGTCTGAGCAACATCTGTGATATTTGTTTTGTTAGTCTCTGCAATAAATGTTGGTCCCTGATTCTTCAGTCTCTAAAGACTTTATAATATCACTGTTTTGGGGAGGGTCACTAATAAGCTAAAGCTACACAAATTAATCTGTTACTTAATTTATATATTGCACAAGTACCTTGTAAGCAGAAAGGTCTGTAGCCACATCCATTGATAATGTTGCTCTTCCATGCAGGGCATGTGTGTGCCATCACAAAATGGCATCTGTACATGTTTTGGTGGGCTCTTTGGCTAATTAGGTTTTAAAACAACATGGTTAAATCCCTGGCACAGCCCTTCTCCCAAGAGAGGAAGCTGGCTCAGATGCATTACTTTGGGGGCCAATCAATAGGGATCAAATTCTGCAGTATGGGGCTAGGATGTTCTCAAATCCAGACTTTTTACCCAGGGGGATTTCTCCCAAATCCACTTTCTGGTAGCTTTGGCACCTTGTAATACAATGAAGGCAGCTACTGGATCATTTGGCTCACGAGGAGTGCAGTAGTTAGGGATGAGTGTGCTGGTGCCTTGGTACCAGCCAGCTGGTCATCATAAAACCAGCCAAGGCAACTGGAAGCCAGCTGAGAGAAATCACCCTCCCTTCCACTGCTCCTGGCAAGAGAAAGTGCTGTCCTCGGCAGATCCATGGCAGGAGCTGTGCCATTTCTAAATACCTTCCTTGCTGAACCTCCCAGCCCATTTTCCTCTTTAGAAGGTAAAAAAAAAGGCGTGTAAGCCATGGAGATGCTAAACCTTGTTCCTCGCATTCCCACAAAATGAGCTTGGAATAGGAAAAAAATGAATGCAAGGATACCAGAATTCTATCCATTCAGCATTGCCAGAGTAAAGACGTGTCCTTTGGCTTTTTAGGAAGCTTATATTTAAACAGCAGCCATTACCACTGATACTTTTTTAGAGTGTATGGTGAAATTCTTTTGTGCTGCTGAAAGAGTTACACTACATACTGAAAAAATAGGAACTCTTGTAATTTAAGGAGGTTTTATGGTTCCTTTAAATTGTGTCTTGGTTCTGTGGAAAACCCTAAGACATAGAATTGTGAATTAAATCTTTATAGGAAATGTTTCTGAAAATAGAAGATGTATTTTAGCTTGAAGTAACCACAGTATAACCACAATCATATGGACTGAACATCAACAAGGGAAGTGTTGCTGGGGACTGTGTGCTTTTCAACCTGCTGTAGGTAACTTCTCACACTAGTAGTGAGTCATGCCTAATACGCATTGGATTTAGACCAGATTTACTAAAGGGAAATGTGGTGCACACACCCCACACCCCCTCCCTTGTACCTGCATCTTGAATGCCTGGCCACCACAGAGAGGTGAGGGCAGACTCCTTGAGGCTTGTTCTCCTGCCCAATGGCACAAATTTCTCTGGGCTGATATGAAGGTCCTGTCAAACAATGATTCTTCCTGAGCTTAGATGGAGTTTCTGGCTACCAGGACATGTCAGCTAATTAGTATTTAAATATCTATGTAGCAAACCTGTATCTATATGAATTTAATGTTATATTGCAATTATTTTCGACTCACACAATTCAGTTTTATATTTTTTCAAGATTTTCTGATCTCTCAAGACAAATGTTGTTTAAAAAATACGTATATATGTATATATACATACACACACAAACACTTACGTAAGAGGAATATACAGGTTAGAATTTCTCTCCCTGTCTTAAAAGAAATGAATGAATGGGAAAAAATCTTATGTATGTATGGTGTCCACAAAGCAAAAGCAATTAACCATTTAGAGCATTTTGAGGCAGAGGAGCTCAAAATGGGGCAAGAACTGGGGGAGAACTGAAAAACTGCATCCAGTATA
>VWZS01005250.1:71686-156686 GCA_013397075.1 Rhabdornis inornatus | reverse complement strand
CTGACACCTTGCCGCACGTTCTCAGTGGGCCTGTGCTACCAAATATTTGTCCTGCCTTGTAACAAAGTTTTGCAAGATTTTTTAGCAGTCAGGATTTAGCTCACACTGCAAGAAGTAGAAACCTAATTTTTCTGCATGCACTTGAGTCTGAGCCTCCAGAAGCTTGAGCAATGGGACTACAGAAAACTTTCCCGTTCTGCTCGATATTTAATGTGTAGTCTTTGCATTGCCATAAATATGCAAAGAGGTAGAAAATACTTTCCTGTGATTGTCTGTAGTTGGTTCCTCCACTACAAATGTTGAAATCTTATTTCTTAATTTTTACAGATATTGTAACAGATTGAGAAACAGACACTTCTGCTTTTAGTGAAAGGTAAGGAAATTTGCAGCCATAAAAAGAAAAATTTTTGAAATTTAAATAACAGTATCATAACTCTAATTGTAAAAATAATGCCATCATAGTAAGAAATAGAAATAACAGCGTGTTATCTTCTACCCAAATAAAATGAATGGATAACCCTTTCATTTTAAAGAGCAAACATTCTATTTGTTTTTTTTTATTTAACAGTTATATTTTAATGAGTAACTTTGTATAATATATATACCTGCAAAAAACATAAATTCTTTGAGGGTCTAAAAATGGGGAAATGGCACTTTTTTCTAAGTATTTAACTGGACTGTTAACTTCTGAGTTATAAAGAAAACTATTATTTTTATCTGAAGGGATATCCAAATGTTTTTGTCAATAATCCATCACCTTCTAACAAACACATTATTTACTCTGAGGTAACAAAGAGAAATAGTAAGCAAGATGAACAAACACATGATCAAAGGTGTGATCTTTCTTATTATATTTCTTTCTTTTTATATTCTCTATATTGATGTCACTAAGGCAGTATTAGGCAGATGCAATTGGGTCATTCTAATTCGGTTTCTGGGCAGAATCATCTATTCATCACCACAGAACCCACTGGGGTGGCATCTTCCAGTTCAGTATAGATGGCACACAAGTCTGAACTGGAAGGTTTGGTTCTGGTAAGTAAATTCTTCCCTCACCAAAGCCAATGGGAATGTCATCTCTGACTTTGTGGGAATAACCTCCCCATGGTGAATCTTGGGCAATTTCTGAATTGTTTGAAACTTGTGGGGAAAATGGTTACACATGTTTTTCCAGTCAGAACCAATGCTGAACCACGAGGAGAGAGACAACCCTAAAAAGCAGAGATTTGCTATTATTTTTTACATGAGTTGTCATTAAGACCTCATCTTCATTAAAATGAGACTTTTGTACTCTATCTTCTTTCACCCCTTTTCTTAATATACTTGTACGTTGCAGAAGCTGCTTTTTTCAAAGCACACTAATGATAGCATGGGAAAATGAGACCTTTACTTTCATACCTCCTTACAGGCAGCTTTACAAGATAACAATATACATGTTTAGCATTTCTACCTATGACAGTCTTTGTTATATACTAAGCAGAATGTTATTTTTCCAGCAACGTATAAAGCAGGCAAATGGCTGCTCATCATCTTCTTTTCAAGAATGTTTTACATACAATTCTCTGCTGGCTAATAGCTCCTTCTATTGTCCATGACTTATCATTGTCAGGATTCTTTGCATTTCCTACTTACCTGTTTTGCTGGAAATCTGACTATTTTCAGAGGACAAGCTGAATATAAATAGCCCATGCAGTATAGTCTCATGTAGAGTAAAGCATATACTGTTTTAGAATGTGTAAGAATATTACTTTCACTGCTATGTTTTTGCTCCAGTTCTTTCCTTTTTCTCTCCCTCTGTCTCATTTATTTTTTTTAAACTCTTCTAAAGCACTATAAAGTAAGTATCAAAGGTATCCTGGGTAATTAGCCATTGCAGTACTGTCACAGAGGCTTCTGCAGTCAATACAGAGATAATTTGGGCAATGGTGAATGACAGCATTGTCCAGACTTTTGGGATAATCAAGGACACATCCAGCTGTACCAGACATCTGTCAGACCCATGAATCATTTCAAGTAGCTTTGCAATATCCAGGCGACTCGAGCAAAGATAAACACTTCAGCAGCACGCAGCCACGGAAAAATACTGCTGCCACAAGAAAGCATTTAGCTGCTCAGTGCTGCAGGCCTGCCTCTCAAAGCAGGAGAGGTTACCACACACATCTTTTTGAAGGGGTACACATTTTTAATATTACCTACTGTAGTATGACTGAAATGGCATCCCCTATACATGCAAACACATATTCATTAGAATTACTGGGGCAAAAAGAAAACAAGGGGAAAAGTTGTACAAAAAACTTCAAGGCTGAAGTAATCCTTATAAATGCAACATGCCCTCTTGCAAACAAGGGTATTTGAACTATTTATATTGGCCTGAAATGGCTAGTTGTATATTTTCAAGATTTTGCATGTCTATGGCGGAACTGTTACTCTGAATGTGCACCAAGATTTACAGGGAGCTGGAAAACTCTCTTGTAGTTTCCTGTTGCTGTTACCTTAGTCACATACTTGTGTTGGAGAGCTGAAAGGAAAAAAGGCAGTGCTGTGCTTTGATGTCCTGGGTAAGTCATGGGGCAAAGTCTGGAGTTGTAGGGTTTGGACTTTGCTGTGCCACCTGCATGGCTGTGGGCAAGTATTCTCCAGTCTCTGTGATTTGGATTCTCCCTCTAATTACCAAGCCCTTCTTTGCAAAACCCACTGACACCCCTCTGTTGGACTAAGTTATTCTCACTGCTTTGCAAGTGTGTGGGGATGGCTGCTCTGTCCTAGCAACTGGCTCTCAAGGATGGGTTAAGATGAAGGGAAAACAGCCGGCAGGATGAGGTGAGCCAGTTTTCCTTTCCTGTTTGAGGTGGCCACAGACTATGGAGGTGAGCAAGGAGTAGCCCAACTCACATTCAGACAGTGTGGTTTTTGCTGCACTCTGCAGGCAGAAAAACTACATGGAATTGCTCCTAATAATTTTATAAAAATACTATAATTACACCAGAGAGTAAAGGAGATTTCTGAACAACTGTGAGGTATCTGTCATACAAATATCTGCCATAGAGTTCTTGAAATGTCACACTTCACACTGCAGTTGAAATTGGTTGTCTTTTTTTCTTGTTATCTTTATATGGCACTGATGGGAAAAAAGTGTTATTAAGATTTCAGGGTAGCACTGAGGAGCTTTGTCTAAGAGCAAAGCAGCACTGCCAGAGAAAGCTCCTGAAAGCTGCTGCCAGTGAGTGGAAGGGCAGCATGGATGGAGCTGGGCTGGGAGGTGCTGGAAGCAGTTGGTGATCTGGCAGGATGCAGAAATTGATTTGCTGTGAGTGCTGTGAATGCAGCAATTGCTTTTGGAAAGCAAGAGGAAGAATTACTGGTGAGACATCAGGGGCTGTGACTGACACTTTGGTAGCTTTCCAGTGACAGAACGAGGGACACTGAAGTATTTGGGGAGAAAGAGTGAGCCCACCACAGAGAAAATGCAATGATGTTGCTTCTGATTATGAAGATGTAGAATTGCATCTTGAAGAGTTGACAGAAGTGTTGACAAACTGTTGCTGCATCCTCTAAATTTACATTTGTCTTTGTTCCCTGCTTTGGCCTTTTCCTCTATCACCATTCCCAGCTACCACTGCAGTTCAGTGTTACTGTCACTTAGCTCTGAAGTTTGGGTAATTTAGGAACATGTGTTCCATTCACAGCAACAAAGGTCTTCCTCTCATTTCCATACATAGACATATTTTTCTGTTGTGATAGAACTCTGGTGGATTGCCAGTTTCTAGCAATCCTCTATGGTAGAGGACACTGGCCCAGGGCAATCAGGTACACTTGAATAAAAGAGTGTACTTGAGCTCAGGTGGTGCCCCTTGATTTCTAAGTTCTGACACCAACTGCTGGTAGTTCTGTACTGACCTACACTCTATGTAACTCCAGTTCCTAAGCTGTAATGCATTGCCCATGCTATTTTGATATGATATTGACTATACAGAAGTTTTTGTCCCAGTGATTATTCAAACACACGTAAGATCAAACTTCCTTTGTGGCATGGCTTGTTCTCAGGTTTGCAAGTCTGTGTGCCACTGAAAAATAATGCAGTTGTTACAGATCACAACATCCCTCCAGTTGTGTTGGCCCCTTAATGTCCCCAGTTGCACTGCTAAATAATTTGATCATTGATAAAAGAAAGTAGTTATTGACTGGAATAGACAGCAATTATACCACCCTCACTGTATGTATTTAATTTGTAGGTTATTTCTGCTATTTTAGTTTCCCAAGTTTATGTGTTGACTTTGTATCTCAAGCTGAAGATTTGATTTATTGTGAAATCATTTTTAGCATCTCATAGTAGCAATCTCTTCAGGTCATGTCCCCTGTCAACCTCAGACTTCCTTTCAGTGTCTTTATGGATGAACTGTTCAGACCTAATTTTGTTTTAAAATAATCTCTAGTTAATTGCAATTAATTTTCTCCTGTAATATTCTTCTAGCTTTTGCAGTTTGTGCAGATCTCCAGAACCAGAATTCTCCCTGTAGCCAAAAGCCTTGAGTGTGTTCATTATTTCTGTGCTGAAGGCACTTCACTAATTTTGCGGTGTTGCAGCAGGGAACCTTAAAGTTTATTTGCTTTTTATACCTGGTTTTGTACAGTTGTGTTCATTCATAAATGTGGAAAATCACTTCTCTTACTTCTTAAAGTATACATATAATTCTTCCACTGGAAACTGTGCAAACTGCCTGGTTATTTTTACCTCTTTAAGGAAAGCACCTCTCTTAAACACACTCCTGTTATATGATAGATTCTCTAGAGCTGTTACTACTCTTCATTCTTGTGGCTGGCTTTCAAGAAAAATTGCTTCAATTCAATGGGTCAGACTTCTTGGATTGGCAGAGCCCTGTCAAGTACAAATAGCAAGGAACTCTTTGCCACAGGATATCCTGAAGACTAAAATTATTAATGAATTTTGAAAGTAATTAGATGAATTCATAGATATTTGAGCTATTTGGTAATAATTAAACGAAGTGATCCTGAGAAAACATTCAATACAGCCAGTCCATAAACAGCTGGGCTACTGGAAATTAGGTTAATATAGCTGAGGAGAAATTACTCTGCACACATCTCAGATATTTTACTCTCTTCCTAAAGAACCAGAGCTGTTGGAGAGGAAGTACAGATGCTGGAAGATATCTGTCCTAACGCAGTTTATACTTTCAGGCAATGTTTGTGGTCTTTGGATTCTTGTAAGATCATTTTTAGAAACAGGCTAATCAAAGATACATTAGAACTGACCCAAAGTATCCTAAAAAAAATGGCAATATGTCCTGTCTGAGCAGAGGCAGTTGAATTACTGCACCTGCAGCAACAGCAGAGTCTCAATAATAGAACTGGCCCCCAGTCATTATGTGATCTCCCATCAGGAACGGGTTCAAAGGTCCCCAGGAAACAAGAGACTTTGCCTCCTCAGAGGTACAGTAATCTCTAACCCATCAGCATATGGAAGAATCTGGCCCTGCACTTTCAGCTCACTTTAATCACACAAAGACCCAACTATCTACTATTGCTTTTTCATAATCTGCTTTAATTGTCATTGATTTGTACGTTCAGAATGTGCCCTGAGCTAACTGAAGCATTTTGTCTGTGTTTGTGGCTGACCGCCTGTGTTGCGCTCCTCAAACTGCTTTCCTTGGGGTCCCTGATGAAACCCCAACGTTTTCTGGGCAACACCTCTGTGTTTTCCAGGCAGGGTCTTGCAAACTTGCAATGCAAGGATTACCTGAGGCGGGTCCCTTCTGCACATATTTGACTGTCACGTTGCTACTCTCTTCCTGGCATCCATTCTTCACAGTCATCCACGCTTAAAACAATGAACAAATATATTTTAACAAGATAAACTGGCAAAAATATATTTAATCAATTGTGCAGGAAAAATTTATCACTGAGACAATCTGGATAACCACAACCCACAAAAATCACGTTTAACTAAAAGGACATATAACTTAAAATTGCAATGAAAGAAATATTGAACTCTGTGTAGTGACTACTCCAGTGGAGACTCTAATGTGATTAAGAAACCATTAAACACATGTAGGTATCTTTCATCTTGAAACTTACTATTTTAATTTACAGTTAATCTTCTGGGAATTTGAATAATACACAGTCTGATTTTTAGTAATATAGTTGCTGTGTTTTGAACATTATTCAGTACTTTGTTGATTTAATAAATGAGGTAAGTTAACTGGACAAAATTTCCACGCAAATAAAGGATGTGTCAAAAGGACAGAAAGGGTGGTTTCTTCTGAATGTCACATGTTACGGTGACCAGGCACATACTAGGCTCATTGATCATACTTCTACAACCTGGAAAGAAGTGTCATTGTCCCTGCTAGATCTTTAGTAAGGACAAAGCCATGCACAACACAGGCAGCCTGCAGCAAAGATCCAAACCAGACAAGAAGATGGGTAGTTTAGTTGTGAGAAATTATTAGGATTCAGTTTGAGTAAGCTGAGGCACTACTGGGAATTTTGATCACCTGGAATGCCACCCCTGTGGTGAAAGACACAATTCTCTGCTTGGGGCAGCTGTGAAGGGATTGGCTGGTTTGTGTCTCCATGTGCAGAGCTGTATTTCAAACACGAGGAAGAGGTTCAAGAGACGGAGCCATTACATCAGTAAGTGTCTTTGAAGGCATTTCAAATCAACTAGAGAAAATAAATTGTGTTAATTAATCTGGAACACAACAGAAGCTTGATGTGCATGTTCAAAGGCAAAATTTGTATCCTAATCTGTATTTGTCCATCAGAATGGACTGGACAATTCAGAACATTAATTTACTTTGAAGGAGAACTTACTAAATTTATATTCTACTTTGGCATGCAGTTTTCTGAGCTGGTATTCCCAGTGTACTGCCTCCCATGATTGACAACACCCAAAAAGAGATTGCGTTTCTTTGAAATGTGATTGAGTTTTTTGAGTTCCTAAACATTTATAGCATGCAAAACTCTCAATATATTGTCTGTAGGTGACCATCATCTCAGAAGTGCAGTAACCCTTTTTCTGTCCAGAAAATCTTGTTGGCTTTTCTGGCATGCCATCAACAGGAATATAGAGCATCTGCAACAAATTATTTGGAGAACAAGCAACTAATCAGGAATTATTTCCTTGTGTTATAGTACAATAACTTCCAATAATGAATGTATTCAAGAAGGCGGTTGTCTGTTTACAGATATTTCATGAACTGAAAAAGTGCTAGACCATATTTTTGTGAAATATTAATGTACTACAGCATCTGGCTTTGCTATGTCGTTGCACTGTTTTGAATATAATTTAGAGTTATGTGAGAAATAGTAGAAACAATATATTAATTCTAAATTCTATAGGCTTATTCTGTATCAGGGAAAGCATGTTAATGGTTCCTTGCCACATGGATGAAAATAGAGATATCCCCTCCCTGCTCTTTTTTATTGTAAATTAAAGACCAAGTTAAGAAAAGATGTTAGAAGATCCCACAGGAAAGAGCCCTCACATCGTCACGTTACAGATTCTAAGTGGGGCATCTGACATTTTCAAGAGATTCCTCTCTTCTCTTTGCTTGGGTTTATAGGCTGGCCTGCCACATCCCTTGAGTTAGAAAGCTTGAGTCTTTCATGCAAAAATCATGTATGGGTCTGCTTTTTACAGAGGCATCCATCCTGAAATTCATGCATGCAAGTTTTTGATTTACAAGTGAAAAATAAATTTACTTGTAAGTATGTAGTTGTACATTTGCTTTTGTGTAACAATCTGCCTCTATAGGTTTCACTTAGCATGGTGACCATTTTAAGCCATGTGTAATTAATCTGCCATGGAAATTAATTGTTTATTTATTACATTAGTATGCCTTTTAATAAAACTACTCTGTGAAAACCTAATTGCTACTATAGTAATATAGCATAACAGTTCCTCACATAAATACATGATTATTATGTACAGTCACTTATCTGTGAACGAGCTCTGCTACTACTTTCCTTAATTAACGATACAATGGGCTCCTTCATCTTTGCATATTCCCTAGCTAGGACATTGATACTCATTATTTCCTAAGTCCAAACACTGAAACTGTGTCAAGAAGGCATCTATCACCAGATGGGTACTTATAGTCAGCGGAATTTTCCACTGCGTCAGCAAATTCAGCAATTTGCAATTTCTGTATGTCTGACGTGTTTTTATTGGTGAAGATCACTTTCAAATACCAAGATCATGAGACTGATTCCTCAGTTAGTCTCTTCAGCAGTTGAATGTAATGATAGTAATTAACAGCCTGTGATTAGGAGCCACTCCAGAAACACTTTGAATGTTAATTTGCTTCAACTAATAAGCAGCACTTCTGTGTAATGAGAACTGTGCTATAGGTTCATGTGAAATCAAATTATTTCCCAGCATTTAATCATACAAATGATTCTCAGTTAATCACTTGAACAGTAAACCTCAACGTTCTAATAAGTGACATTTTAAATTTGATTTATTGCAAATATAGGTGATGGTATGGTGAATTGAGGACCATTTCTTAAAAAAAGGTCAAGAACACACTGTGTGGATTGCATAGTAACCAAGGTTACATTTTATCTTTTTGAAGCAAGACATTTCCAACCTTTATCCTCCACTTTTCAGTTCTTTATCCTCTCACTTTCCTTGGGGTGTTTTTCCATACGACACCTGGAGTGTACCCCTGAATTACACTTCCTCTTTTTCAGACTGTAGATTCCCAGGAAAACTGAAGCAGTTGCACTTCAGTGCACTTGAAGAGGGTTGTAAGGAAGCAAGGCAGAATGAGCCAGTGGACAGGAGAGGCCATGAAAAAACCACAATGGAATTTGGTATTAGCCACATGCTGCATTCCTTTTTGTGTTTTACATCTGCAAAGGCAAACCATACTGTTGAAAATAATGAAAGGTGAAGGAGTCAAATGCATTTGAAAAAGAAATTATGCTCATTACCTAAGTGTAAACTTGAGAGAAAAGCCTTTTTCTTGTCTTCTGGCTGTTTGGGCCAGAATATGCATTGTGAGCAATGACACTACAGATCTGGGACTGCTTGCTTTCTCCTTCTAGAAATCTACACTGACCAGAGCCTCCTGCATCAGCATCATCCCACTGTGGGTCCTACCCTTCTCACTGCAATTCAGTTGTCTAGTTCAATGCAAAACTGGGAGAAATGAATAAAAGAGGACTATTTGAGAGAGATATTTTGAGACTACTTTTAATGTACTTTTTAAAATTCAAGTTTTCAATATGTAAGCACTTGCCGGTTTGTCCCTCTCCTTTCTAGATACTTTCCCTTCTAGCAACCTTGCTCTAGGCATCTTCGTACTCCGATCTTTCTCATGACGGTAACTCAGTTCTTCAGCTTGAAGAACTGCAGCAAAATTCACTCCTGGAATATATGATAAACAACACCTTTAGCTGCAGTTGAGGCATGTATTAGCCCTAAATGCCTTGAGAAATCTTCTGAATTTATTGTTATTTGACTGTTGGACTAAATTTTCCCTTTTGGAATTTAGAGCTAAAAGCAAATCATATGGCAACCACAGAGTCTCTTTTATTACTCCCAACACCCTTGGTGTTGCATAGGAAACTCCTTCTGACACTTCTTGCACTGTCTGATGCCCTGTTCAGGGTACAGCGAGTGGAGCTCACATATCTGATTCTGCAAGCTGGCACCTGCCAGTAAGGACAGGTTTGCAGCTTTTTTTAGCATTGTTCACCCAACACAATAAAGAGGGGATTCTGAAAGTCAGCATTCCTGAGGATAGGTAGAATGAAGGGGAATAGTTCTAATCTAATTGTAAATGCCCTGTTTTTAAAACACCTCTTGTCAATAAATCTTTCCATTAACAGACATTCTGGCAGCCCACAGCACAGTCAAATCAGGAGTCCAGATCCAGTTATGATATTATTTTTCCATTATTCAATCCATTAAAAATGTAGAAAGTTACATTGAATTGGCTGATTTAAAAATGTGTTCAGTCTTCAGAAGCTTGTTTTGGGCAGAAATACTGAGAATTTCCCAGATTGTGATGTATTTTCACCATTCTGCCTTTTACACTGCGCTTAATACCTAAAACAGGACCTGTTCAGAAACCTGTCTACAGACTGAGCACAGGGTTGAGAGTAGGACATTTTTGAACTGCAATTACTTTTTTGCAGCCAAGTTGCTGTGTGGGCTTAAGCAGCTCATTTTCCAAATATACAGTGAAGGAAATAATGCTTCTCCATCCCAGTGGTGAATAATGCTAGTTTATAACTAGCTAATATTTTTAAGCATTTGGAATTGCCTACAAAGATGTAAGTAGAATCCTTTTTCCCACTATATTGCTTCTATCACTAGAAACTCAGGCATGGAAGTTCAGCCGAGTTCTCTTTCTAACAACTTTTATGTTGACTTTTTGGTTGCTGTCCAGTTTTCTTCAAACTGCTGTCAGTCTTAGGCAGGTAAGGAGTATTCTTAGCTTTCTATTTCTTTGCTGCTCCCATGTCCCCCAGCCCTGAATCTGCCTCCATTTCTCTAAAGTTGGACCTATGCAGAGTATTGTGTCCCTTCTGGATATTGAGAACTGGTGCTATGTTAAGTAACTTATTAAGACAAGGTCTAACTGGCTGGGCCACACTCAGGTAACTTAGTGTTAAGTCTAACTCCTTAAAAGAAATGCAAAAAACAGCTTGTGAGGTAGTCTATCTCGTACACTTTTCACTTCTTTCTTACTTCTGTTCAAAATCTTTTTATCAGAAGCAGGCAGCTCCATCTACTTGTGGCAGCTTTCCTCCAATGCTATCATGAGATTCACTAGTGATGTTCTATAAATGCCAGCCGAAACTTATCTGCAAGAACATCTGCTCAACAGTGCAAACCTGATGTAATTACCAACCATCATCTTTTATCCTCCTGCTGGGGCAACTGCTCCAAAGATGACTTTTTGCCCTGAACTAAAAAGAAACTTGCTGTTATGTACAAAACCTGCCACAGAAAACAAACATGGCTTATACACAAATTCTAACAGAATATTTCAGCTACAAGAGATAACAAATTCCTAAGTAGCATGAGTCTTTTGGAAACACTTAAAAAAATTTTATGTTCTTATTGGCTGCATCTGCTTCACACGTTGTTCTGTGAGCTAATTTTTAAGGGGTGGCAATAATGATACAAAAGAACTCTTTTCAAGAAATATGTAATCACAAAAAAGATGTTGCAGATGCTCCAATTTGGCTGTAATTAAGTTATAACAGGATGTCATTTATGTGTGTGTGTAAACAGGTGATAGATGCCAGGAGATGGATATTCTGTACATATAAATATACATAATAAGTGTTTACTATATTTGCTTGTAGGAAAAACACCAATTCCCACATTATGTGGTCCTAATGCCAGATAAATGTTGCAGAAATCTTTGATATACAGCCCATACCTGTCAGCAGTTTTTTTGTGACTATGTACTGATACCTTCCTCTCTGGGAATTGTTTCCAACATTGCAAACCTCCAAGGACTTTCAATTAATTACAGTCTTCTCTCTCAAGCAATCTGATAGCTACATGCTTCCATTTTCCTTGTGCTGTAGAACTGACTTTGAGAAGGGCCATCTACCTTGGTGTTCAGTTTCACATACAGTGTCTCTGGCTGACTTTTCAGTCAGTGAAAGTGTAATGTGCATCCTAAGTGTAAAACTCTGATAACCCCAGCACAGGAAATGTTGTAATTACAGGGTCATAAATTTCTCAAACAACATCGATTTTACCTCATTCCTTGGGAAAAGCATCCAATTTTGATTGCACCTGCATAACCTTGTACCTCAGGTATTTAGGGGAAATCACCTCACCTACAGTTTGCCAGTTATGCTGTTTAAAAAGGCAGAGAAACCTGGACTGCTGAAATACAATCAGAAAGACCCACCAAAGCAGCATTATTTGATGTGCTAATGCAACATGCACAGGATGGGGTTTCCACTGCATTTCTAAATAAGTACATTCACGAACCACAGCTAAACTGCTGGCAGAGCATCATATCAGCATTGCCTTCCTGCCTAAAAGTACATGCCTGTGGGACC
Organism: Rhabdornis inornatus; assembly: GCA_013397075.1. NCBI lineage: Eukaryota > Metazoa > Chordata > Aves > Passeriformes > Rhabdornithidae > Rhabdornis > Rhabdornis inornatus. The sequence continues at coordinate 144,629 of VWZS01005250.1, read as the reverse complement.
CAAGGCAAGAGCTCCTTGTTCAGCAACCTCTCTGCTTCTAATCCTTTATGACTTCCAGACTTATGTTCTGGTTGCTGGAGATTTGATCATCCCTTAGACCTTTGGTGGGAGGATGTCTGCATAGCTGAAGCAAGTTGGGCTGTGCTAAAATGGACTATTATCATAGATTTAGCAATGCCCCAGACACACAAGTGGGGATTCCTTCCCAGCAGTAGCAGAAGCAGGTAAATACTGGCACTAAGGGGCATTGCTTGTGATATATAGGTATTTCCATGCAGAATGGTGAGTTTTACACATTCTCTCCTATATTCTAATCTTGAGTTACTTCTAATCAGTCCATTCTCAGTATTGAGGTCCACAGGGCTGCACTGTGCCTCACCAGCAAAGAACTTCTGTCAGCAATGGTGACTTAATTAAATACTTCAAAGACATCTGCAGTGACATTTATTCACCTCATCACACAGTTGACCCAGACCTTTTGTTAAACCTGTTGATATTTTTATTTCTCTGGATAGCCTTCCTATTGCTGCATGTCTGTAGTTTATCATCTGTGGAAAGAAGCAATTGCAATGACAGAACTAGACCTTGTTATACTATGAGTAATATTACACACAGTCCAGCACTTCTGGAGGGAATCTTGAATGCTGGTGCTTTATATACATGATAAACAAGGGGAATTTGGTTTGTATTTGAGATAATTTATGGTATAGGCTGCTTCACATGTAGCTGCTGCTGTGCTGTTCTTTCATGCCAAGATTCATTACCCTTAATGTGTTGGCTAACATCTCTGGGACTTCTCCGAAGGTCTGTTAAAGAGCCCTAAAAGAAAAGGATACAGATTATAGCTTCACATGTTTTTCATAAATGTTTTAGACATTTGGAATGTCATTAAAATCTTTCAAAAGGAACAGAAGGAAAGCATAGTACTAAGTATTTTCTTCTTCCTATTCATTTTTGGGGTAATGAATTTTCTGCTTATTGGAGCATATTTTGCCTGTTGTTCTTTGCCTGTTGATTAACAAAGAATGCAGAACAGTTATCATATTACTCAGTAGAAGCAATGTTGAGTAGCACTTAATGTCTATTCCATATAAACCTGCTTCCCTAAAATTGTGGCTTGTGCTTGTGGAGCAAGGATGTAAAATGGAGGCAAAAGCCTATTGGATCAGAATGGCATCTTCTAGATCCTCTTAGCAATTCTTTTGCAGAGGGATAAATGATAGGGGAAGGGTAAACTGGGAGATTCAGGCTGTAGGTACCAGTACACCAGACAATATGTAGTCCAATTACAAAAAATTAGCTGAGTTCTGAGCTACTATGCAGTTGTGGTTTAATACACATTACTGGTGAGACCTGCCTAGAAAGCAATTCTAAATATTTCTATGCATAGCACATTTGGAGGCTCACTTGGAGGCTCACAAAATTTTGACCTTGTACTGAGAAGTGTGTGGGGCAGCCAGCACCAGTTCTTGCCTATTCCCCTGCAGGGAACTGGTGCACTATCCTGGAGGGATCTGACACAGTTCTGTGAAGGTGATGGAACAAAGAACTGGAGAAGAGGCTACAGGCTGCCATGGTCTCTTCTGTCTGCATGAGGCATCAGTGTAAGGAGAATCTTTTGAGGTTGGATGCGGGGTCATGGGTGGGTGGTGGCACAGGGATAAGCAGGGCCACATAAGGATAGCAGGAAGCTGGCAGAGGGATGGGAAGTCTGCATCTCATCTGCTTCACTCAGCAATGAGAACACCATTGAGTCCAGCCCGCTCCCCTGCTCTGCTGGCCCCCGCGCATGGCCATGCGCAGATCCTAAATCCCATCTGTGTTTGGGTGAATCTTTTACATCTCTGATCGCCCAAACTCTTTGTGGATGACACACCTTTTCTAATAATCACTCTGGTATTCCTAGCTCCCTGGATTTCATCTAGGTTTAGAGTTAGTGGTAAAAATACTAATTATTATTCTTATTATTTTCATCTGAAAGAGTAAATAGCATTAGAAAGGTGCACATAGCATATTTCCCCAAGGCTGAGGTCAGGAATTACTGGAAATATTAAATCAAGTTCTACTCCTACAAAATTTCCAGACCAAAGTTATTTAGATACACTAAGTTGCAATTTATAGATTTTTATATTAAAAAGCTAGGTCAGCTGCAATATGTGAGATTTGGATTTTACTAAAAGAAAACAAAAAGGTACATTTCAAAATTAATTATGCATGCTGGTAAGTATGTGTAAGTGAACACCCTTAAAATCTATACACAGATTAGATTTATAGAGTAAAATTCAATAGTATTTTACAAAGCAATAAAAGTACTTGTAGATTCTCATGAAAAACATCAATATATTTTAGTTTTAATAATGACAATGTTTAATAAATAAGATGCAGTTATCAGCTTCATGGATAATGCAACATAAAATCTTTTCTCACGTATCTATCTATGCATTTCATCTTTATTTTTAGCAGTCTTCTCAATTTGCTTTTACTGTTTCTGCAATTTATTTTTTTTTTACAATAGACCTTGGCAAATTGTTTCACTCCTTTTTCTTTGAATTTCAGGATGAGTAGTTTCATGCAGGAAGGTTATTTATTTTTGTGGGCACATCTGGCAGGGAAATGGGTGTAGCTTGTTTCAGTGATTTTTGCATGGAATATGACATAATTATTTTTATATCTCTTGGCTGAAAAAGAATCTTGCAATCTACTGTCCTTGAGAGCTGTTGTCTTGGTATTTTTCTGTATTTATTCTGGAAATGCAATCAATGCAGATATAAAATACTCTGGTTTATTTCACTGGATCCTCTCTTGCTTATACCAGAGTACTAGCTTTTACCTACTAGTTAACATCAAATGGTGACACGGAAGGAAAAGGAAAAAGGAAAAATTTATTTTCAGATATAAGGTTGTCTTTTCCTCCAGGCTCCATGGGGTACAGCTACCCTAGAAGTGGGTATCACTGATTCTGTGCACCTTATATGTGATCTTCAGATTAAAATAGAAGTTATTCTCCTTTTCTACAGTCACCACCTTTGCAGAAACTCCCTATTTCCATTCCTTTTCCTCTTAGCTCATAGTTTCAGACTGGCCAGACATCTGTACATGGTTATGTAAGTACAAAGTATTTGGCGTGAATGTTGCAGTGTGAGATTGGTGGTGGGTTTTAAAATGTACCCAGGTGCTGAAGCAGGAGGTGTTTGTTACTGCCCATTTAGCAAAGCACTGGCAGGACCCCTGTCGACCTCCTGTGTGTGACAGTGGGAGCAGCCCCTGCTGTAAATGAGGATCAGCCTCTTCTATTGTTTTTCCCTTCTTGCCTTGGTGCTGTATTTGGGAGCATGCATTAAGTTAAATCTTGTATTGGCTCACTCAGCTGGTGCCACTCTGCCTCCCCAGAGCCAGAAGGACAAGCGGACAAGTCGTTTTCTGCTTTATTAAGAGATTTGAAGGTCAGAGCATCAAAATGGTAATTTCAATCAGAGCCACTCTGGTTGCTCAGCAGACTAACAGAGCTACTGTAGGTTGTAGATCTTAATGCATGCAGAGACTGTGATCTAATTCTGAGCACTGCTTCTTGGGTCAGATCTGGTTGAGTCAAATTGTGATGCACCAGCCCATCGGGTCATTCCTGAGAGGCTGCCTCCCACCTAGGTGGCAGCAAATAAAATACAAAGAAGAAAGGAAATGGAGACCTTGTTTTGCTGAACAAGCACAAATTTCTGCATTAAGGATTAGCACTTACAAAATAATCCACTGTTCCCTTTAGTGTAATCTCAGCAGACATACTAAATGCAGTGTCAAAGCCTTTGCAGGTACTGTCAAGTACCAGACATAGGCACTCCTTGCAAATGGATGAGAGTAGAAAGCAGGGACTGGAAGAAAGACAATAGATTAATTTCTTATTGTCTCTCAATTAATCCTTGTAGTGCCAAATGGCATAATGTTGACTACAACAGGAGACATGGTTAGGAAGTTACAGTTTTATCCAAAAAGGAGAGAGGGTTTGCAATGTCTTGTTTTCAGGTGTAAATATAACACTTTTTTCTGACAGTATAATAACTAATGAGGATTTCTAGGCCCTTGAAGGAATAGCAATATTTTTTAAACAAATATACATGAGTTTTTAGACCCTCACTACAGCCCTCCCTGCATGCATAGGTCTGTGCCCAGCCCCAGCACACCAACAATAGCAGGAACAGCAATTATATAGCAACTGTGAGTAACATTTTTCAGATACCATGGGTACTGAATTAGGAGAAAAAAAAACCCCAAGTATACAAATTAGGAAAATGAAAGTATAACACAGCACTTAATCACATAGTTGTCTCATTTAAATCAGTGGGTCCGCTCATTTTTGTGTAATTATGCATGTTTTCAAGACATGCTTGGTATGTCATGAGACTGTGTAATCTTATAGTTGCAGCTATTAATTTCCCTTATGTTTGCCCTACCTTTGGAGGAAGGAATGCTTCTGTTTTACTGGTCATGGGTAGCTGGTGTACATGGTGTGGGCTTGTTAGCAGGAGCTGGTAAGCACTGCAATAGGATGCACAGCCACAGAGTCTTAGTTAAAAAATAACTACTTATTGCTGAAGAGATGGTAAATTACAGAAGCTGCTTGACTCCAGTGGTACTACAGCAACCCTACAGTAGACAATGAAACTGGCAGGGTAAATGGCTTCTGCCACCTTCCCTGTACTCTGCAGAAGTTGAAACCAGTGGAAGCCAGAGCAGGTAGGCATAATTATAAATGGGGAGCTCTGGTGAAGATGGAGTGCAGGTGGTGGGGAAACAGTAGTAAAATGATGTGTTTTATGTTACTGGGGTCCCGTCTTTTATTTACTTTAGTCTGCTGGCAGGATGTTTGTCTGTAAACATTACCACAAAACACTTAAGCAGGAATAAAAGTAACTTTTATTGAAGGAATTTAAAAGTAGTCTCTGGAAAACATGCAAGAAACACCATGTGGACTCCACATCTTCTTCAAAGTAGAGCGAACACAGCAGGGATCTGCTACTGTCACCAAAACCAAATCAAAATTGCACCGTTTAATATTTATATAATTGAAAGTATAAACTCAGTTTGCCGCCTGAAAGTACCTCTCATGACAGCAAAAAACTCATCTTCTCAATCTTGTAATAACATCAAATTAATCCTGTAGTTTTGGCATAAACCAGCAACATCAGGGAAAGAGGGCTTACCACATATTGCAAAATACAACTTTCCATTCTTTAAACTAATTAGAGAGGCAGCCAGTAGCACCACTATGGTTCTGTCAGCATTTCCACAATAAAACCCCCTTTTCAGGGCTTTATAACTTGGCTGTAAAAAATTAGCTTCAGGCTGAAGCTTGGCATACCATGGTTCACCCCAGCAGCAAATCAAGCTGTGCATGTGGTTATGTGTGTGGTTTGTTGATTGTTTCCTAAATACAAATTTTAATTAAAATTAATTTTGCCATTTCTTGGAAGACAATGATAAAATAAACAAATTTTAAAATAAACAGAGTTACATTACTTGGCAGGCTCTTACAGCGAGTTGTTAAAAATATAGAAGTTTGAGGTGCAAAGAGTACAGTCTTGTGATGCTTTTTGTTTGAAATTAAATCATCAAGGGAAGTTTGAAAGCAGGTTATTGCACTTACATTATGAACTTATTTCCCAGGGTGTGATTGACTGCATGAAAGCCGCCAAGCAGCTTTGACAGAATTTTCCCCACGAAAGCAACTCACGTGAGGGCACATGGTCCCTGAAGCCCTTGGAACAGCTGTGCCAATGGGAGGATCCCTATCCCCTGAGTTGCAGGACTGTCCAGGCCACTAGATACTCACGTGGAGCAGCCATCAGTGCTCTTCTGCAATTTGCATGTAGCAGTGAAAAGCCTTTCCCAGGGATCGAATGGAGTCATGTCTTCCAGTTGTGGGTGGCAAACTGCTGTTTGTTGAATTTCCATATTATGGATGATCTCAGCGCATTATTAGTTCATAAGTGTTCACATAACTCATTACATTCACACATTTTGCAGTGAGCTGACTAGCATAAATGATCTTGACTGTAAATGCTTCTCTTTCAGCTTCACTGTGGTCCATAAGAATGCCCAAGAAGTCAGGACACTCCCATGCACCTGGAAACACTGCAGCATGGACAGAGAAGTCGAAGTATTTGAAAGCAGATCAGAAAGATTGGTGAGAGGAGCAAAGCTGACTAATTCTTATTTCAGGGGAGTTTTTAAATTTTAATAGTTTCATGGTTTTTTATTTTTCTTCAGCATTTTTAAAAGTTAATAATAGTTGATTGTTAAATAAAAATAGGTAATATATCCAAGCCTTGGAAGCTAAATTTGCTTCTTCCAAAGAAGCAAAGAGAAAGACACTAAAAACACATAAGTGATGGAGAATGTCATCAATATGCAGTAACATGCTCTCCAAATCATTCTTCAATATAAGTGTCACGAAGAAAACTAACAATCCACATCCAGTATTCCTCGATCAATGAACAGTTGAAGATGAAAATTAATATTATAGAGTAGAATAACCAATTATAAGCCAATTCAAAAGTCTATTCATCATGGACTCATTTTTGCAATGGGTGGATGAGACTTGAAAGGGAGAGAAAGTAAGTGAGTAAGCAGCACTGAGCCAATTCACCAGCTTCCCAAAAGCACAGAGCTTTGTCATTCCCCCAAAACAGAAATAATGGCTGATGAACAGCGAGATATTTGGGCTCAGCCCATCTCCCCAACTACAAAGAGTCAGCTAAGAGTCGCCTCTCATGCAGAGGTAGGCTCAGGTTCCCCATTAGATCAACAAAATTTTGTTCCAGCTTTAATTTTCTCCCAGAGTAGCTGCCAGGATATCCTTGAACACATAAACCCAATTAAGCCAAGCTAAACTGATCATTAGGCTTTCAAGTATGTGTCTGCTGAAATTTTATAAGGCTGTAGTCTGCTTAAAGTTTCACCTCCTGCAGCCACTCACAGTTGACCCTGGGAGACCACTGAAACAACAGACAGAGGCTCCTAAATTTCTGGGAGAGTCTTTGAGTTGTCTCAGAATTAGAGGGGCTGCCCAGATCACTGTGGCTCACAGGAAAATTGCTCCAAATTTCTTTTTTACTCTTTTACTCCTTCCAGCTGCTGAGGTGGCACCCATTCAGAATAGCTGGTGTGACTGACCTGACCTACACCTAAGAGTGTGCACATGGAAAAGCACGTGAAGCAGATGTAAGAGACATGTATGTGCTTCTTCAGGCACTATTTGTCACTTTGTGGACTGTTTTAAATGTTATGATTTATTCTCCCTTTGCAAAAATTATCATGATCAGGCTGTGACCATGGAGATTTCATTCAGCAAGCACTAGTACCCAGTGGAGAGTAAACAGAACCTAGTGCTTAGTGTTCCCCTTCACCTCCCACCCCAGTTCCAGCTTATATAGGAAACCCACCTTCACACAAACACCTCTAGTTCTCCAGAACATGCTGGACATGTAACCAATAACACAAAATAAACTGAATTTGTTGAATTAAGAGGGTATGCATGGCTACCTAATTCTGCTGCTTTCCACTGACCTTATTCAGTCAGCTTTGTGACCATATTGTCAGAAGCCAGTTTCACTGACCTAAGCTAAGAAATCAACATCAGTTCTGCTCATCTGAGCTTTGTTTTTAGGAAAGGTTAGTTAATACTTAAATAGACTGCAGGGCTAGGTGAGCAGACATATCGGAGAACACCTAGAGGGATTTTATACACAGCAATGAGCCAGCCCCAAGGCCACAGCCAGTCTCTGTCCATCCTCATGTTCACGTTTTCCTGTCTTATTAGACATTGTGAGCATCATCTCTCTTTAAGTGCTGCATTTCTTCATCCATGATAGTATCTCAAGTACAGTTTTGCTTAAGAGGTGTTTGCTCCCCTTGATTCCCTTCTGGGAGTACTCAACAGCCATCTGGCTTAAGTCCTGTTTTCTTAAATTTGGGGATGTGCTGACTAAACTATATGATGAGCCAAATGCAGTCAAAAACATGTCGGAAGTTTATTTAACATATCCCACTAGGAAAAAAAATTTCTTTACATGCAAAAATTCATGTATTGTAGTAGAGGAACATAATAACATAATCTTTTGTGGATCACTAGGACTTTCAGGCCATCATTATCCATGCTATGGTGCTGTCATTGCCTAGGACAGCCTCTACAGCTTCATGTGCTGAATAAGCAATTCCCAATATTTAAAGATATTCTTTGCCTATTTAGAATCCCTCTGCTTGTTCTATTTTTTTTTCTGAAAGGCACTGTCTGTCTATTTTTACCCGGCAGTTTTGATTTCTGTATTTCTAAAAGAATCTCCTCTATGATTTCTGCAACATTGCATACAACCCAACTGAATGGGAATCCAAGGTCTGCTGCCAGTGACTGCTGAGAACACAGGAGGGTGAAAGAGGACAAAACTCCAGCTAGACCTTGTATAATTCCAGCTGCTGAAAGAAACATACAGAGGGCTGAAATCAGAGGTTGTGTAAGAGGTAAGTCAGGGTAAGTACCTGTACCATAACTAGTTTGAATTAAACGATCAAAACGAAAGATGGAATCAGGTATAATGAAAAGGGAAATGATAGTTAAAATAAATTCCTATTGCTTTTTGACTTTCAATTATCAGAAAATGTGCACCTCAGACTGAACCTGACCAACCTGATATATACTGGGTAGTTACATTATGACTTCTGTCACTGCACCATGGCAGGGGTTGAAAAAACAGGAAGGAAGTTTTTCAAATGTATATTTCTGTATTTAAAGAAAAACTCATAATGATATTTATTAAATTCTAACATTTAAAAATTATTTTAAATAATTATATGGAGGTTATGTATGTATATTTGTAAATAATACGACTGTAGTTAATAATAATGTCTACAGTACTACACTTAGCTATTATTTCCTTGGCTTCCTTCCTTAAACTAAAGCCAACTTGGGGGTTTGTATCATTCTGGCAGCCAACAGGAAAGAGCAGTGAACATCCCATCACAGTATTGGCACTAACTGCCTTTGCTGAAACTCTGCATGATTGCACTGTATTGGTTGCATTGTCCAGAGGGCCATCACAAGTTTCCTTTCTCAGTCTGTGTTCTCCAAGCACTCCCAGGTCATGCTGGCAGGGAACAGGGACTTCCAGGGAAATCAGAATGTTGTGCCAGTGACGAATTTGGTCCTTTGTAAAAAGAGACTGATACCCTTCTTTTCCCTCTCTCTCTCTCTCTCTCTCTCTCTCTCTCTCTCTCTCTCTCTCCAGCAGGAAATTCTTCTTTCCAATCCAATGATTCATACAAATCTCTTCATCTTTTTGTGTGAAGCTCTCAGTCTCACAATGAAGAACAAAAGCTAAATCCTACAAAACAACATAAGGGAGATGCCAGTTATGATTAGGCTAAATTTAACACACTCTCCCATGTATGTTAATGTTCTGTGTACATCACACATGCAGCTAAAGGGGTAGATAGAAAAATACGCTGGGAAATAGAAGAAAATTAAGTTCATAGCAAAGACCATTTCCCCAAACAGAAAGATTGGGAATTGCTACTTTCTTTTACTCTAAAATTAGAGCTGTCCTCCCCAGTTCTGACAACTTCCTACTACCTCTCACTCTTTTAGTTATCAGCTTGCTTTTGTTACCCCGTTCATAGGAAAAGAAAGCAAGCAGACAAGACTGGAAAGCAGTTAGATGAGTATGTGGCAGTGTTTCATGAGAAGCACATCCTAGAGAGCAACAACAATTTAGATAAGGTTCAACTTTTCTTTGTGCTTGTTTCAAGGACAGTTTGGTGGTTCCATACCTCCTGTGTATGCTTTGCAGTTTATTCATAAATGTAAACTTCCTCCCCTGGGTATCATCCCACATAGAAACAAATAATAATGTAAAAAAAAGTTTGAGGGAGATACTTGTAAATTGTAAAAATCATATGCATCCATAGTGACATGTTTTATATAAAGATTTTTGAAGCAGCCTTTTTACTCTTACGTGTGAGAAAGGAAAACTGCTTTTTTTCATAACCAGTAACTATACAGATAGTTATGCTGGAATGGGGAGGGACAAACAAACCTAACGATGACAGATCTGTACAGAAAGCTGTTAGTATGCCAGATCTTATTACAGAGCAGTGGGAGGCCTTGTACGCTACGTACCAGCTCTATAGGGACCTCCATATTTAAAATGATGAAAAAAATGTGATTTGAAAAACCCCTCATGGGCAGCCTTCAAAGGCACAGACAGGTTCTGACTGGATTAACATTTATTGACTGTTTAAGCCTCCTTTTTTGCTTCAGGACAGAGATACACGGGTTTAATTGCAAGGGCTGTTCTGCCAACTGATCACTAGAGTGGCAACCAAAGCTTTACTAATCGGTCCTTCATTAAAGAAAAGTCTCTATTACAAAACAAATTAAGCATGCTCTGATCCCAACCCGCAGGTCCAATGGCACTACAGCAAAGTTTAGGCTGCTAGAGCACTGAAAAACTTATTAAGGTTTAGCGCTGAGATAGCACTTTTGTATTGATTTTACAATACACAGGTATTATGATTTATGGAGTGCTAGTGTCACTCTAACAAGCTGAAGGACACACAATATCATCTCCAACATCATTAAAATTCAGAAGCCTCTAGAACTAACTCATCAACCACTGTGCATTGTCACAGGCTATAGAGCTGTATTCCAGTTGGAAAATGCTGTGAGTTTCCAGGACAGTTGTCTTCCGAAGTAATTAAATTTGAAAAAAGAAAAAAAAGGGGGTGAGGAGAAGATAGAGAGAAGATGGAGAATTCAAACCCTGCGTATGTTTTAAAACCCTTCCGTGAATGTGTAGCTCTCTGGTAGCAGGCACTGTTCTTTATTTTACTATCGCCTGTTCGAACCGAGCTGCTCCGGCTTCTGCTGCCCGCTCTAAGGCGCCGCAGAGCGCCGGGGCTCCTGGGGCGATGCGAACCCAACGGGGATCGCTCGGAGACAGCGGGCCGCTGTTCTGCCTCGACCTGTATCCCGAATGCTTTATTTTCCCGAAGTTTGGGTGCGCATCGCATCCCAGCCCTCCCTCCCGGCGGCTGCTCTCGCCCTTTTCACGGAAAAAGCCCAAACCCGGCATTTCCGCATCGCGCTCCTTTCCGCCCGATATAAACAGATCGCAGCGCCGCCACCTGAAGCTGCCCAGCACCCCCAGCCCGTCCCCGCCGGCCCAGCGGCAGCGGGCGNCCGGGGCCGTGGGCGCCGTCCCCGCTGGATCCGATCCCCGCTGGATGCGATCCCGGCCGGGCGCGATCCGCGCTGGATACGATCCCCGCTGGACGCCATCCCGGCCGGGCGCCATCCCCGCTGGACGCCATCCCCGCTGGGCTGCCCCTCATACGGGCTCCGCTCCGCGCGGTGCGCGCCCGCCGGCCCCTGCCTCATGTGCCGAGCTCCTAAAGCCAGCTTCGGGTGCCTCAACTGAGGGGCAACGCAGGAAAGGCACAATTCTGCCTTTCTTCTAGCGACCGCCAAGCCCGCAATTTTGTAACTGGGATGGCAATAGTACCTATAGCATTGAGTGTGCCTGGGCTAGCTGAAGGAATTTGTCTTGGCAAAATCCCATTTTCCTGTGCCGCACTGCACTAAGTAGTCATAGTTTATAATTATGTCGATAGGAATCCTCGAGCCCGGTTCTCTTCTGTGCTACTCTTCATACACCAACGGCATTTACATCAGCACTACCAAATCACTTAAAAAGGAGACGCAGGAACAGCAGTATGAACCACCTGGGTACAAAACCCATTTGTTCTTAATGAGGCAGTGTACAGTGCCAGGTATCGTGTTATAAACATTTCCATTCTTTACTCAGTGATCACTGGGTAGCTGTTATTTCCTACCTCAATTCATGAAAAGTGTTATATTGCTATTAGATTTGCTATATGATTATAACCAAGTATAGAAACATACATTCTACCACCACTTTTGTGTGCAGCTCCCCTTACTAGCTGTGTGAATGTTTCATGTGAAAGGACTTCCAAGTCAGGCAATTGGGTAGCTAAACTTATCAGAAAGCAGCCTTATCTGAGGACTTCCAAGGTTCTAAACTGACAGAGCCTCGAGACGTGCTCCATGTTTCTGTTTGGCATATACTTACTACTTTTTTTCTCCCAAATTCTGAAATATCTAAGTCTTTTTTATCTTTGAGTATGCTTGAAAATATAATTTAAAGTTATAAAGTACTTCCTAAATTATTTTTCTGACTAACAGTAAACTGGAGCTTATTGATCACTTTCATCGTAAATTATCCCTAAAGATCTTCAGATTTGCATCTTAGACCGATGCAAGTCTTAGTTCAGTGGGAGAGTCTCTTGATCTCAAATTTCAGAAGTATCGTCAGCATAAACAAGATCAGGGTCAGCCCATAATACATGAGTAACTAATGTAAATGACTGAATGAAAAGCTGCACGAAAGTATATATTAGCATTTCTGTCTGCTGAGAATTCAGTACCCTCCTTTTTAGGATCCCTTACAAATTTAAAACTCAAGCAGTTCTGCAAAATGATACTCCAGTATGTACAGCTGAGTAACAGCTAAAAGAATAATTTTTTTTAAGTCTTCTTAAAATTATTATAATATATATATCGAAGATTAGACATTTTCAAAACTTGTGTAAATGGGTATTAGACAAAGACACATTAGAGTTGTAGAAGATGTTTATATTTTTGTTGCTTATGTTTTAATAGCATATTATTTCTAAGGAAGGAAGAAAAGGCTTTTCTTTCCAGTATAGCCAAAGATGCCTGATTGCAAAATTCAATCAGTCCTAAGATTAAAATTAGGAGGCTGGATCAGCATGAAAGCAATTGTGTTATAAGTCAGCGTTAAGATGTTATTGATAGAAAAGCTAATGCAATACATTTTCTTCTGTCACACGTTTCTGGCCCAAAGCAATTTGCCAACCAGCAAACCACCTCAGCATAAACACCAGGGAGCCCCCGCTGAGTCCTGGAAATCCCGCTTGTCTGCAAGTGCACAATATACAAGGCAAATCTCCATAAAGCTCAGTGCCACAGTTGAATACAAACACTCCTCAGGTCCTGCTGTGACTTGGCATACCCCGCTGGACAGCTGGAAACTGAGAGGAAAGGAGCTGCTGCCAATAACGGGTTACAGGGGATTGTCGGTGCAAACTTTCCTGGAAGCAGGCACTCACTGACATTATTATTTTGTTGGAGGATACTGATGTGATATATAAGATAGGTGCTATGATACACAGTTGCATTTTATAAATATTTGATAGGATATACAGTAAAACAGCACCTTTTTGATATGATCCATGTGCATCGGCTAGGAATTAAACCCTGAGAAAAACAAACAGAACTTGTCCCAACATTATGTTTTACCCAACATAATTCTGGATATCGGATATTGTCCTAAATGTAATTTTATTATGTGTATCAAAAAGATTTAGTATGCTAAGGGTCATGAATGTGTATCTAACACCTCTGCAGCTGCAGTTTACTGTAGATAGATTACATATAGTCACTCTTTCATTTTTTTCCTTGGAACCACTTGCAATGAATTGCTACTGGCGATCATTAAAAAAAGATTGGTCTTTTTATGTAGCTTGAATATGTGAAATGCTACTTATCTGCATTCTGATGGGAAGAATGCTTCAAAGAAAATTCAAAAATATAAATTAAGTAGCTAAACTGGGGATTGGCATACATGACCGTCTTTAGTCTAATGTAATATAATCTTTAACGTAGAGAAGTTACATTTTCTAACCCTGAATAAAAACCCAGCATTCTCTATGTGTTATAATAAATTAATGCAATAAAAACAGGTACACTTATCCTGTAAAGAAGCTTATTAAGCAGACTGCTAGTGCTGCAAAATTCAGCATACAGTAAACAATACTTTTTTTGTTAGAATAATGACTTACAGTTTATTCTTTTATACTGTGTAGCACTTGGGGACCACATCCATTTACCAAAATAATACCAAATTAGTACTGCAAATATTGAAATCAGACCTTTCAGACTAACCAGTGGCCTAATTTTCTCTTCAATCTGCTCTTAATCTCAATTCATCAATAACACTGCCTTATTATAGGACTTTGACAGTGAGCTAGAGCTTTTGATAAATTATACATCTCAAGCCAGATTTAAAATTTGAAGCTCAAGTGCTAATTATCTGTACAGGCCTAGTTAATAACGAGATTTCTTGTTAAGTATCTGATCACAGCATGGGCATCATTTGTCAAGAACCTCAAGTCTACCTTGGAGACTAGCTCTTCGAATTCTCCCTTGCCTACCATATGTAAAATTGGGATCTTTGTTTCTATAATAACCTTTTATTAGGAAGCTGACATAATGATTAAGTTCGCTGTAGACACATACAATGAGTTAGACAATTACCCTTGCTGCTTTAAACTACTCAGGCTCCTAGCAAGACAAAATAATTAATATTGAATTTTAATTTGATGTGTTCCACATTTAAACCCCAATTTGCAAAGTACACCTGGAAGGCTGCCGCTGTTTCCTTGCAGTTTGTGCTGATGAAATAAAAGCTCCTGCAGTTTGAATGTAAAAGCACAGAAGGCATGATGCACCACAATCACTTCTCAGTGGAGCAAAGAATTTTCAAGCATTAATGGGAAAGGTAATTACCTAGGTCTAACTTTATAGCCTTTTCTCTAATGAAACTATAATCTCCCAGGCCTACATGGTTTAAGTATTTACATGATTTTAACGATTTCACTGCCATAACGGTTGTCACACATGGTAATTTAAAAACTCAGTGCCTTGAAACAAAGATGCTAATTATATTTCTATATTTTTATTATTGAAGTAAAGCTAGACTATGTGAAGTGACAGAACCATAATAAAAACAGCCATGCGCTGTGTTGCCTAAGTGGGAGGGGGTGGGGGGATGTATTTGTTTGCCAAAAAAAGGTGCCTAAGAGCCTTCCCAACTGTACCTGTTAACTACTGAGCAGCTCAGTTCCCCTGAGCTTTGGCTGTGGGGCAGAGCACACCCTGCGCTCTGAGGACCTTCAGTCTCTCAGACTTCAGGCAAAACTCCCACTGTGCCAACTTGTGTAGTCCTTTCCTTATTAAAACACAAATGTTTCTCAACTGTAATCACCTGAAGACATCCCATCCAGACAGTACTGGCCTTGTAGGCAGGAGTCCGGGAGCCCTTCCTCTACACAAGCCCAGTGCTCCTATGCTAGTATTAGGCAGTCCTGATGGCAAGCACTTCCTCCCACATATAGATGAATTGAGCCTAAAACAAGTGGGGAAATGGGCTCTTTGCCTGAAAGACTGGACAGTGCAGATATTTGCAGGGTGTATCCTGTAATGTGGTTCCAGTTTTTCAGAATGGTGCCTGGAGTGTCTGCTGGGGTGGGATGGGGCTCACATCATTCTGCTGTTCACAGCCTTTGCAGACCCCTCTACATCTTTCTCTGGCCTCTGCTCTCACTGTGCTGGGTGGCTTGGCTGTCACCTCACCTCTGTGTCAGATGCGTAGGCGGGCAGGGGAGTAACAGCGTTAGGAAAGTCAGCTTTCCCAATGATCTCAGCTCCAGGGTTTGGACCCTGCCTTTACTCAGCTCTAGCTAGGCTGGATGACTTCCTCCAGCCTTGGCTTTTGTCTGTGCTTGAGAACCTCACACCTTTAAATAAGCTGAAGTCATCGCTGCTACAGTTTCCACGACAATCTAATTTGATGCTCGTTGTCACGGCACTGCTTAATTTTCCAAAACCTGCTCACATTTCCTAGCTGTGGGCCTTGGGTGCAAAGTTTGGGTCCGTATCAAGATATGAACTTCCCAAAAAGACAAGTATGGAGATGCCTAATACAGATGCCTTCTGATTATTACTATTATTATTATTATTATTATTATTATTATTATTATTATTATTATTATCATTGTTATCAGCTTGTGACACAAAATGACAGANAGATATGAACTTCCCAAAAAGACAAGTATGGAGATGCCTAATACAGATGCCTTCTGATTATTACTATTATTATTATTATTATTATTATTATCATTGTTATCAGCTTGTGACACAAAATGACAGAAAATGAGACACTTAAACAGAAAAATCAAAAGCCATTTTGCTAATAGGAAATTCAGATATTTAACTTCTTTTTTTTGGTTCTTTACTGGAATGAGAAGACGAAAAAAAATATATTAAGATTATTTTTCTGGCTGATGGAAGCAACTGGTCTTCAGAAGTCAAGTCTGTAAGTAGTGTCTGTTTGGTTATAAATTTAAGTGAAAGATGCTGTAAGAAGACAAGAGAACAATCTCAGATAAGCTCTGCAAACCCCTAGGAAGTATTGGGACTGAAGGGTGAAACCATGGACAAAAACACATGAAAAATTTAATATGGTGACCAAATACTGAGTTCTGCTTTGGTCCCTGTAGAAACAGTGTTGGTGTAATAAAGATCAGACAAGACCCTTGGATGAAACTGTGTGGATTCCCTTAACCTGAGGGAACAAGTATCATTAGTTAACCTGGCACCAAAGCAAGAAGCAAAGGAGCTGCCAGGCTGGTGAGGAGCAAGAACGTAGTGCTGGACTGTGGTTTTCTCTTTTTTTCTTGAGGAAAATAAAGAATTGTAATAGTCTTCTCTGCCTTAGCTCAAGGGGCACACTGCAGACCAGGAGGGAGATCATATAGCATAACAATGTGTGACGACAGCAGCTAAAAGCTTCTTTTGACATGTTTCCAGCTCAAAAACTGGGCTATATCATTCAGGGGAGAAGACCTATTAGTCTTATTGTTTCTTAAGTCTTTGAAGGAATACGCCAGGATGCTGGATACTGAGGGAGAAGCTTTGTACCCCAGTTTTAAGGATATCAGCACTGGGATTATTAAATACTGTATCTGTTTCAACATTAGATGAGATTTTATGTTATAGGATTTCTTTTTTATTTGACAGCATAGATTTACAGAAACAGGCAGATGTTAGAAAAAATGAAATAAGAAGGTGCATTATTAAGACAGTTAAAAATGACAGACGTCTTTTTTAGCTACTCCAGTGTAGCCACTTACTAGCAAGGTTTCCTAATTAGCCTCCACCTCTTACCCCAGGGAGGAGAAGCTCTGAGAGCTGCTGCTTTCCTGCTCTTCCTCTCCAATGTGACAAACAAAAGCAGCCAAAGCAGCTGCTCAGAGCCACTGGTTCCTTCAAAGGTGAGAACAGAGTGAACACCTTCTACTGCTTGCTTACTCTAGCTTGCATGTAATATAATTTATATTTTATGATATATGTAATTTTCTCCTTTGTCTCTGAAACATCTTGATTACCATTGCCACTGAGTACCTTAAGGCATAGTTTCAGGCCTTTTGAAGAGGCTTTGGAAGCCTTATGTTTTATGGTATGAGAAATATGAAAACTTCTTAGTAGATTAATGACCATTTCTTTCTAAAAGTTTTATAGAAAGAAGAAAAGTTATTATTCTACTGCTAATTAATTTTTGATCGGGTTATTCAGATTAGGAAATTTCTAAGAAAAATTTCTCATTAGTTTTCGAAGGAGGTCCTTACAGGGTTCCCATCACAATTCAAAATTAATTTGCAGGACAGATCTTGCTGAACTGACAGTCAAACCATGAATTTTTAGGTATGTAAAAATGGTGTAATACTCAAGATGTTAGATGTAATACAATGCTAGGATAAAGTTTGTTTTAACTATATGATAAAATATTAAAATTTGAAAACATTTTGTAGCAATATAGAAAATTTACAAATATTTACAAATGCACACAGGCAACACAAATCAGACATCCCCTTTTTAATTTAGACATACATTGGGATTTTTTAGACATCATATTACCATGCATTAAAGCAGCCCAAACGACTTATCAAAAACACTGCCAATGGAAAAAAACCAGGTTTGTCACTTTGCTGGTGGTCTTAGCAGATAAAGCAAAATTGCCACTATACATCATCCTTAGAAGAAAGACAATACCAAAGGGGAAGCTGCCAGAAAGTGCCATTTTCAGATGTCAAGATAAGGGATGGACATCTGAATTAATGCAAGACTTGTTGCATGTTTTCTGTAACAGACAATCTGGTGCTCTGCTAAAGCAGACAGTGATGCTTGTGCTTGGATGCATTTCTAGGGTATATAACTGAAAGAACCTAAAGGAACCTTAAGAAAACAAACACCAGTCATGGTATTCCTGGAGGCAACTGCTATGGGCTCTTAATGGTGTTGTAAGCAATCCTTTTGAAGCTGTATGGAGAAACAATGCATAGACTGAATCCTGGGGGTAACAATCCCTTGGAAAAATCCATTCACCCTGAGGGTATAAATTGAGAAGCCACCTTTGGCCCTTCTGGGACAAGGCCTTCTTGGAAAGCATAACTGGTGTCTGTGTTGTGCACAGACTGTGTGAGTACTGTGTGTCACACACTGAGGGTGGGAATGTTGGTGCCATTAGCAGAGCAACCAGGTTAGCAGGCAATGACAATATTGACAGTAATGTCAGAACTACAGTGGTCCTAGGGATGGGTGTTTCCATGGCAAATCAAGTGCCCGCTAAGGTTGAGGCGGGTTTCTGCACATCAGGAAGCACAGGTTTGGAGGGGTTTTTGTTCTATGAGGTATAAATGTGACAAGTGTCAAGATTACAAGGAGCAGTTGTCTACAAAGCTACCTCTGCTCTTGGAAGTAAGGAAAGGACCTTTGTGGAAGCTGCAATGCAGACATAGGTTTACCTGGGCTTGCATCTTGCAAGTAAGATCTTTCTGAATCTTTCTCTATGTGGCTAGTGCTTGAGTTTGCTGGACTTAAATACATTAACCAAGACCAATCTAAAACCTCAGCTGTGTTTGAGGGTAGATTTGCACCTATTATGGAGTTCTGAAAATGGATAGAGATTAATCAATTTAATTTTGTTGGGAAAACATGCTTTTCTGAGTGCTTGAGAAATTAGAGTTAATATTATTTTTGCTATGAACTTTTCAAATAAGTTACTGTCCAACAACCTAAAGCCTCCTGAATGTATCATTCTTAAACTGAAGATCTGTCTGTACTGCTTTGCTTTCCTATCCTATGTCTCTACCTTGTTATATTTTCAAGTTTTTGCTCTGTCTTTGGCTACCAGAATTTTATTTCTGGCACAAACAAAAGCCTGATGCCATATGGTCCCCTTTGCTGGAGTGTCCTTATGGCAGAGCTATAAGAATATGGAGTCTCACTGAGTTCTCTGTTTACCTCATCTTATTTAGAGAGATGAAGGGTCCAAAGCAGAGGTGTGTGTGAATGGGACACTTTGGTACCCTGGAGCTCAGACCTGCTTCACCACAGCACTGCAGAGCCAGCAGGAGCAGGACAGTCACATGCCATAACTTTAAAATCAGTCCTGTGACTCTCCTGCCGATGTTAAGGCTGGTATTTCTACAAAGCCATGATATGTTTTTTAAAAATTTTAATCTAAAGAGTTACCATCTCTTCACTAAAGTGTAAATCCTGAAAACTACTCTGATACTGGGAGTTGTGGCTGAGTTTGTCTATACTGAGAGAACTGAAAGCAGAATTTAAATAGTCATATTCCTTCACCTGTAACCATGCTTCAGTTGGCCCTAGAGTCAGCTTCAAGAAAAGAGTGTTGTAGTGTTAAATATATTTAACTGCTGAATCTTTGTATTTTCACTGGTCATGTACAAAGCCAGAGTAATATCTGAATTACATTTCTACTGACTTACACTCTTCACAAATGAAAGCTGGTGAGATGACTTGCTAAATCATGCAGTAATTAATCTTCAAGAGGGTAGAAGTACAGCATTAAATTGGAGCTCAGGTTACAGAGATGAAATCAAATGAACAAGTTCAGTATCTCTAGCATCTTACCACTTATTCCAGAAGCTGTCTAAGTACATCAAGAGATTTAATTAATTCTGAGATCCCCTGATCAGTTGCAGGAAAAAAAGACAAAACAAAGAATATGGCAAAAGAATTCTAATCAGATTGACCTTCTACGTGGCACCAGAATTATCAGTGTACCCTGTATACATGCTGCTGATGATACGCTGTCTCTGTATCAGACTGTGCTGAGATTCAGATCTTCTCCACAAGTTCCAGTACTCAGAAGGGCACTTGGAAGAACCTGAGAAGACCTTAACTGACCAATTTGTCAAGTAAAAAACGTTCACTGTGAGAGTTTAAATATAAACCAAGTTTCTCACAAAATGCAGGACACTCCCAGCAAGTACAAGCTCTTTCTATGGATTAACTAAGATTTCTGTGCTGGCCACTCTCTTGCGCAGTATAAAACCAGTAAAAGCCAAGCCCTGCAGACAGCTCAGGCCTCTGTGGAGGAATGAGTGAAGCTTGAAACTGCCCCAGGTGGGAAGGGAGGACCTCCTCCCCACCATTGTATCTGACTAGACAGAAGGGTTTGCCCTGTTTGTAGCGAAGAGCTCAGCAGAGAGCAGTGTCACTCAGGCTCTGTGCCTGTCCTGCCCCAGGGGAAGCTGCCTGAGCACCATGGAAGCATCAGGTCAGGCCTGGCTTGGGGAAGAACCTTCAGGTTCTGGTCTAATTGCCTGCTCCTTTGACTTCTGCAAAAGAACAGAAGCATTTTTTTGAGAGGTGGCAGGTTCAGAGAGAAATCATAGTATGCTGGGGAGTTTAAGTGGGGCATGGCTTATTTAATTCTCTTTTCTCCACAGCTCCACTGGGCTTTGTATTCCAAAAAAACTAATTTAGGTATGAAGCTTGTTTTTATTTCATTAACTTGCAGCATGAATGTCACCAACCATAGCTGATAACAGTGACCACTGCCAGAAAGTCACCAACACATTTATGTTTGTGGATTCACAGTACTCCTTATTATGCCTGTAAAACACATAGCAGGGAATCTATGCTATTTATTCTAGAACAGGAACTACCTAATGCTCAACTATGTTAAAAATGCAAAAGTGAAAAAAACCTCATCTTGCCTCTATCTCTCCAACAGCTGCCATCGCTGGGGAAGAACCAACTTCAGAGCCTGTGACAGTGTTTTCTGATGAGCTATTGGCACATTAGAGACCTACACGTTCACCTGGGGAGGAGCACACCTGTTCAGTCAGCCCATATGCATGATAACATATGATAATCGTGCATCAGTGCTTCTGGGGACTCTGTCATTGCACCCAGACTGCTGAGAGATCCTTTTATCTGTAATGCCAATGCGAGGTCCTACACACACAGAATAATGTTGGAGCTTGTTTGTTACTCTTTTCACATCCTAGTTTTGGTAAGGGAATTCGACAAGGTCAAAATCTAAATTCTCAATGGTCCTTTGGTTACAGAAGAGCTTTAGCAATCTACAGGAGCTGAGAATTTGGCCAGCTTTCTACATCATGTTGGTTGTTTAAGGACTATGCAGAATAGTGTTTTTTCTTTAGAGGCTGATAAGTTCAGTCTTCTGAAGAAGCTGTTGACTACCATTAGTGGTGGGTTCATTTGTTCTCTGCTGGACACTGTTGGCCAGCAGGGGTTTAGGCTGTTGTGCAGCTCCCAGCTCAATTATTTCTCAGGGCTCTTTGTTTAATATAATGGGGTCAAATTCAGACTGTAGGTGGCTGATGATTTCTGGTCCAATTTACAATAGCCTGTCTGCAAGCCCACCTTGGATGCAGTTAATCTCTTTCATAAAATGAAGTGAAAACTCTGCAAAGTGTTCAGTGTTTTGGTCTGTTTTATATTTAGTTTTTATAATGTGAGCTACTTAGCAATTTTTGCCGTTCAGAGTGGTTCTGACATGTTTATACAGCTGTCTTGATAGAGGGATTACATTCATTTCCCATATTATAATGCACTGCAATGGGAAGTTCTTCTGCTGAAAGATCAAATGGGAACAGGTTGACTACCAATATCTGCCATTGGCTGTTTTGTAAACCTCAAGTTTACAATTAATTGTATGCTCCTGATCCCTGTCAAGAGTGTAATTTGATTTTTAGGAGGCCACAGTACTCTGGTTTGTCAATATATAGGCATTTTACCTGGACAGCTGGCTTTTTAGAAAAGGTATTAAGTTGCCACCTTGGCTGACTCACGAACACTGAAAAGATCTGTGAGTCTTAACTGCTCCAGCTCAGCCCAGATCTTTAAGGCTGGAACATTACTATAGGGAGTAGGTGTGATACTTACCCGTAGATGATGCAGAAAACTCTGGGAATTCAAGGATCTTCGCAGAATAAACTGCTCCATTTATTTCTGTGTTTTATAGTTCCACTGAAACAAAAGGTCTCAACCTCACACTGTCTAAACAGGGCAGCAATGAGACTACTTATCATCTTCTGGATTCAGGCTCTAATCCAGACCGTAACTCAGTGCACAGAGACACACAGAACACCTGACATTCCATGATTTTTGCAATGAGGTGAATGGATAAGACCTTCACAAAGCTTTAGTGGGGGTGATCCAGAACGCAGGCTACACTCCTGTGTCGGGTTATCTCTACTAGGAGGTACAGAGTTTAACTTAGACCTGATGTAGTGTGTTACAAATCTTCATTTTGCTGAAGCAACAACATCAAACTGCAGAGACAATTCATGGCAAATTTTGTGTATAGACCTAGTGATTGACGTTACCACCTGCTTGCAAAGGCAGTATAGGAAGACTTTGCAGTTTTATGGCATATAGCACCTTTTCCTCTTAAACAAGTCTTTTCTATAGCAATCAAAGCAGTAGAAGCAACACTGTACCACAGCAGCATTTTTGTTTAATCTGAACTAGGTGTCATATTACCCCCTCTCTTGCATTCACTTCAATCCATGGACATTCATTTCTTTGATACATATGCAGATCTGAGCACTTGCTATTCTTCGTAGGGTAGGAAAAAGAGGCAAATATTTTGCTTATATTGCAGTTGTCTGGTTTTACTTGTTTACAAATAGAAAGGCTTAATTTTTACAATTGTATCGAGAACCTGCAGCTTAGAAATGCTTTCCAAATGTAGCAAAACAGTTACCAGTGTGACTTAAAATGTAAACTAAGATAAGTATACAATTCTAAATATATTTGACTTTTTGATAAAATATAGTAAGGCCTATTTGCTGATTCCACAGTTGGTGAGAAAAGACAGAAAACCAATTCCCTTTTATTTCCTTTGTAGGTAAACATATGAATGTTGTTTCTCTGCCCATGAGATAAACCTTCATTGTGGCAGTTATGGATGCAGCTTGCAAACAGGAAAGGAGGTAAGTAGGAAAAAACCCACAAAGCTTACTTATTCAGAAGGAAAACTAAAAGAGATATTTTGTCTTTGAAAGTTATCTCACTATTGAGTAAATAAGATGTCAAAACTAACTGTAGTCCTGGCTCAGCTTCTGTTCAGTTCTTCCTTAGGAACATTGAATAAAAAGTTTGAAACTCATTAATGCCTATAAGGACATGAACAGAGGGAAGCAATTTTGGAAAGACACTGGAGAAGTTTCTAGATGACTCTAGATTTAATATTTCTATTTTACATGGCTTCATTTTATATCTTATTTATTATTCCTTATTTCTAACTTTTACTTTGAGCATTTGTATTTAAGTCCTAAAAACTTCCATAATTTTGAAGAAAGAATAAATATTTCCATTTTTTTCTTTTTCCTAGACGAGTGTGCTTTTGTTGCTCTTTCATTCTCCTTCAGTTCTGGTTGTTAATGCATAAGAAGTAGAATGTAGTCTTATCAAAAGTTGAGAACCCTGAAGGTAAAAAGCCTAAAAAGTAGGATGTGGCACTGTGAGTAAAAGGTGTTGAAGCAGCAGTTCAGCTAAGGTTTTGGTGAAGTGCCTCAGAAATGTCAACAAAGCATTGGAAAAAAAATAATATGAGCAATAAACTGGCTGAAGAGTAGATATTTAGCAGAGCTGAAAGGGAAAGTTCTTGGAAAGAGGGTATTGGTTCAAAGGCTGATCAAATATAAAGGGCTGAAAAAATATTTTGATAACTACCTTGACACAAAACAGATGTATTAATTTGCATCACATTTGCAAATTTTGAAGGCACTGATGATTTGGAACATGGCTGGACTATTATATAATCAGAACTTAGGGAAATAAAAGTTTGAAATAAAACTAAATGCAACATTAAAAAGAACTCTAGCTGTAATCTGGAATTCCATCAGAAACATCAGATGAAGTGAAAGGACCCTTTAATCAGTTAGCATATAAAAGTTTAAGCCACAAATGCAAGAGATGTATGAAGATGTAAATGTTCAGGGCTCCCTCTATGTTTCTGCAGGTTGTTATATTTCAGAACATGGGTGTGCTCCGGGTGTACAAGGTTTGTCTAGCCTACTAATAATAAAGAGAGAGAAATAAAATTCCATTTAAAATTATGCTAAATAGAAAAAGACTAATTTCAGGCCAATTTAAAATTTAAATGGAAAATGAGAAGAAGGTCCATCCAGCTCACCAGAAACCAGAGTTTTAAGGAAATCAGAATGTGTGGAATTTGATTGTTAAGGTGGATCACTTACAAAGACATGATTATTTAGGGCTTCAAAGCCCTCTGAGGGGTGTTTTCTCCATTTGACAGTTTGGCTAAATTGCAGTAGGACCTTTGGGTGCATCTTCAGCTCTTCTCAGAAATCAAAACTGGGTGTTAAACTCAGTATCCAGAAAAGATTGTCAAAACCTTTTTGTCTGTACATTGTGTTGACAACTTTCTGCAAACTCACAGTCTTGCAAATGTGGTTCTTGATATCTTGAGATACCAGTTTTACCTTTCAAATCCTCTATTTGCGTATCTGTGTGGTGAAAAGAGGGATTTCCTGAGTTCTAGACCTCAGCGTACTTTTCATGAATGTTTAGGCAAACTAACTGCAAGGATGACGTGGTTGAGGAAGAGAGAGCACGAGCATCCCTGTGGGAGGGATGAGGTGTCACTGTTTTGCTGCTTTATCAATAGATACCCATGAGCTGCCAGACCTTTCCTGCCTGGAGCTCTTCCTGGCAGGCACCCAAGAATGGCATGCTGTGGCTGTACACCATGGTTTTCAGACTCAAGGGAGGAAGACATTCCTCTGAGATCTCACATGTTTTCCACAGATTTATTTCTAGCTGATTTGCCAGTGGCAATGCCAAACAGCCAGGCCTGCTCTTGATTCTCCAGGGTGACGGTGCAGTAGGCTGCACAAGGTGCCTTCAGCTCAGTAAAACCTTCATGCCACATAACTGCTGGGCATCCCCTTAGAGAAATATGTTTGGAAAGATGTTGTATCAACCTTTTTTTTTTTTCAAATTGTCAGCCACCTCTGAAGTATTTTGTATGTGTGAGTCACCCTTTAGGCACTTGGTGGAGATAAACTTCCCAACTGTCAGAAAGTCAGAAAAACTGCTGGACCTTTTGGTACAAAAGATCATCCTCTTAAGGATATTTAATGGCTGGGTAGCAGTCTCCTGTGTGAATGTATCCAAGCAATTATAGCTTAAAGTTGTGCTAATCACTCCTAATAGAGATGGACTCTTACCCCTGCTGTGTCCCTCACTGCTCCCAGATGAGAACTATCCCAACAACTTGGGATTAGTAAAAACACTTGTTATACTATTATCTTCATAACTTTATTAACGTCTTTGATTATAGAACAGATGGATGAATGCTAATCATTCTATAATGGTAGATTAAATAGCTTACACTATATCAATCATGTTTAAGTCTTTGCTTAATAAAACAATAATTTAAGTTGGGTCATGGGTAGTGCTTGAACCCCAGGCCCTCAGATTAGCTGCCGACTTCTTCCATTAAAAGAGTAAACCCATTAACTGCTTGCAGTTGTACACTTATGCCTGTGTACACTAGGCATTAAAATATATGACTCATGCTGTGCTGGTGGATTACACATTCAATTTTGAGATTAAGAATTCCTAGGCTCCTTTTGTGCCTCTCAGAAGGAGTTTTGCCCCCTGAAAAGAGTAGGCCATGAGAAATGGGTCAGCTAGTGATAGTGTTGTTATGTTTTTACATAAAACTGGTATAAGCATGCAAGTATCAAAAGACTTTATAAAAATGTCTGGTGTGGTTACCATTGGTTCAGAGATACTTAAGAACCAAATGAGTGTATTTGGTGTATGGACTTTAAGATCCAGACAAAAAGAGAGTTACTGATTTCCCATCCTGTCATTATGAGCAGAATATAACTATGAGACTACAGTAAAAACTGCAGGGATTTCTTGCAGTATACTTTTTATCATCTATTTCAGGTTTACTGGTTCACTGTAAACAAAAGTTCTTAGCAGATTTTTTTCCCTCTATGACATTTTTTGCTGTGCTACTTAAACCTTAGGTAACCTTAGACACTCTTCATGACCTCCCCCAGAGTCTGTGCTGGTTTGCACTGACTCAGAATTCTGAGTGCCGCTTATTAAAGCCCTTTATCTGCTGCTTTTCCAGAAACAGCACATCAAACTTTACTGAAGGTGACAAATCACACCACTGACTGGAGATAAGTTGTGTAATTCTCTGAACATTGAATGAAAGAACCAGTGGAGAGAGGCTTAACAAATCTAATGTGAATAAGAGGTCTTCAATCTTAACTGTAAATCTGAATGCAGTGTGATTACAATGGCAGTCTTCAGCAAGCTTTGGTTTCACAGCTGTGTGCAGAGAACTGACTTGCTTGTTTTAGTAAATAAACAGACAATGTGTGACTGTTGCTTGACACTGTTAACACAGAGCTGTGCTACCAATACTGAAGGCAAAGCATGGTAAATTAAATGTCAGTCACTAATACAGAGTTTGAGAATGTCACCTCTGAAAGCTAAAAGCTCAAGAGCACACTTAGTGGGAACAGAAAAGACTAATTCCTCATTAAAAAACCCACTTCCTGTGGCATCATTTGGCTTCCTTGAGGAGGGGGGGGCCTAAAAGCAGGTCGAACTCTGGTTAACTTTGGAAAGTTCACAGTAAAAAGTACAATTGCATAGGAGCTCTATAGCTGTATATTAAGTCCTATAATTCTGCAAACTTTGCAAGTTTGCCCATCAGTCTTCCTCAAAACTTTACATACATACTTAAGATTAAATTTTTATTTGGAGATGTCATTTCACTTTACTGCGAATCAGTACATCAGCTCTTCTATAAGTGCACTCAGTTACTCCCTGAAGGGAGAGAAACTTAGCGGTGGTATATATATTTCCTGCTCATTACACTGTAAAAACCCTTGGAGAACTGATACATTGATTAGCACAAGTCAGAAGTGCATCTTTGCCTTGATCAATACATTTGTGTGTTGTGGGCTGGCTAATGGCAAGTGTCAGAATGCCCACCTGTTTGGAATAATTGCAGGATACAAGCATTAGCCTATTGAAAGAATGCATTTATTGGGCACAAAGAAAAATTTATGATCTTCAACTATATAGCCTGTGCAATAACAGCGACTGCCAAGTAGAGAAAAGATAGTTCAGCTATATTAAAATAGCAGGTAAATCTGGAGTCTGGGGTTTGCTCCAGGTATTTAAAGACCTGAGCAGAGCATAATGAAGGAACAGATGTACCACTTCAAGCCAGTCTGGTAAATGAGTAGCCTCAGAGGAGCATTGGAACACAAAACGAGAAAAGAGACCACTCTGATCAAAAATATATATCAAAAGGCTAGGAAATATAGATGCCTGCTCTATATAGAGCTCCTCTATATGGATCCTTCAAAATTTGGATATAGGTATGTTGTAACTGTCAGATATAGATATGTTGTAACTGTAATTCATGTTCCTCCCTGGGGGGAGGTATTTTTTTATGCTCTTGTAAATTATTTTATTTCTTAAAATAGATTTTCCAGGTGAACAGAAACACTCTGCTCTGTGGTGCTTTTAAGTCCTCTGATACTTCTGACTGGCCATGTTTTCATTTGAAACTCACAAAATGGAGGAGGAGCTCTCCTTTTTTGTTGTTGTTAATCCTATAAACCAGGAGATACAAAGTTCTCACTGGAGATTAAGTTAGGTTGCATTGTTGGAATGCAAGAATTAAATATTTCCCAAGAAAGCATTGAACCACAACTGTAAGGTTATTCTAAGATGGCCTGCTTTCAGTATTTTCTGCTGCTACTCCATTCCATACACAGCAGGAGATAACTATTGTCTGGTGGTTCCACATCTCACTTCATATTCTAATTTTGAGTACTCCAAAGGACAAAGAGGCATGAATTTCCAAGCAGAGCAGAGGAGACTCACAGCAGCTGAGCTGCCAAGAGCCCTGGATCAGCCCAGCCCTCTTGCCTTTCTTGGAGGGTACAAGAGATGGCTGATCACATCCTGATGTACAAAGATGGAAAGTGAGGAACTTCCCAGAAGAGGCAGCATGTATTGGGCTGAGCTACCCTAGATATCTCATACAGTTCTAGGGATGAGCCCTGAAACTCCACAGTTGCCAAAACTGAATTGTTATGCCCAGGAAAACATGAATTGCAGGAAACAGTCACCTGAGGAAAGCACATGGTCCAGTGGTGGTACCCTGAGTGAGTGTCCTTACTTCCCTCAAAAGAGCCTGATACAGAAATGAAGAGTTGCTTGATATGAAACTAGATAAATTTGTGTTGTTGCAAGAGGATCTCTTTCCATGTTGGAGCAACTAAACAAACGCATTTTCCCAGTTTGTTTAAAACAGTTTCCACTGCTCTATCTCAGAGGCCATAGCACTGTGGCCTTCTCCTGTCTCAGTCAGCCAGACCACCTTATCAGGTCAGAGCAGGAAGACTGGAGCTTGTACATCCATCTGGTTTTAGTGTAATTAGGGCTCAGGACCTGTACTAAGTGGCAAGCATGGCTGTTTGAGATTATTCTCTGAAACCAGATGCATTGAGGTTTTGTACAAGTTCCATGGAGATGAAGTTACAACCTTAATCCTTTTAATTACAGGTTAAGAGCTGACACCTGAAACCAGACTCAGCACCTTGGATTTAGTCCTTGAAATAAGCTCAAATAGGTACTAGTAACTCAAGAAACTCATGTTTGAGAACTTAGTGGGTTAAGTGCTCCTCATATTAAAGTAAGAAAATAATGATTAGAAAGTGTAATGTCAAGCTTTTTCTGCTCCATTTCTTTAGTGCTAAGTTTATAGGAGAGAAAACTTAAACTTCTTGAGTATCTGGGAAGTGCTCTTAAGCATTTCTAACATACCTGGGAGAGTCTGAGAATGCTTTAGTTACAAACAACTAAAACTGGTAAGGTTTTTGTTTGCTTGTTTTTAAACTTCTGCTAGTAATCTGATACTTTTTTTTCTGTTCTTTTTAGTTCTCTCTAGCCACATTGAGGTTAGTTATATAGATAACAGAAATTTACTCTTTTACAAGAATATCAGACAACAAGGTACTGTTGCTGTAACAGAAAATAAATGCAGTGCCATGGTTAAAGTGTGTAGTGCTCCTGCAATCCACAAAGGTACAGGAAAGTAAGATGGATTTTAAACAGTGATTAAAAGGGAACACTGAATTAACAAAGCAGCAAAGTGACTCCCTCATCCTGTAGTTTTGTTGTTTACATGATAAATCCTCTAAATACTAGTGTTAATTTAGCTCTATTTTCACTAACTCTAGGCTGATGCATTAATTCTTCAGCAAAAGCCCTCCCCGGGTGCTGTGGCAAGTGTCCATGCTAGTTGGAAAGTACCTTTTGGGACTTGCTCTCACTACACCTGTCTCTCTCAGTTCTGAGAGCTGCAGGTTTTGAGGCAGGCTTTAACTAAGTGTAAAAATGTTTCAGGAAGGTGGCAGCAAGTAGCACAAAGAAACTACATTCTGGACTTGGCTGCTGAGTTAGATGACTCTGATACGTGCTGGAAGGATTTCTTGTGCATCCCAGAGGAGCAGGATAAGGTAAGACACCGGTGATGCAGGTTGTGGGAGAACATTTCATATCCACTGATTTGTTTTTGGACTCTGTCTGGTGAAATATTCTGCTTTTGTCTTCTGGCTGTCCCTAGTAGCACATGTAATACAGAAACTCTGATTTAGTGTGCAATTTTTCACGTGAAGTTCAGTGCTTTGGTTTAGATGCTCTGCTTTGCAGTAATGAATACAATTTCAGGTCGGAACTATGCTGGCCAGGTGGATTTAAAATGTCATGTGTCTTCTGTATCTCAGCAGTTGTCACAAACTTGCTAAAACCCCATTTTATTGGTGTCCCTGAGTGATGCCTGCCCAGGGAGAAGACAGCCCAGGGACACAACTCTGCGGCCTGAGGGGAGAAAGGGCTTTTGCACCCTCTCAAAAATGCACAGGAAGTGTTTCCTGCTTGATGTGCACTGGGCATAGAAAAGCCTGTTGCACACAATGTAACTCCTGTAGGAGAGTATGCTCCTGTTTAGAGAGTTTGTCTGCAGTACTCAGCTGCTCATATGTCGGGACTTACTACATGAAATTGGAAATTCACATTGCACTGCGAATGTGACCCTGTAACATGTAATAGAGTAATCCATTATACGCATTTCATTACATTTTCTTACACAACCCCCAAATTTCAGTGGGTGGATGATTTCTAAGAAGCAAGATAACTTCTCAGCATGGCTTTTAGTTCTCTTCACCATATGAGTCCATGCCAGTCTGCATGGTGTTCACCTTCTGAACTAGGTAAGGAAATATTGCCATAGGGATTTTATAGAGTTATAACTTCTTACTGATAATTTATTCATATTCAAATCCCTTTTCGGATATGTATGTTACAGACTCTTCCATTACATTATCATACCTAATTTTTACAAGAAACCCCAATCCCACTGGATGTTTCCCAAGACCTGGGACAAGTGCTTAACAAAGTAATTATTGCCATAAGGGTTTTTTAGAGTTACAGCTTGGTGTCGTTACCACATTCAGTTTGGAAATTGCCTTTATACTGTATAGGCAGATAGGCAAGCTGGAAAAGGGAGATTAAATCTCATTTAATTTTGGATGCTTCTAAAATATTCTGCTTTGGAAATGCAGAACACTTTTAGGAAGTCTTTGGAAAGATTGAGACTGTGTTTAAAGAACTGCTTGAGCATCAGTTGTTTAAGCTGCATGATGACTCTGAAGCACAGGTTCATAAGATTTATTTTCATTAACTTATACTTGAAGAATATAAAGAAAAGAAAATTACTTACTGAGAGGAGTATATAGCAAAAAAAAAACCCCAAACCAAACTCAATTTTAAACTTGGAGCTTCCTGTTCTTGGCACATCCTACCCTTCTTTTTACAGATTTATTACTCCAACTGCATGTGTGTTTAATATGTTTGAAATATGCACGGTTGCCAAATTTTGTTTAGCAAATAGATGATAGTGAATGTTCTCCAGGATAACCTTGGTCAGGGATGCAAGTTACCAGTGCTGTTCATGTGGATCTGTTTTCAGGTTGGTGCTAGCTTTTGCTGGACATTTTCTTCCCTGCCATATTCCAGATTTACACTTCATGCAGTGGTACAGCTCTCAGTTGTACTGCTGTTTCCATTTCTCCTCAGCATGAGTGAAACAACTCGAATCCTGGCTTGCAATCTGTCTCACTAATGCTTAAGCTGGTGTTCACAGCCCTAAGGGCTTGTAGGCAATCTAATTACATTCATTTCATAATTTCAAGTGATGGTATTTCGTAAACATTTTTAATGTATTATCATTAATATGCTAAGGAAAGAAATCTATTTCTGCCAAGAAAGAGGAAATAAATCTTCACTATCTCTTTAGTCCACTAGTTTATGTTTAGAATAGAACACCTTTTCTGAAAAGCTGTTGGAGACATATGCTCCCATTATTATCTCACAGTGATTTATCACTAACTCTAAAATAAACATTATATCTAGCTTACCTGCTTGCTACTGCCCTTGCTATGCCATTTCAGAATATCTTAAAGGCCCAGCATATGAACATTGATATGGGTTTGTTTGGGTTTTTTTTTGCCTGCACTCTGTTTTAGTATTGTAGCCACATTTATTTTTCTCAAATTTTATTAAGCAAAAGAGAAAGAAACAAAAACATAATTGCCAGCTGAAATCCTATCTAGAGAAGGTAAACTCACACATATAAACCAGTGCTGAAATTTTCTCTTTGGAAGGATGTTGAGTTGAAAAATTTTCATGTACTAGGGGAAAGGGCAAAGTCACTAAAATATAATGTATGCTATACTCAACAGGCTAAGAGGATCTTTTCATCTACATATTTGGGACTGGGTGAGTCCATGAAACCCTCAATAGCTTGAAACAGGCATAGACCATGGTTTAAGTTGTAATTCTGCTGTCAGATGCCCAGAATCTCTCTGTTTGTGAAATCAGCCATCTGTCTTCCACTTCCAGCAATTTTTACAAGTAACAAATAACCCTGCTTGCAGCACAGCTAAGAAGAAGGTGATTTCTTGTAGCTGAAAGATCATGGTGACCCAAGGCATAAGACAAGTGGGACCTGTAGCTCTCTGACTTAGCACAGGTTGCCTGTCTCTTGGTTAGCAAATCACAGGCTGCATCCACTTCAGAAGAACTACTCCATTAAATTATTGGTATTTTCTTATATTTGAGATAAGAGTCCAGTGAGCCTCTCAGTATATGGGATGTTATTATGCAGGAGCTGGGTAAACCAACAATAATTAACTTACAGTTTACCTTGAATTGATTCAGGAAGAGAGCATAACAAGGAAGAGGGTAGGTTGGGGGAAGTTATACTTCTGTGGCTACATTTTAAAAGACAAAGATAACTGGTCGCTACTGGAGTACTTCCTGGTGGCTAATACTTCTTATTTTGGTTTTAAATGTTTGATCTACATTGCAAATCTGGTTCTCATGCTCTGTACAGAATGAGAGATCAATTAAGAAGTTTGGCCACAGGATGCATCATTGCTCCAACTTGAAAAATGAGGCAAAAGAGGGAGGCAGGTCACTACTCATCCCTTTGTTTTGGTGATCGTTTTTAATAGCTATGTGAGGGAAGCTACGTAAGCTGAAACATCTCTGCTCTTTCACTAAAATCTTCACTCAGTGTCAGTAATTCTTCCTTTAATCCTTTTTGTGAAATGTTTTTGGCAGTGGATTAAGCCTGAGCATTTAGGATATTTGTCTCCCCTTTGGAAAGGCTGGTTAAGGTTCATAAAGGTCTTTCACTGCAGGAAACATACTGACCTGTGCTGTTCTCTGCTTCCACTTTGTTCTGAGGTTGTGCAGGGGCAAAACTGCTCTGCAGAAATTCTGGGACGGTTATTTGAAAAAACAACAAATAATTGCCATTGGGTATAAAACTCTGAGTGCAGTGGAGACTACGGCTTTAGGATTATAAGAATATCACTTCATGGTTTTAAAGCATTAAGAAGAATTGGCTTTTTACCATGTTTAAACTGATGTATGCAAATTCAAAACCTGAAGGATTGCCAATTTACATTTACGAGATACAGAGTAAATAATGCTATGAGGTCCTAGTGCAATGTTGCATCTTACTCTGTGGAGGCAAGCCCTGTGTTGCATATTCTTTTACTTCAAATGTTTCCTATTTTTCAACATCATCTCTCTAGTTATTTTATCTGTTAGGTCTTTAGTATAAATTATAGGCACACAGCACAGAATACCACAGTGAGGTTTTCTGGCAAAAATGCATGTAGCCTCCTAGAAGACAGGAGCTGAGCTTAAAAATAGTTAGTATGTGGCAGTGCAAGGTGGGGATTTGGGAGTTTAAGACACTCTAATTATTCACTAGACCAGTATGCTGCTGTCATCTTCACCAATTCAGAATAACACTTGGAAAAAACAAGTGACCCTCACTATCATACATAATGTGGCAGCTTAATTGGCAAGAAGAGGGTGAAAAGTAGGCTAGGAAAACCCTTTGAGACTGATGGAGCATATTTCAGTGGCTTCATCAAGATAATGTCCCCCAGGTGATTGAAAGCAGCAAATATTTCATCAGGAAAAAAATAAAAAGATGCTTCAACTATAGAACCCCAAACATATTATTACAACTCTTTTTTTTTTTCCAGAAGCCTTTCATATCCTACATATCTAAAGGAAAAGTAGAAGAAAATTATTAATTTTAATACCCATAAATTATGGTGCTAATGTACCTAAAGATACCTTGCACTTGCAGTGAGATTTCACTCAGCTTGGCTCTGTGACCATGAAATTCAGTGTTATTTCTGTTCTGGACATGTGTGCTAAAGGGCATGCTATGCAGTAACCTGCACAAAAATGAAAGCAAATATGTGTTACAACTGGAAATCTATCAAGAGCCATTAGGCTCACAAAAGCTCACATTTTTTCAATATCCAGTTTACAGGCAGATTGTATAAATAATCTTTTAAGTGTAAATAATATAGACCATAAATCACAAAGTAAATGAAGACTTTGTTGTTGTTGTTATGACTTTCTAGATAGCACAATACAACTACAGAGAAAGGAACTTCTGGAATTTCCTGGACAAGTAGCCTGATTCTGTTAAACACAGATTTAAATAAATAGTCAAATTTAAATACCTATTTTAAACACAATTCATGGTCCCATTATTAGAAGAGGTGTGTGTCCTCATATCAATGTAAACTTAATCATATGTATTTTTCAGTCATATTTACTGTCAAAAATAGACCATTATGTGATTTTGCTTCTTCAACATCACTAACATGGCAACTTCAATAAGCAACAGATTTGACCCAACAAAACACATGGGAAAATGGAAAACATTCTCCTATCATTAGCTGTGCACATAGTGGAGGTTGTTGCCACTGAAGGTGCCATGTTCATATGAGAGACTTGGTGCTCTAGAAAGTCTGGATTAACTTGGGTACAGCTTTAAATCACTTAATCATATTTGAAATGGAAATGTGTTAGCTAGTTGTTAATTGCCAGTTAAAATAATTCCTGATCAGCAACAACTAAAAGTATTTGAGGGTAATAGTGTTAATCCCAGTTTTTTTTACTATGTGTTTGCATCTGAAGATCTTACATCCACATATATGCTCTATGCAGAGGGAATGAGTCGAGTAGCTGGATGGGCCTGGCTGGAGTATCTTCTTGGTTTAAGACATGTTCACAGATGATCTGAGCATGGATGTTGTTTATGCTACTGGAAAAAGAAAAATATAAAATGGTAATTTTGTCTGATACTGTAAGTACAGATATTTATGACCACTATGCTCAGTGCTGGGATACAATCAGGGATATTACATTTATATTTTACTGGTTCTCTGATACCTACAGCTTTGACCTGAAAGTAAACAGTGTTGTTATACTTGACCATACATGATCAGAGATGTCTCTTTCCAGACTTATTTCTTCTAGCAATTTTCAGGGCTGATAAAATTTTCATTCCTGAATCCAGTAAGTAAATAAAAAGTATAAAGGGATGTTTCAATTACACAAGTCTGCCAATCCATACAAAGAACTAAACATTTCTTAAATTGACTGCTGTGTGGTATGGTAATTAGTTATCACCAGAGAATGAAGGGCTCCATTAGCACGCAGGTGCATGTGAGATGATGTTAAAGGAATATATATGCATGGAGCATCAAATCTAACCATCTTATTTGCAATCTGCTACTGAGCTAGAATTTAGTTAAACATCTTGAAGATGTACAAAATCTCTTGTAGAGGAGGCATTGGCCCTTAAGTAATTGGCAGCAATGCTACTCATTAGAATAGCCTCTCATCTGAGGTGCCAAATGTGCCCTGTGTTGAGCTGTTCAATTATCAGCAACCAATCGTTCCTCTTCTCACATCACTCAGCATGACAAATCAGTGATATTAACCACACGGGTTAAGGCAAATGCCAGTCATTGTTTACATCTCAGGTTAGCCAGTTCTCTTTCAATCAATGCAAGGTCTCTAAAAATACAATACAAATAGACTGGTGGTGTAGTCTTCATAAAAAATCACATGACTTCCCCGCTTTTCAAAAACAAAACGATAAATTGTAAAAGTGCAATACAAATGGTGGTATGAAACTGGCTATATTTAACTTGAAGTATATAGGGACTACACTCCTGGAAGGAACTGGTTGCTGCATTTGCACACATCTCCCAAGTTGTAGGAGACACCAAAATCTAGAGTTTCAGAGTAACACAGTTTAAAATGTCCACGTGGAGGAAGCCCCTTAGCTTTTCTCACAGAGTCAGCCTGTCAGCAGTACATTCACCCAGACAATGCCCTAGCCGTCCTCCAAAGCAATTGGAGTTAAAAGATGAGAAGCCTGGGATATTCTTTCTTGCATGCGTTACTCCCCCTTGGCTGGGAGTGGATTTCAAATACTGTTGCACATCTAGTATTTTGCTTGGTTAAGTTCCTATCAAGCTCACAGCCTTCCCTAATCTTTACGTAGCTGAATTATTTAGTACGTTTTATCTGTGTAATCTGTGCCTTTTATCACCTCAGTGTTCACCTGTGGTCAAAGATGACTGATAAATAAGGAAAGTGATAGAATTTGTAATTCAAACTGTACTATCTGCTGCCTTACTGTTCCAGCGTTAGCCATGAGGGCAAGCGTCTGTTCACTCTTGTCCACAGCATATTGCTGATCATCCCTTGATTCTGGCATAGAACAGCGCGGTGCTTTCCACTCTTTCACTTCCTGACTTAAACAACAGCGCCTCGTAGAAATGAGCAATGAGTCAGGGACTGAAACATTTACTTGACAACAATTAAATCCCATACTCTTCTTATCTCAGCACTAGTTTTGTAAGCAACAGTGATGGAAACCCACAAAGTACTGTGACTATCCCAAATTTAAAATGCAGATAATGTGCTTGTGTACGCATACCAAATCCTGCTGATTCTGTCAGTTTGGAAAGAGCTGCAGGCTAAGTGGAGCAGAGTGATGTGCTCTGAAGTTAACTGAAAGGACATGAATCATAATTCTAAAGAGAGAGGCTGAAGAGAAGGACAAGGAAAAGCATGCAGTAATATTTGAAATTTCTTGAGCTCTCTGTTCCTAAACAGTGTGTAAGGTCTGACAAAGAGGCATTCCCCTTGTTCTGCACATGATGTTTTCTATCTATTGGATCTTGTCCCTGCAGCCAAGGATGCAGTAACATTTCAGCTCACCACTTCAGTCCCCAGCTGTCCACTTTTAGCCAAAGTCCTGCAGCTGGTTACCTTCTGAAATCACATTATTTTTTCTCCAGCTTTGCTTTCCCTGGTAACAATAACACAAGAGCAACAGAGAGCTCCTCGAGTAGTGCCTGTCATGGGGCCTGGCTGCAGGCTGAGCAGTAACACAGCACTAGTTACCTGGTGGTGGTCTCTCAGTGTGGCTCCTTGTCTCTCTGTTTCCCCCTCCCCTCTCTTATTCCCTGCATTATGTATAAATACAGTCCCCTGATTTCAAAAGTTTTTTATAATATTATTTTTTGTCAGAATTTTGACTTTATTTCCTGTTTCATTTCTGGTGCACAAAGGTTTTGTTACACTGCTTTTGGTTACTCTCTCTACATCAAGGGAGTAAAGATCTATATGCCACATTTAAGTATGTATCTTATTTCTGTTAAGTAGTACAGACACTAGAAAAAATAAAAGGCAGAATGTGATGCTCAAAAATATTCATCAAATACACATAGGAGCTGTTATTAAAAGTACATTCATCCAGGATGACAATGGTCTCACTGGGCATAACCAGAGAGACAATGGGAAAATGCAATGCGGAGGGAATTTTTTTGCTTGTGATGGGAATAACATAAGAAATACATTCTGAGATGATCAGGATAGCTATTACTGTGCTGTGGCAAGCTTGGACCTCTAAATGTCTAGCCATTTTTCTGTTTTTAATGGCTTATTTTATATACGGTTCGTCATTGTACCACTGACCTTTTCTCTTCTGACTTGTGCTGATGACATCATGGAAGTGACAAGATTACCAGGAGCAATGGAAATAGGTGCTTATCATTGTACAAATTAGCAAAGAGCTGGCAGCAACGGGAACATGATAGCCTGCTATGTCTGCTCTGGTGCAGATGGGAAAGCCACGTCTCAACCATCTAAAATTGGCAGTCAGAATTCAGCTGGGGACAAAAGTTCCCATTTGTCCAGGAGCTTCTTTCAGTGTGGGAGCACCCAGATAAAAATATGTGATTATCATCTATTGCAACATGAAGTTAAGCTATTTTTTGGCTTCAATAGATAAATAGCACAATTGCTTATCAATATCTCCTATTTTAAATGTGGAGCTTAAACATATTTTCTGGGCAGGATTTCAATAATTATTTCCACATAAGAACCTCCCCACTCATTTTAATTCCTTTATTCAGTTTTACAGTTCCAGTAAGCACTGATATGCTTTAACTGTATTTCATGTGGTTTTAAAGTACTCATAAGAATACGGGGTTCCTGTGCTATCATTTGAAATGCATTGATATTCCCTAGATGTTAGCCTTGATTCAGTACAGTAATATTATTAGGCTTGTAGCAAAGCTTTATTGGTAGATTCATACTTACGGTGAAAGTTTGGAATGGTCTTAGTACTATATTGAACTGGGGCCTTGGAAATATGACAATTGATTTACTAGGATAGTGCTGCAGAGTGAATAAGATAGTTAAATAGATGTCAGATAGGTAAGAGGATCACACAGAACCAAATACTTGTGTAATCACACTCTGGCTATGATGGGAATGAAAAGAATATTTTGAGTTGTGTTACCTAGGTGATCTGCTGTTCTAATAGACCTCCTCTGGCTTCTGTCCCTGTCACCACCATCCCCCTAAAAAATCCAAACAGAAGACAAGAAAAGCAAAACTGGATGCTGATTTCTGTTTACAAGTTTGTTTTCTGTGCATTATCAGAAGTTGCAGATAATTATGGTATAGGTGAGGTGAGGATTAGACTGCAGTAGGTCATTCCAAGATTCCAAGGCCAATCAGGTGCAGCCAGTATTGAGTGTAGCGATGACTGCAGGTATAAAATGAGATTCCAGTTTTCTTAATAGCATTGCAGTGTTTTTTGTGGTGGTCTCAGCACCTGATGAGAATGTTTGCTTTTCATCATTCACAAACAGGTAAATGTTTCTATAAAAAAAGACTTTTCCTTTATGCTCAAGAGTATAATAGTTTTTACTACTTCAAGACCTAGACTAAAGGAGGAAGTGAAACCACAATCAAATATACAGGGAAAAACCTGTTTTCCTGGGAAGGGCACAATGAAGTAATAAGAAACGTCCTTCAACAGTCTTCATGATTTCAAGGGAAATAATTATGTAGTACCTTCTGCCTTTGCTTTGTCAGAATTTCCTGTAGCATTCTCCTGTCCTGTGTTTGCACTGCTCCTGTGGATCCTGCATGTGGTGTTAGTGAGATGAATGATCTCAACTGGGAAGCCCAGTGCTCTATGACTTTGTCAACAGAAAAAGGTGGCAGAACATCACCTGTTTCCCTGACTGCAGGCATTCTGGTACTTTATATGTGCGTAGCTGGAGGCTGTACTAGATCCCTTTGCTCTTGTGGTTTGGTAATTCCAGCAGCAGGTAGCTTTGGCAGCATTTCATATCCATAAGTGTCTCTGTGGCTGTCTCTCAGTGGACTGGATGGGCTCATTTCTACCCATGATTCTGTTATCCTAATTGAGTAACTGGAGTTCAGTAATATCCAGCATGACTCAAACTGCAGACTGGGTGATGGCCTTCATACCACTGCACCACGTCATGGTTTTCCTACTGCTTTTAGATCTCCCTGTGAATAGCAAAAAAACCCCTATTGGTTTCCTGCCTGGGTTGTCACCTCCCTGGGAAGTGGCTCTGTGCAGCCACTCAAATTAATTAGTATACACAGGGAGGGAGAGAGCAAGGGGTTTGGGGAAAAATACCAGCTTTAATGTAGGCAGGCTCATCTTCCTTGGCAGCCAGTGAAAAGGTCTCCTCCATAAACCGTTCCTGTTTTTCAAAATATTAAGTGACTGTGCCAGGCATCACAATTCCCCTTGAGTTTTCAAATTTTTTTTTAGCAGGAAGCTAAAAATTAGCTAGCAATGACTATATGAACAATAATGAATATTAGCGGTCTTAGTTCAAATAAGGAATTACCAAAAATCATCAGATTACTGTCATTAAATGCAAGGTAATCCTCAAATTCACCAATATATGAAAGTCAGTAACTTTCAGAAAATGTGTCCAAGTCCCTGGCCCACTCACAACTTTCTGAACTGAGTCAAATATGCTGTTGATTGAAGTGCTTACAATAGCACATGAGTAAAGTTTAATGTAGAGTGTTTCAGCCTTTCATTCTATATGTGACAGGAGATGCTTCCGTTTGGGATCTTCATTTGTCTCACAAAAGTGTGGGTGTGGGTCTCTTCCCATCATACTCCATACAAGCAGTCTCAACAGACTTGCTTCCCAGGATAGTATTAAGCTTTTGGAGATCCCTCAGTGTATTTATTTCTTGTAAAGATCCTATTGCACTGTCAGCACTTAGCACCAGATAATAATTCTGGAGCCAGACGCTCCCATCATAGGCCACAAGTCACTTCTATTGATTTCAAACACAATGCCGCTTTTATCGCTATTCCATTCAGGAAGGAATGTGGTTGGGCCACCCTCACTATATACATCATAAGAGTAACACAAGGAACACATTGGAGGAACTTAGATAGAGGCAATGCTGCTTTATCTTAATTTCTAGAATGGGACACATAAAAATAAGGATTTTTCTTTTTTATTTGAAAGTGAGATATTAATTCAAATAACATTATGGGAGTATTGTTGCTGTCTTCAATATACATGGGATATGATAAATTTTCCTCTTCCACTTGTAAGTCTTTTGAGAAGCTGGTTGTTACTGGCCTTCATGAGTGGCAAGAAACAAAAAGTTACGTCTTAACCCCAAGCTAACTGTGTAAAAACCAAACCATTTCAGTGAACAAGAGTCTCTTTAAGAAGTCTAGTTTGATCAGGTTCCTTCACTATAATCAGAAGAAGGAGAAAAATGTACATGGAGTGAGCACAGGTACCCCTCTACCACATGAGTGAGG
The DNA here is from genome assembly GCA_013397075.1 of Rhabdornis inornatus. Lineage (NCBI taxonomy): Eukaryota > Metazoa > Chordata > Aves > Passeriformes > Rhabdornithidae > Rhabdornis > Rhabdornis inornatus. The sequence continues at coordinate 103,755 of VWZS01005250.1, read as the reverse complement.
GGGGCATATTTCAGAACTTAGCACATGTCTTGCTTTACAATCAATCTGAATGACTAACGGTGGGGAAGAGGGATTAGAAGGGAATCTTTATCTACACACATTACCAAAAAAAGGCTGTTATTAAGGCACCAGTAGAATCTGAAGTTACAGACAGCCATTAGACATGGCTGCTCATAGCAGGACCCAGGTGCCAAACTAGAAAAGATACATAATGCTTCCCATAGCAGCATCTGGCTTTTTGGCAGAGTCTACACACTTGGGCATTGATGACTCTGGATTTGCTTTGTAGTCTCTCAAACAGTTGCATTGCAGTGGCCCTGGGCAAAACTGCAGAACCTTTTCCTCCATAGCACATCATTTCACATAGCATTTCACAAAAGAATTACCACTGAAAATGAACATAGTCTGTGCAATTAGTCTGATAATTAAGACTTAAGTACTGGACAGAGATCAAAGTGCTTGTAATCTACAATAAAGTTCCTAGAGTTGTAAGGATTTTCAAAATGTTAGCTCGTGCTTTATTGCACCTTCCATTTATTGTGTACCCATGATAGCAACAAACACATTTTCCCAGTGGATATCAGCATGTATAACTGCAACACCTGTTACTACAGCAGCCTTATATTTCTCACAATATGATTACTCTGTCAACGACTGCCATAAAAGGTGGCATCTGTATTCATCAAAAAGAGTTATCAGTGAATGTAAAGCCATACCACAATTAGAGATCTCCGAGGAAGAACAAATCCAACCAAAAAAATGTCAACAACAGTATTTAATTACTATGATTGTTAATCAATAAAATGCCTTCATAACTTTTAATTAAATTTTTATTTGAACTGGATGTTTAGAAAATCTGATTCTTTGTTTTTGTTTCATTTAACAGTTGCACTACTAAAGTACTGGTGGCATCTGTGAACAACCTACCTCGAGGGGACACTTTATGTCTGTAACTGCATTTTGTCACCTACAGAGGGTGTTAAGAATCTTGTTAAAAATAAAGGAAATAGTTAGGAGACATCTCACTGTAGCCATTATTATAGTGCAAATTACCAGGTAGAGTAATCCAGAAGCTGTCACAAAAGGTTAGTAAGAAACAGTGTCAGGAAATCAAACATACAGCAATTCATCATGGCCTAACACTAGCTCTAAATTGAAAGCTTTTAAAAGGCATTGTTTTATGAAATAAGGGACATTATCTTTTTTTTTTTTTTACAGCACCGAATAAAGATAACTAGGAGAGTGTTTCTCTCATGAAAGATATAAAGACATAATGATGAAAAATGTCAATTATTTTATCGCACAAATCTGCAGGCAAGGTAAAAAACAGAGAGAGGTTGCTACAATTGAAGGAGGCCATTGCAATATAATACCTCACCTTTATTTTCATTTTAATTTTGAAATATGCTGTCTGATTTTTGCAATCCTTATTCAGACAACAAGTGACAGGCTTCCTGGATTACCAGTCCAGCCCCTAGAGTCTCTGTAAGATGTTATGAAAACACAAAATTTGCCTTTCAGGAAGTTTTTACAAGTGCAGTCTTGATACTGATTATAATACAAATTGCCATTGTTCTGTTATGGGATATTAGAATAGTTTGTTGCCATTTGTCTTGTAGGTAAATAAATGCTATCTACCTCTTCCTTTGACTTTCAGGTTTAGCTAGGGAGTGAGTGCCTTCTGATGTTGCCTCTCATTTGTGACTCTTCAGTGCTGCAGTGCCACTGAGGAGGCCACAGCTGCTCTCTACGATATGAGACCTCCATGGGGCACTGCCTGAGGAATGCCATTCCTGCTGTTTGGGAGTTTGTAAGCTTGCCTTTAGAATTATGTCAGAACACTGGACACAAAACTTGGTCTTTGATAAACCACTACAATTGTACTTGGGGTTAAGGATGGAGCCAAGCACAAAAACTCTCCAAACAGCCAAATATTGAACCAGTAAAAACCCAATAGTTTGCATAGACCAGTAGTGTTTTCCTGGTTAATTATGGCTGGGTGAAGTGATAGGAAGGCAGTAGAGTTTGCTGGAGGTAGCCATGCTCAATATTTTCCTTTAAAACGAGAAAAAGTAGACAAACATTTACTGAAAACTGATGCTCAGAGGCTTGGTTAATTGACAGCATCTCCAGGGTTCTAAAATAGCTCTGTAATACTTAAGAAGCAGAACTCTGTCAGAAAAGACGACCAAAACCCTGTCTTTATATTCCATATGAAAATATCTCAAGAAGTACCAGTAACCAGGGATTGCACTGGCATTAATAAATACATGTGTTAAAAGACAGTTGTCTCAGATTGAAAGCATCCCATAAGTTTAAGGGATAGTTGGAAGAGCTGTGAAGATTATAAACAGAAATAGTAATGAGCAGAAGGTTGTATAAAATGGCAAGTTTCATTGTACCACACTTTCCTGAAGTCTCTGAAAGGTCTTGGTAATCTATTCAGCCCTATGTAAAACCATGGAGAAGAATAATGCAATTGTTAATTAAGATTTTTTTTTAATGGGGCTGACTGATGCTCGATGGCAGAAAGTTTAATTACAAGCACAAACTCACATCAAGTTTGCATTGCTGGTAAAAGGTTATATTTATATCCAGCCTCAGCGGGCTACCAAAGACTAGTCTTTGTTTGCAATGTTATTGATATTTTCTGAGGACTTGTCAGAATGGAGCACTCACTTCTCATGGATATAAAAATACCCTTATGAACAGATAATAGCATCAATCACTTTTAGTATTTGAATGTCAGATATGTGTGAAAACCCTGCTAACTACCTTCAATAAAGAACTTTAAAAATTGCTCCTCAAAATACATATACATGTATTTTAATTCACAGGAGAACAGATTAAGAGAGCTCTCCTTCCATGACACATTGGATGAGAATCTGTCTTGTTGCAATGCTAAAAATTCTCAATCCATCAACTAAATGCAGATTCAGGGCACCATCTCGTATTTCCTTGTCAAATAAATTATGCCTTATATCAAAGACCACACAGATTCCTACTTAACAAAACAGGGGTATGTCTGAACATATCATAAATGTGAAATATGAAAGAAAGCAAAATGAGACAGCCAATAACATGTAAGATTTGTAAGTCAGATAGCATATACCTTAGAAATAATGTAACCAACACTCAGAATCTGTGATTAAAGAAATATTCATAATCTGTCATTAATTTTCCACAGAGATTGAATTTTTTTATAATACTCACCTGAAAATGTCTGAGGAAAATTAAAAGAAGAAAAGTAGCAGTTCAAATGGTGTTTAAATGTAAATTTTTCTGTATTTGAATCTATATAAAGATATTTCCCTTTATTTCTTTTTTTTTTCAATTAACAACTAAGCTGGGAAAAGGATGCATGTTATCCAAGGACAAAGTTCGAAGATACACAATTATTGAGAATACTCAAACGTAAAACCATAAATAGAGATTGCCTGCAGCTGTCATAATAACTGTCTGGGCAATAAAACAGTAGCTAAAATTCAATAAGGGCAAAATGACATGGTGAAGTGTATGAAGAAATCAGCTCTGAGCAAACTACTGCCACTCAAGTAAGACATCTTGGATTGGGTTGCTTCATAAAACCATTAACTTGGTATTCTTTAGTTTTTATACAGCAAACTGTCAAGAAAAATTTGGGAAGGGCTTTCAAAGAAAATACTGAACTGATTAGACTTCTGATGTCCTTGTCTTGGATATAGCTTATTGTTCTGGTCACAGTATAATAAAAAGTTACAGCAGAACTGATCTCTAATCAACATAAAACCACATTTATAATGCGTGCTTTCCTTACAGAATGAATGTTCTTCATTTTGTTTCCATTTATTAGAAGCTCTGCATACTGAAGCAGCTTTCACAGATGAAGACTAAAGAAGCTCTGACTAAACCAGAAAACCAGCTACAAAGTAAGAATTCTAAAGTATGTATGTAACTAGGTAATTATTTTTTTAGTGTTTAGGTAATATACTGTACTTAATGGACGATTGGCTCCTGTCAATAGACTTTCACACTGATACTGCATTAAAAAAAATTATCATATACCTTGTTTTCTGATTAAAAATTAAGTTTCGTGGTATATAACTGAACAACAGCTCATTCAGCCAAACCAATAAACATCTTCAAAATCTCTTATTCAATCTTTATATGAATAGGCAGACATACTCATTCTCCAAGAGCTCACAGAGCAACGATCACAAGCTCTTATTAAGCCTTCATCAACCCTGCATTCATCTGATAGTACCTGGCCTCCTGCATAAAAGAGGCAGTAGGAGTTCACCTCAGAGTCCATGATCAAGCTTCTGGCAAGGCAGCCTGCTTCTTCAGACTGATGTTAAACTTGATGTAAAATCTTCAGATGAAGATGAATCTGCCATGTGGAAATAGTTCCAGCGTTTAAATACCCTTTGCACATTATTCTTGCTTCATGCTTCACTGTCTTTTCTCCACTCATTAGATTTTCCTATACTTGTGTCTGTTTGTAGGTATCAGATGTCTTCATCTGTAGATAATTATGGACCATGATCAAATTATCTCTTAATTAACTGAACTAAATAGACTGAGCTTATTCCAAATCTCTACAGAAAGGTAGGTTCCTACTTTTCAGAGTTTTTTTTTCCTCAGTTTTTCTGATATGTCAACATACTTCCCAAGTTTCCCATGGGTACATCCCATGCCCAACACACTGCCTCAGAGATAGGTTTGATATCACATGTGTCACTGTTATTACCAACCTCCACATTTTTCCCAGTATTTCCATCTACATCTTGAAGAACCACATTAGGTTTTTCTTTGTCTTGTGACATCTTTTCCAGCTGCTTTTCAGCAATGACTTCCAAATCTCCACAGCCCCTACTTTCTAAGCATAATTTTCTGTCCTTCTAACAGCTGGCACATCACCCACAGCTCTTCATTATTTTCTTTGTTTTGCTTTTCTATTACTCCTATAACCAGAAAATAATATATGAAAAAAACAACCATTCCTGAAAATTAAAATAAACCAATATGTGAATATATGTTATCTGCCCTAAGTTGTTGAATACAATCACAATTTTTCTGTCTTCACCACTACAACAATATCTTCCAGTTGAGAAGGAAGTGTGATACAAGAAATGTATCATGGGATGGAAAAGATACTTTGTTTCTTGATTACACTGTGAACCTTTTCTGTTTTGACAATTTCCCTCACATTTCATCCTAAGTAGATGAGCAAGTACAACATACACATTTTCAAACACAAAAGAAGCATATAAATTGTGCTAAAGATAGGGGTGGTGGGAATAGAAAGGACATGGCAGTTCATGACTTAGGTTCTTTAAGGAAAACTGTTTGTGCTCCTGTCAGTGGGATCTTGCAGCTCTCTTTGGGCAACATGACCTGGCTTTACTATAAGGTTCTTATAAGAAACGGGTGATTATATTTTTTCCCTAATTTGAGATCAGACAACAGTGACAAGGATTGTACCAGCTTTGGATAATATTATTAAATTAATAGCAGTAATATCATGTCTCCTATTCATGAAAGTGAATGAAATTGGCTAAATTGTTCAACAGTGTGCTCCACCATCCCGGTATTTTCAATCATATCAAGGTCAAAAATTTTTGCTCAGAGAGGCAGCAATATATGCACCTACATGGTGGAGGTGAAAGTGGTGGGTATATGGGTATGTAACTTCCAATTTAGTTTATGGTATAATGCACATGTACAATTTTAGGAGCTGTCTGTCTCCTGTTCAGTCAGCTGCAGCCGATTACAGGAAGGAGGGAAGCACCACACTCCTTCACAGAGGCTTCATTTCTGCTCTTTCACTTTAATCTGGAGTTGCAATCCTTTGGCTGACAGTGAGAGGTGTTTTGCCTCTGTGGGGAAAAGTATGACTGAGATCTTAAGAACCTTATTGTGACTCAGTGAAAGATCCAGCTTCTCAGCTGTAAGTGAAGTTAAGCTGCTAAAGGAGAACATATATATAAAAGAAACTTTTCTCTGGCTATATAAAATATCACTTTAGAAAATATCAGCTCCTGTATTCAGCAGCTGCAGTAAAGCTCTGAAAGCATTTTCTCTCTATCTTTGTGTCCATTCCTACCAGAGGTAGGTCTTGCATCAAAGACAGCAGTCTCCCCTCTTTCTGCTCATCCTTTTATTGCAAAATGTTATATTAATGTTGATCATTCCAATAAAGTCTTAACTACAGAAATAACAGAAAAAATAGAAAAGTAGGCCAAACATTTTCTCTTTTATTTAATCCAATTTTTTCCTTCTTACAACATATATTTGGTCATCTTGATATAGGGGTCAAGAAAAATAAATTTTCACAAAAATCTGCTGAAATTCTAGCCCAGGACTCTCCCAGTGGAGGACCTGGCTGAGTCACAGACATGACTACAGTCTTCCATGGCATTCTTTCTTTCTCTCAATTATCTAAGTTCTCTGAAAAGATGAGCATCTGATATGAACATGTGAAGGTGAGAAGTGATACCAAGCGAAGTGGGTATCTTTCTTGCTCAGTAAGCCTGGATAAAAGTATACATTTAGATTTAGAAATCCTTTTTTATTGTTTGTTTTTCCTACTCTACTCTCTGTTTCTTTTCAAAGATTGCAAGTGAAAATATGTAATAGAGACTTTCCCATATATATTGCTGAATTTTAGAAGCAGGAATGGGAATGGAATATTTGGATCATCCCTGCTGTTACTTCTGAGTCTTGACTACTGCTGTTCACTTCCTTATCATTAATAAAAGATCAAGGAGATGACACAGAGACTGTGGTGAGAAACATCAAGTCTGTTTTGACATGAATTTCCCAGAATAATTCTCTTTCTGTACTGATGCTAAAGTCTCACACAGGGAGGTTTTCTATTGGTTGAGTATGCACCAAAGAATGTTAATAAGGGAGATGGTTGAGTTAGTAATTCTCTTTCAGAAATGCTCTGGGAGTGTGCACCATTGGGGTTTTTTGGAGTGGTATGTATAGTACAGGCATGATGGACACTGATTATCTGCATTGCTGCCAAGTAACTAACATTATAGATCTGCCACATCCTTGCACAGTGAAGTATCAGTGCACCCAGTGTGCAAGATATCCACGTGCTCCCTTCGTCTCTACCAGTGGGTGGGAAACTTAAAATTGTGAAGAGAATAAGGAGTAAAAACTATAGGACTGAGAATTTCCTGAGTATTAATAAAATGAATCAGTATCCCATTTTTACCCAGAGATCTTGAAGGAACCTATATGATCCAGTGACTCTAAAATTTAAATGTACAAAGAAGTTGAATGCCTAACTCTTTGTGGCTTTTTTGAAAATTCAAGGAGAAGGTGCAGTCAAGGTTAAGGAAAAGGTGCAGTGTCCATTTCTTGGTGTCTCTGTGAAGAACATCTGCATAGTTCCTAAACTGATTTGATGACTCCTGAAATGTGGACATACACAGTCCATTACAGTAGAATATTCATTAATAAAATAGGTAAGTGTTGTTATTTAAATTTTAAGCAGCCATGAATGAAAATATAGCAGAAGGTTCTCACAGGCTATTGCAATCTACGGAACTAATCATTTCCTAATTAAATTTTCCATAGCTTGTCTTTGGAAAACTACCCAGAAGCATCCTTCAGTATTTGTTCAAGGCACATTTTTCTGATAAGGAGATTACATGGGATTTTAAGAAATTTAATATCAAGTAAGTAATAAAATAAAAAATTTAATATCAAGTGGAGATTACCAATAATAGAAATTACAAAGGAGCTTTCTCATATTACTCAACCTTACCATTACAGATCTGTTTTCACAACATTTTGTGTTAGCTTTTTTCTGTTAGGATTTTTCTGCATGTTGAGAATTGATGAGAGCATGTTTGTTACCCAAGCTGAACATTGTAAGTAGTTCAGAATCTCTGATATTTTAGCCACATTAACCAGAAATGGTGATACATTAAAGAAACCCCATCACCTGTGGATTCACTGTAGATCACTGTCCCCACAGTCTTAGAGCTTAGAGGACAGTGAGCCACAAAACCAATAATAATAATTAGGACTCCTAGCTGAGGTGAAAAGCTATTGCCTCATGGAACTATTTTCCAATCCTTCTCCTTCCAGCTGAGCTGGACTAGCGATGCTATAAAATAGCAATTAAAAGACTCAAGTTTAAAAATACCTTCAGCTTCCCAGGTCCCACAATGGCAAAGGTTAAGTGGATTATGTGGAGATAATTCACTCAGCTCCAGGGGGAGGGTGCTGATTGCCAGGGCTGTTGGGTTATCTCCTTCTCCCCTCCTCACTTGCTGAAGCAGTGATTGTTACAGTAGTGTCAGTTTTGCCAACCTAAAACAAGAAAAGACCTGGAAAACTTTCTCAATGGACCCTGCACTTACTAATGGGCACTGACTCGTACTTGCAAATTTTGCTTTGATACAGCCTTGAAAGCTGAGCATGGAAGCGGTCCCTAGTCCTCACGTTATATCTTAATGCTGTTGACCATCCATGCAAGTCTTCCAGTAAAAACACCCTGTTTCTTCAAGGGAAAAGGAATATGAAAAAGGTTTCTGGCCTTACATGAACAGCTACTCTCCCCCGTGCTCCAACTGAGTTAAAACCACCAATTACACCTCTAGTTGTGTGGCAACACCTACACTGTGTTTCCAATTAACTTTGTAAGTTTTTAATCAGTGACAAATGCATTTTTGTAAATTCAATTTGCCTTTTATTGCAGCACCTATAAAATGTCTTGCAGCATTCCGGAACTTTGTGAAGGTTTTACTTGCTACTGACATAATGCAGCTGTCGGACCTACAACAAAGGCTAAGGTTTATGAGCAACTTGAATTAGGATGTAGGTTAAGCAATTAAAGTTCAAGGAGGGGGAGGGGGAAATGGTTTCCCAAAATTTGCACTTGCCAATTTAAAAAAGTACACCAAAAACACGCTGTACACTAGGATGGGAGAAGCTAAAGCAGCTAAGGAGACCATACTCAGCTTTAGAGTTGCTATTTTGAGAGCATTCCATATGTGAAAAGGTCACCCAGATTTCATTAATAAATCCGCTCTGCTGTTTGTTTTCTTTTTTAATCAAACTCAAATGCATCCTGTTAAAGGGCTGAGTGATTAGACATAAATCTGGATGTCCTTGAAGATGATGAAGAAAGTGCTTATCTGTAAAGCAATCATCATACTGCCAGTTCTATCATTTACACATTTTTACATGTGCTGGAAAAATGGTTTAATTTTAAACGATTTGTTTGAATTTTTAGGTAAGAAAAAATATCTTGCAGAATTTACAGTTAAAAGAGCAACTGGATTACTTGTGACATATGGAAAGAACCCATTACATCTAATCTTCTGTATCTAAATTCAGTGTATTAAAACAATCAACATTCATAATATTCATAATAAACATGAATTAATATTTCATCTTAGTAAAACTCAACTCTCAGTACATTAACTTCTGGTCCCATTTATATGATACAATTCTCCTAAATTCAACAACTCTGAAATTAGTCCATTTTAATCGGGCTTGAATGTAAATTTGCTTTGCTGGGTTTTATTTGGACTTGTAGAGGCAATCAAAATAAAGTTACCAACTGTATTTTTGTTATATTAATGCATGGAGATCCTTGTTCTGTGGGGTCCAGACATTGCATATTGTGATAGATTTCTCATTTCTTCTTTTTTTTCCTATTTTTTATTTTCCTTGCATCTTGATTTTTCCTTTGCCTGCAAAGTATTCATTCAGTACTTCTGGCAGTATATTTTTCTGTTGTAAGCATAATTAGGATATTGCTGCAACTTCTCCTGTGTGCATTTGGATCTTAGAGCTGATTTGTCACTTTGCCTGAACCCAACTGTGGACATGACTATGGCCAGCACCAGCAGCATATTCAGCTACCTCAGTGCTAGCAGGAAGTTGGGAAATGAATGTCTCTTTGGAACTTTATTAAAACAATGGATGTGGAAAATAATTCTTGTGAATTTATAAATATTCTGACCAAAGGAATGAGATATGGAGCAATATTTTGAGGTTGGTAAACACATGTTGCAATTTTTCAGCTGACTGCATGACCTGCTTTTACTTTAACATAAACCCCATCTAGTTTGATTCAATGGGGCTATTTTGATTTCTGGAGACTTGATCCATAGAGGTAAAAGTTACAAGGTAAGCCTATTTGGCACTGATGCTAGTGCCAAAACGTGGCTCCGTGGAATTTAGCACAGTTCACTTTATCTGATGACAGTGAACATGTTGCATTATTTAGTGCATAGGATGTCCACCCTGCAAAGATTTATGTGTTTGTTTAACTTTGTTCTGTCTGGTTAATTACTCACAGTCACAGAAGATCCTTACGTGCATAGAGTGAAACATCAATGTGTTTTATTCTCAAAATATTTTTTTAATTACTTGCTTAATTGTTTACTAGTTGAAAAGGCACTATAGTAAAAGCTTATTGTAGTTACCAAAGGTCTAAGGTTGCTAAATTATATTTTCCCTGCAGATCATAGTAAGCAGAGGGAGTAACAGCATCATTCTAAAATTTGTATGGATGCACTCATATGCACCTAACTTTACTTCACACAATTTTCTTTAACTGACATTTATAAACATTATTTTTATTTGGTTTGTTGTAGACCCTGCGATCCTCTCCTCATAAACGCGAACGCTAACTTAAATTGAGTTCAGCAAGCCAGTTTTAAGCTGCATGCAGAGAAGATTAAAAGAAATAGTACAAAATCCTCTCCTGGGAAAGATCAAATGGTTACTGAAATGAAAGCAGCCTAAAACTGTAGGGTTTAGCCCAGAGGGGGGGAGGGGAATTGGGCATTTAGCTATAATTAACACCTTCTACTTACACTCTCCAGTGTTTCAAACAGATTGTTTTTTATTATAGGTAGCTGCTCACAAACTTGAAAACACTTTATTAAAAAAATAAAAATAGAATCAGAAAAAATATTAGCAACTAAGGCTAAATTCAAGCGTTCACTCTTCAAGCAATGGTTCTGTAATCCTCAGACTTCTATAGTCAGCCATAAAGTCATCAAGCATTAGCTACATATAAAAAGACACTCTCTCTGTGTGAATAGGTGACTGCAGAGAAAAATCACACTTTCTTTTCTGCTTTCTACAGAACTTGCACTGAAATGTTGCTTGGGTGAGCACTGTATTAGTTTATTTGAAGCTTGAGATTAGCAACTTTATCCAGGATGTTTTATGTATTCTTGATGCTATTTCTCTGATCCTCCTTTATTTCTGCTGATGTTGCTTAAAAATATCTCAGACATGTACCTAGAAAATTTTAAATGAAGATATTGTAGCTATTCTTTTTTTCAGTTTGTCTTCATAGATAAAGTGCTCTAAGAAACAGAAAAGCTGACAAGCTTCCTTACTTGGCTTTCAGAGACCTTGCTCAGTGTTTTTGGTATGTTGCCTGCTGGAATCTGAAATACAACTTATTTTCTCTCTCTTTTTTCTATCATGAATCAGTCATTGTCAGGTCACTGCCTACTGATGATTCAGTCCTCCAGTCTGGTGGCACAAAAGTACCTGCTTTTCCAAAAAATAACTATGTTGCTACCTTGCATCAGCTGATCTCAAAGTAAGATTTTCTGTCTTTCTGAACTTTGATTTACATGTTGCTACTACTACACTCCTTTGGCATTTATAAATTCATATCCTGTGTAGGTTCATATCCTGCCCTTGTAATGCTTTGCAGGCTTTTAGCATACTTCTTCAACTGGTGGAGATAAACGCCGGTAGTACATTGTAAAAATAAATTCTGGTTCACATGTGTATTAAAGAAAATATAATCTATATATTCTGAGATAACCAGACAGTGGAATTCGTTGTGGAATTCTTCTGTAACTGCAGAAGTGCCTCAAAATCATCACCTCTCCTTTTGCCCTCTCCTGCTGAGCTGTACAAGGAACCCGAGAAGTGTGAACAGAGTGCAGATGTGTCCTGCTGAGTTCTCTGTTCACCACTGATCTACCCCTAAACCTGGTGATTCTGATAAATTTATGCACATAACCTTATTAAAAGACTAGCAATGTTTTCTCTGTGTGAAGCCAAGATCCCCAGTACCAGGAGTTTTGGGGGGATACAGTGTGTGGGGAGATGACAGCACTTATTGGTGTTAGTGACCCATAGTAGTGCACACTGAATTATTTCAGTGTGTAAGAGAAGATACGGTGTTTAAGAAAGAAGCTGATAAAATTAAGATTGTAATATTGGTCCCTTTCTTCTGTGGCTGAAGTCTATGAGATATGTAGATTTGTTCCCATTTTTTTTTTGTTTTGTTCCTAAAGAAAGTCTGTATTGACTATAAACTTGAAGTAATTTCTTCTTCTGAAGATAAGGCTAATGCTTTTGAGCTTGCTCTTCCATGCCTAGGGGGTGTAACACATATGGTAAGTAACAACAAAAAACTGATGACTGTACAATTTTATGTAAGGCATGTGTGACTCAAACCTGAGGAATAACATTTCCTTTCCTGCTCAGACAGAATTGTATATGCCTGTCATATTTTATTGGTTGTTAAATGTCACACACTCTTATGGATCACAACCGAAACCAGACAGCCTATGGTATCATTGCATATTTGTCATCTTCAATGAAAACAGAGCAGCAGACTTCTGTATACTTGGGCAAATTAAGCTGTAGGAAAGAAACAATCATGTTGCTGATGAATATGTATGCACTTAAAGCACATGGAAACTTTAGCCATTCAGTACTAGGGGCAAAAAACGTTTCTGATTTAAGTAGTGACACATGCAGTGATCAGAAAGCAATGTTGTAAGTCAATATTTTTTAAAGATAAATAGACGCCTTTATCAGATGCTTATAGATCCAACAAATTAGACCCATTTTAGCTATATTAGAAAATACCATGTAATTTATTAACATCCACTGACTAGAGCTATATGAAAGAGATACACAGAACTTCAATTACTGACTTAATATTAGTATCGCTGTTAATAGTGTTCCTCATCTTTCTGAATTCTGAAATTGTTGGTTCTTTTCCTACATGGTAGACAATTCTGGCAAATTATAAAAATTATTTTAAAAATGGAAGAGGAATCACATACAACAAATTCTTTAAAACAGATTGTGTTAAATATACAGTGGGACTGTGCTTTAAATTCCCTTTTATGGGATCCAATGGCAAAAATTAATGAAAATTAATAAATAAAATTTATTTTAAAATTAATAAAATTAATAAAAATTATTTTAATATTAGTTATTAATATGACTACATATAAAATAATAATATCACAGGTTGCAAACCAAACTGCACTATTGTGTTGTGTGATAAGCAGAAGAAAGGATACAGTTACACTTCTAATACATCCTCTGCCATTTCTTCAAAGTGGCCAAAATTATTTTGTTTAACAACAAATAAAGCCTTGTGACTTTTGTTTAACCCATATGGCAGTATAGCCCACTGAATAAGCTGTTTTGACACAGCAACACTGACCTTTATCAGCGATACTTTTGCTCAGGAAAGATATGAATTTTCTTTCTTTGCAGATATTTTAAAAAATCTATGGTCAATGCCCAGCCCTCAACCAAATAAGTAATTGGGAGGACCATGCTGATCTGAATTCGGAAGAGTGGTATGTCATTGCTATAAAGTCTCCCAAGGTAAGAAGATTTAATTTTTTTCATATTCTTGACACCAATAACTAAGAAGAGACTCCAGAGTGACAGTAACATGTCAGGAAACAAAGTAGATAAATGAAATTTTGGTGACTAAGTATAATTTACTTACACAACACTGTGAATATTTCAGATAGCATGTGTCCACTTCCCTCCTGCCAGACATTCTAACCAGATCCTTGGCAGGTTAGATAGGCTGAGAGCAACCTGCAGTAGTGCTTCTTCAGGCACTGTCTCCTACAGCCAGGCAAGTGATACCAGTGATGGAGAACCCAGAGCAGGAGAACTCCGAGATGCCTCGATTCTCTTCCTGCAAGACCACCGGCAAAACCCTTGATCTTTTCTCAGCCTGTAATACGAAAGCTCCATAACTACCTTTCCCCCAATATTAGCACTGCTTTACATACATCAGAAATAATGTAATAAAAGTCAGGCTGCTGATGATAGGCTTACAGTTTTAGATGGCTGATTTTGGGATGAGCTGAACTGACATGTTCCAGGGCAGGGACTGAGCTGCTGGGTTTGTCTTGGCTGTGTTTATAGGCATGTCAGGTTTGTAGTCAGAGTATCTTCCATTAGAGGTGCTGATAAGTTTAAAGGAAACACTGTGCACAGTGTCGTCCTCTAGTCTACGTCTTTGTTAGGATGATGTTTGTGGGACATATACATTGGCTTAGCTCTCAAATTCCTTGCTATTAAATGCTATTACTATTTGGAGAAAACATGGGAGAATAAGCTTAAGTGAAAATACTATAGGTATTCATATTTGGTGAAGATGATTACTGAAATGGGTAAAATGTCAAAGCCAACTAAAATATTCACTGGCATATTAGGACTCAATTAGGAGTTGTGTAACAGAGGGTCTCTCTACTGCTTTCCCCCAGCAGAAGTGTTCAAGCCTACAGCTTTAGAGATGGGCTATACTGCTTTAAATTCAATCTTCTCTTACATGTTTTTTTAACAGCTGTGAATTTCCATTTTTTTGCTAGATGGGTTGCATGAAAATGCTAAAATGTGTATTGAGGACTGATTTAATGATTCTGACACTTTTAAACACTGTCTGAAAGTAAACTGCAACAACTGACAATTTTGAAATGCATTCCAACATCTTTCAAAATCTTAGGTTTTGAGTAACTATAGTTTTCGTATTTGAAATGTGTCTTCCCACAGAACTGAGATTTAAGTTGCAAAATAAGAAACAGTTTGCTAAACATTTTTGTAGCATAATTTTAGCTCATGAGATGTGACAGCCATGGTCTGTGTAGTCAGGTTTCTGATCTTATTCCAAACACCACTCGTATGCCATGGTATTTTTCACAGAGCTGTAAATGTGATGCTACTCTTTTAATCGCGGGCTGCACAAGAATTTATTTTGAAGAAAATAGGAATATTTAAACGTATTCGAGGATCCCTCCTACCCTCAGACATTCTTCTTTGGTTCCTGCTGATAGCACTATTTTCAGGGTGTTTGCAGAGGGAATTTGGCTGATGGAGTGGATTAAACCCCCACGGTTTGTGCAGCTCAATCACTGCTGCTCCCTCTGCTGGTGGTGAAAGGTGAAATTACAATCAACATCATGGGAGTTGTAGCTCTTCCAGAATACAAAATAAAACATTCACAGTTTATATGTGTAAATTAGATAATATCCACAATTTTTGTGTCAAACGGAGCTCTTTTTTTATCTGATGTGTTCCGTGTGGCACACCTACTGCAATATCATGTATTTTCAACCATAATTCTTTTTATAAAGTGATGGAAGTTTTTTTCATGTAAAAAAATCCTCATTTCGAAGCAGTCATTAGATAAAAATCAGGATACAAGATAACATCCGGAATGGATTCTGCTCAAAACTCTGTGAATCTATGGCCAATATCCTATTGCCAACAGAAATTATGCAGAAGTACAATAACTGAAACATTAAGCATCTTACTCAGGAGATGTATGTGCATAATAGTCACATGATTTCCCAGCCAAGCCATTGCATGCCTTCTACTAAATCTTTGTTTAACACCATGTGTATGAAGTGTATTCTTATTTTCATAATATGAACTTGGTAAAGGGCTAAAGGACTGAATTACAGTAAATTGGTAATACTTTAAACTAAAATTCTCATCCGAGGCAAATGGATGCTATGCCATATTATTTTAGAATTTAATCTGTGTACCCAACTTTCACTCACTGCTACAGAAGTTGCACATGTGCATCTATAAGAAGAATCTGAGCCTGACATTTGTGTTTACCACGCAGCTTGTACCTTCACACAAGCAGGAAAGCACACGGCAATGCAAGTGTTGATCATTCAGACACAAGGCATGTCTATTTCCCACTCATTATTCCCTAAACTGAAGGACATAAATACCAACAGCCAAATGCCTTTAAGTCACAAGAAAATGTGTCTCCCCTCTTACTTTTTATTTTTATGGCTAAGGGAGCTTTCAAGGAAATGTAATAACACAGCTAAAATTAAAGATCCAACTCTACTTAAGGCACCTTAGCAAAATAGTTTTGTTGGTCTCACATCAGTGCATATTGCAAAAACATTTCAACTCACCTGACTGTCTCTATTTAAGCTGAGCTTTTTGGACTGAAATAATAGGGAGATCTACATAACTAAATTACTTTCACCTCAAGAGATATTTTTGTCTGTGAGGTTACACCTGCAAGCAGTGATATGATCATAAGAGTGCTGACTACACATTTGTATGCAAGTACACAAGGAGCCAGGCTTAGATTAGTGATCTGAGCTACTAATATTAAAATACAGTTTTATGGTAAATACAGAAAAGCTTTCCAATTACTCATAATTCTCACATTGGCTGTCCAGCAAAAAAAGTACCATCAGTGGCAGCAACAGCATTTTTGAGAGGAATGCAATGAAAACTATAGATAGTTCCAGTTTCTTGACTTAGTTTCTTATAGGAGCGAGTTACTTTAACCTCATTTCAATGCATGTTTCACAATCATAGAAGAATAACAGACATTCAAGGAAAAAAAACTAAGTTCAAATGAGGTTAAAAATTTAGTATAATAAACATTACTCAACATGTTTTTCCAGATGAAAATATTTACTCAGGACCACCACCCCCATATCAGTTTTAAAGAAAAATAAAAGCTAAAGGACTGTCAGTTTTCTACACAGTATCCATGAGTGGAATAAAGGACACTCTTGCTCAGTTTGATTTCTTATGAAATAGAAAGAAGGCCAGGATACTACAAATATGATGTTTTTTTCTAGTGCACTCTGGTCTAAGACACTCCTTTACTGCAATTCCTGCTAGGTAGAGTTTGTATTTTTGTCAACCCATTATTTTATCTCACCATGCAAGAAATTTCCATAGCATATTTACAGCACCAAGATAAAAAGCTCCCCAAAGGTCTTCATGTCATGCAGCTTTGCATGCTTCAATTGGTGCCAATTTTCTGGGTATTTTTATTTTTGGTAAATAAGTAAATAAAAACAATTTCTTTTTCTCACCACACTGAACAGTCCACTTCATGGTAGGAGACCACCTTATCTTGTATCTCTGGATGTAGGTTATCACATCTTACAGGGAGGCCATAAATAACTGCATGGAATTTTCTTCCATTATCAGGAAAAGTGAAATATTTTGATATTGGAGACAGGATTTTTAAGTGTGTGTAGGGAAATTCCATATTTCAATGAAGGCTTAATTCCTTGGACTCTTAACCCTTACTGACATGAAATCAGTATTTTACACAGTTCTTGAACAGCAAAATGACTCACAAGTAAATTGAAGTTTATGATATGCAGGAATGTGAGTTATTAACAGAGAACCTATTCTAGGACTGGGAGGTACAGGATATTTTGCACTCCAAGAATTATGTTCCTGAAGATGAATCCTTAAGGTTGAAAATATTCCAGCTGTAATCCTATTGAGTAATGCTTCCTGAGTGAAGTCATGGTATTACTTCTGGGAATAATCCAGCCCTGGAACTTGGTCATTTTACTATCTTAGATTAGATGAGCCAATTTCTTTAACACAATCCTGCTATGACACAATCCTGCTATGCTGTTTACTTTTTCCCAAACTTTTGGTGTCTCATTATCTCTGGCATTTACTAAATGCCTGGAATTAAAAATAAATTTTATGTTTACTCTGTGTCAAGTTATCATGGGAACACAACGGAAAAATTAGAGAAAAACTCAGGAATGTAGACTCTGTGAAGAAAAAGTAGTTCCATTTAATTGAAAAGGGAAGGCTGGCTCTTTCTAACCCCTGCAGAAAGGTTGGCTTGCCTTGGCAGTGCTTCCCTCGTGCTGCTGGGCAGGGGAAGCCACCAGCTGTACCTGCTGCATGGTGACAGGTCTCCCTGCACACACCATGCCTGGCTGTGCTCACACATCCTGCACGGCATCCTGCATGCTGCGGGCTGCCTATGTCAACAGCAGCGCTCTTACTGCACACGATGGAGACTAATTTCTCAAAATGAAGAAAAACCCAGCTTCCCCCTAGGCCAGCACTTGGTCCAAATTTAGTAATTGCTTTAGAAATCTAGTCATTAAATGCAAGATGATTCTGTTGTCTGATACGCAGTTTAACGACTTCAGCTTTTTCCATGATGCAGGGATACATTTGGTGAAGATTTTTAAACACCAACAGCTTCTGCTAAGCATTAAAAATGCAAAGTGTAATATAACAGGTGCAAAAGCAGTTCTTTAATGTTCTTGTGCTTTCCTCATGAGTTAGGTGGATACAGTATATTCCAAAAGGATAAGCTGCCAGTATAATATACCAGCCTAACTTCCACTTAGGAACTCTGGAGAAGTGATATATTATACAGCTACTAAATTTTCTTTGAAACAAACTACATTGTTTCTTCTGAGAAAGATGAATTTTCTTTGCTGAAGTTCTCTCAGCTATAATTTGGGTGTCTGTTTCTCAAAAAAGCCTTCATCATTAAATCAGTTGTAAATGTCCGGTTAAGCTATCTCTTACTGTTACCAAAAGATAAAAAGATAGTAGGTAATATGGAAGATTCTTTTATATTAGACTTGTCAGTCTACTTCCACTAGTAGCTAAAGTATAATTTAGTATTATCTCTTTTTTCTTCTTTGTTTGTAGTGTTTTGGTTTTTTATTCTACCAGTCTACTTGTTTTGTGTGATTCAAAGGATGCCTTATTGATAAACAGAGACATGAAGTATGTGATGCTCTTCAGCAGTTACAGACAGCCAAACAGGAGGTCTTTTCCATGATTTGAAATAGAAAAGTGCAATAGAAATAGTGTATTTAATGTTACTTAGTAAGCAAGTGTCTTCCCAGACAAAAATCAGCAGTAACAAACAGAGAGGCCAGTTTGCTTCATCCTTGCAGCTGTGTAGTCAAGTGTAGTGCTTTTCGCAGTCTGGTTTTCAATGATCAAATCATAGGGGATTTCCACTGTTTCCTATTTGCAGAAGAATCTACTGTTTTTTTAATTTTTCAGTTTTAAACTAATTTAACAGCTCCTCCCTTTCACTATAGTCCATCACTAAAATTCCAGGGGAAAAAAATTTAAAAAGAAGGGGAGAAGAAAACAAAAAGAACTATCAACAAACAACTTTGGCATTATAGTTTCCTGTAAACCTGCAGATTCTCTTCAGCTCCAATAATTATTTTGCTTATATTTCTGATTTTTCAGTTAAACATTCAGTGCTTCTTGGGTTTACTACTCTATCTTTAAAAGTCTCAGGATGTTTCTCCCAAATGGACATTTCTGAGGGATGCTACTAAATTCAGATGTCCCATACCCATAAAATTAATAGAATAAAAAATTATTTTGATTATGTAGGAACCACACAATTGTCCCAGATCTCCTTTCAAAAGCAAAGGCAAGTGTTGGTCCTAGAGAGATTGTAACTGAAGTAAAAATATATGAAAAGTGTGGAAGGCCAGGAAAGCAAAGTGACTGCTACATGCACTTCAGTGAGATTGCCAAGTCAGTCTTTGATTTTTCAGTCTGACTATTTTCTCAAGTACAGATTATCCTTTAAAAATATTTAAAGGCTGGCAACTGAAGACATAGAAAGAAATTTTCAGCATCACAGTATAGCTACCAGTTCCTTGAAATTCAGTATTGTAGAGAAGGAACTCACTAGGATATATAAAAGCTAAAATCTGTTATCCAGGAAAAAGATTACAGTGTCTATAACCACTCCTTGACTGTGAATATGTTAGAATCTGGTTAAAGAAAAATAAATAGTGTATTGGTAAAATTGATGGAGAGTACAGACTGAGGGAGAATACTCTTGGAATGGCTATTATTTAATTTATTTTTTCTTAATACCCTACAGAAATATTTTAAAATATATATTCTAATAACTGCAACAAAGACACTTCAATGTACATTTCATTATATGTTCTAATAACGTAAAAATGTAAACACAGTTTTCTAGTCATCTTGGAGCACACATAAAAATCACTTTCAAAATTAAATCAAAATCTCACTTAGGAATTTCTCTTTCTTTGAAAGCTGTTAAGAATACTCATGAGTCACATCCACAGCTTGCTTCTAGCACAGAGCTATAATGTAAAGGAAGTTTCTTTTACTCTATAGGGATGGATTCTCCCTTGAAGCCTGGATAAAATCGTTTCAATGCTATCTGAAGGATCAGCAGAGGATAGCACTTCAATTACAAGCACGAACCTGGGCCAAAAAGGAGCTCTTGGTAATTCTCACAGTGCTCACTACCTTTGGCTTTCTGCCTTAACAACTGGCATGTGCCATACCAGGTGTATAAATGTTCTGTGTGGTTGTTGCGTATTCTCCAATCCTGACCTCTCTTGGCAGAGCTCTGTCTCCTCCTCTGCTGCCTTTCACCTTGGGAAATCATTATATCATTTACATTTACGTAAGACTGATCCAGACCACTTCTGAATTGCAAGCCTTTAAATGGCACCCTCTTTCAAAGGTGTGAGTGGCCCCACAAGGGACAAGGAAAGAAAATTCCTTGCCCAGAATCCAGATTTCTGAGCCGTGCTTGCCTTGATTTTAATAGTAAGAATTCCTTAACAGAAGTGGTGCAGCTGAAACAAACACCAGTGAATGCTTTCCAATTCACTCTTTATATGAGCTCATAAAAATGACCTTTGTGTGAATTTGCCAGGGAAAAATGTTTCTATCTATAAGATGTACAGATCTGGAGATGTCGAGAATATAAACTCAAACAACATTCTGGTTGTGCATCTGGCTTATATTAGTGAGTAGTATATGATGTGATAGTATAACAGAAGAGCTCTTGGAGGGATTCAAACGCTCAGTTACCACATCTGTCTCTCTGCATTATCATCATTAGAGTGTTTAAATGCAATTTATCTCCTGTTCCATTTGGAAGAATCATGTTCCCTCCTATGAACTGGGCATCAGCCCAACCATGATGGGTTGTGTCCACAGGGGAGTGCCTTCATTTTGACACCTGCTAGTAGCCATCATCTGCCCAGCAAGCTCTGCTTAGCTTGTTTATGTTTGCAATACATAGCCAGCCAAGGAAGGAACCAGTGTATGTTCGGCTGATATGGAAACAGGAGAGGAAACTAGGGGAAAGAAAGATAAAGGTATGTCCACTCTTCCACAGCTGATAGATTTTATAACTCTGACATACCAAAATTAACAAAGCTGGGCTCCGCTTTTAATTAGCTAAAAGTAGAGAAGAAGGATGCTGCTGGGTTTAAGGCTATTGGCTGAGGCACAAGAGATGAGGATTGAGTCATTGGCAATGGCCGAAATCTGACAGTGGATAAATCAACCTCTCCATCCCAAAGTTACCAAAGAACTTGAGTATTTAGAGTTCATGTTCTTTTTCACAGGGGTTGACTTCTACTATGTTTTTCCAGAATCCAGTACCCTGAGGCTCTGATCTCAATGAGGTCATCTGGTAATTATCATGATGTAAACCATCCCATCCATGTCTCTGCCCTCAGCCCTTGATCTTACAAAAAAAAAAACTGCATGTAGAAAGGAACTGAGGAAAAATACCTCGATGGAGGACAGAATTTTTCCTTTGGGTCAAAATTTCTATTATGTTAGAACCAAATTGCTTATTGCTAATTAAGGCATAATGCATAAAATTGGAGCTGGAGCGATTCCCTTTGTCCAGCTCCCTGGCATTGATGGCAAAATCAAAAAGCACTAAGTGATCAGAAGGTTCAGAGTACTGTTGTGGTGCATGTTGTCACATCTGAAAACTTCTTCTGGAGATGGTTGTTAAAATATGCTTTCAAAGAAGGTACAAGTATCCCTATTTTCTCAGCCTTCCACTAGGGAGGAGAATGTAGGAGGGTCTGCATTTCTGCTAAGCCTCATCTTACTGGGATGTGTAAGTGGGTGTGATTCCTGCAGTCTGCATAGGAGTTATCATGCGAGCTTTAATCTAGAAGCTGGCCTGTGCAGGCTGTGATGACACATCCAGTTGCAGCATACACAGATGTTAGATACAAAAGAAGTCTAATTTGAATCAGGAGATCTGGGTTCTGTTAGTGACTCTGCCATATATTTCCTGTATTGCTCTAGGCAAGGCATTCAGGGCTGATTTAATTCCACAGCACCCCTTTCTCTGGTAGTACTCTGAGCTGGATTAGACTCCTAGTTTATCACTTTCCCAGGCTGTCCATATTCCCCAGGGGTCTAATCTTACCTGCTCACTCCATAGGTGTCTGATATAGCTTAAACCATTTGCCTCTGAAGTGATTTGCTACTTAGGCATAGCATGAATATGCAATTCAATTAAATTCTCAATTCAGCAAAAGCCTAAACCTTTAATAAGCTTCAATCAAGTAAACACATACTGGCGAATTTCAGGTTCTGTGTCATTAGGTGTCTGCACATATTCTTAAAAATTCAAGAAGGTAAATTATTTCACTGGAACTGCTTAGGGGCCTAAGATGAAGTCAAAGTGCCTTGCTCAAGGCCCTATTATCTATCATTAGTCATAGATGTGTACTTAAAGTTAAGCATATCCTTAAGTGTATTGCTCAATTCATCCCCAAAAGCATAATACTGATAGGCTTTCTAGCACAGAAAACACATTTGAGCCTAGAAAATACTAAAAGTAATCTACCTTTGATTATATGAAATGTCACAAATTATTAGTTTAATTTTTTAAATAAATCTGAAGAAACAAAGAAAATGTAAGGTCATGTAGCCCATACTAATTTCCAGGAATCTTGGTTACACTATAACCCTTCACTTTTACGTAACACTGAAATCACAATACGGATGTGTATTTTGAAGTAATTGTGTTGGTGGTCCCTTCGTGCTTTCTGAACATCTAACAGTTAGCTAAGCAAACACACATGACTGATTAAAAGAAGAAAGGGAACTATTTTTACAGGGACCATTAAACTTTAACTGCCATCTGGCAGGGAATGATTAGAGAAGATCAAAATTAAGGCAGTCAACACAAATACTGTGTGGATACCTCAGGGAATTAATGTGGATAGAAGACGGTGGACTTGTGGCTCTGTTAAGAGACAGACAGAGAAGGAAGTGGTGAACACATCCTTTATGACTGCTGCCCTAATGGCCACATTCACAGAAACAGAAGCAGAGAAAGAAGAAATCAAAACCACCTGGGAATAATCAGACGCTTGCTGTCATAAAAAAAAAGAAAGTTAAAGCATTATACAAGAGCCACACCATCCTTGTTCCCCAACAAGCCAGGAAGGAAATTTTTATTGTGGAGGTGTGTTGCAGTTGGCAGGTTATCTACTATCTTTATATAGGCATTTTAAATAGGGTCTGTAATAAATCTTTTAATTGAAAGCCTTTACAGAACACAGACCTGTGGTTGATCTAACTGAACACTGGATGTCACTATTTATACACACTATTAGTCATTTTAGAGGCATTAAAAACACAGTCCAACCATGAACTGGAGTAATCCAGACGTTTTCTTTTAAATCAGCTATCTTTAATTATCATTGTTCTAGAGACAGCAGTTTCCTATGAGCCAAAGCTTCCAAGCTGCCTAGACAGGCACTCATCATTTTTTACAACTACTCAGCTCTGTGCCCTGGTAATGCTGCTGCTGGTAGGTATTTCCTGACAAGCGTACCACATCTGATTTCATATGTTAGGGGAAAGATTTGAGGTTTATATAGAGAGATAATGGACTGACTGTTCACTGCAACATCTCAGAGCTGAGACTCTGACCAGGCAGCCTTACAACTTTGCTGTTATGTCTGGTAAGAAACAAACAAAATACAACTCACCCAAAAGTGCAACAGCCCTCCCATGAGGCAGCTCCTGGTCTGGCTGTGCAGGAGTAGAACCTTCTTTGCACCCCTCATGAGCTATTGGGTTAGAAAACCCCGGTTCTGTCAAGCATATGCCTTGAAGTTTTTCATTCCATGGCACTAATAGCATACACCTCTTCTGCCACTTTGCTGCCCTTACCTGCGGGTGTCTTCTCAGGTACACAACTATTATGAGGGAGCACTTTTAGGAGGCTTATCTTCCCTTATCTTTAGACAATATAAGAAAAAGAAAAAGTATCTCTGAGTCCAAGTGGCATGGAAAACAAATCAGTGCTGACAGCCCACAAGGTCAGGTTAGCTGCTAGAAAGACTAAGGACAGAAGACAGGTGAGAGGACATAAAGCTTAGTTACAATTGATAAGTAATGTACTGTGAAATGAGGCTTATTTTTTGTTTCTTGACCTTAATACAGTATTTTCAAGTTATCAATAGCACAGGAAAAGAACATTAAGTATGCTTCAAAGCCTGTGAAATCTCGTCAACTGTACCAAATTTCAGAAACATGCTAAACAATAAAATGATCAGAAATCACTAGTACACATTACTACTCTGAAATGTACAGTCAGTAGAAATGCTTGGTTATTCTAGACCTTGATTCCCAACAGAATTTTTCAATATACTCATGTGTTTACTTGTCACTTTGCATCCTTGAAATGCTAGGACTCTAAAAAATGTCTGACTCTCCTGCACATTCTTAGATTCAACATTTTTTAGGAAAAGGTAAAATACAACTAAAAACAGCCTTAGGTGGTTTTTGCTGGTAAAGAGAACAACTGAAAATACCTTTCCTGATTTGCAAAAATACATTTCTATGCACAACATGTGAACTGAGGTCTTCCTAGTGCTATTCAGCCAAAACACTATGAATGTCAAGGGGATTGCATTTTTTAGTTTATTTTCCACAGATCCTGGCTGCACAATAGAATATCTAAGAGTCAGAAATTATGACTGGAAACACATGGCTGGAAATTATCTACCCTGAATCTTATTTTATTCCAAGTATTATTTTCTGAGATATATGCTGGGCAAAATATTCTTTTGCTTAACTGCAAAGTTAAATTTTAAAATTTGTGCATAGTGGGCTGTTTAGTTGAAGCTTATGAAGAGATTTTGCTCTTTTCCAAGCTATTTCTAGCCTTTATACAGTACAGTGTAATTCTGCTAACACAAGTAATCTGTTCAGGGGGCAAAACAGGAGCTAAGTGCAGCTACAATATACTAATATGACATGTATAATATATCAGTACAATATAATGTCTCTTATATAGAGCATTATATAGACTAGTAACTTTAATAAGCAGTATGAATGTTATTGTACATGTGTGCCATTTTACAAATGGGTGGGGGCAGATTATGCCCTACACAAAAATCTGTTGAGAACCTAGAAAGGAAAAAGCTGTGGAGCAAAAGGCAATATTCCATCATGCTCACCTCAGAATATACTACAGACACAGAGCAGTGAAAAAGCACCTGAAAAAAGCAGGACAGCTCTGGTAAACTTCTGCAGTTTGTTGTCCCGACTTTGATGCAGTAACCTGTTAAGACTGCTCAGAGTATTTAACAGCCTATGGCTCACTCCTGTGAACATGGTGCGGAGCATTCATTCTCCACATGCAAAATTCCAAGCACTGAGCCAAACTGTAAGAGATACAGTAGACATTTGTTGCTTTTTTTTTTAATAATACCCATAAGCATCTACAGATGTGAGCCCATGTAATGAAGCATGTGGCCTTAAGCTGGAATTATTTGCAAACAGCAGGATCTCCTGGCAAAAGAGATGGCACTTGCTGTGTTATGAAAGCTGTCCCTCTAAAACCATGTTTGGTTAGCACCTATGCCCTGTTGAAATTGGCATAGATAATTCTGAGTGGGAACAATGCCAGCATGACAGATGGGAATGAACACAGGCATGCCAGAGAACCAGGATGTTCATTGAGTCTGAGTATTAGGGACAGAGTTCTTTCCAAGAATTTAGAAATGGCAGGCTGTCCAGAGTTTCTCTACTTTAGGTACAAAATGTGAGAATATATGATCTCTTTTGTAACTATGAGCTAAATCAATTATAGTAATTTAAAAATAGCTCATCTGAGCCACGCAAAGCATGACAGTAGGCAGCTGAATTTGAGCAACTTTTTCTCTTGATTCAGACTGGCACCAGGTCCTAGAGGGCAGAACCTGTGCACTGGAGTCAAAAGGATTCCAAAGGTTTTCTGCTAAGTGGTTCAGACTGAAAAGCTTTCAGATGATAATGAATATTGTCCATTTGTACACTGCCTTTCAGGCTGTGAGCCCAAAACAATTTGCAGAGGTATGAGAATCTAAACTCATAGCTGAGAGGTGTGTGTCATTTACAATTAAGCAGATGAATCTTGCATGTATTAATGAGCCAATTGTAGTCCCATCTCCCCTCCAACCAGAGATCATCAACTGGAAGTAGAGCCTCTGTGAAGAAGATGGAGGAAGGCAAAATCCTTCTGCCACAGTCCTGTGTACCCGGCTTTTGCTCTTAACACGGCACAAATAGCCATAACAGATCAGCTATCCAAAACACTAATTTAGTCTCCAAACAAGATTTACTAATTCCTGTGGGATTTCTTTGAGCACTGAGCTGCTACCTTTCCTATTTCTTTTCAGATTATGAACGGCCAAAATGTATTACCCAAAAAGATTTGTCCAGGATCATTTATATAATTCTGGGAAACAGGAAAAAGAACAACAAATCTGAGAAAAATGCTTATTATGTATTTCTGTTTAAAAAACTAAGAATCTGGTGCAATTTTGCCTGTACAAAAAGCCTGTATTTCCAGAAGAGCCCACTAAGAAAACATTCCTCCATTTTGGATTTCTTCAACTTCAGCTATGAAATTTATGGATACTTCTGACAAAAAAATGTCTCCAATTTGGGCAAAGTCTTGGCTGTCTGTACTGTGTATTATAAGAAAGGCGCTAAAATTGGATTGCCTATGTTGTGCTCTAACCAGTGCAGACAATAATGTCAGCTTAGAGCTGAACTTTGTTTTCAGTTCAAATGGTGTTTAGTACTGTTAGTAGATAAAAGCATTGCTGAATTTAGTTTCATTTAATCCAGTGATATTTCGTAACCTAGAAATCCACATGTGTATTATCCAGTGAACTGACTGACCATTTCAGGTATTGGCCGTTTTTTGCAACACAGCCTTGAAGAATATCATGAGTCATCTGAGTAAGAAAACTTAATGTTTAGTTAAAGGAGTTTATGTTCTAAAGTAATACATGAAATGGTATGTTCATTCCAAATGTTCTGAATCTTCTGTGTATTTATAAAAATTAATTTGATTAAATATTAGTGGATTGTTTTATTACAGCTTTTCCTCAAAAATCAATTTCCAAAAAATATTGGGCAGATACATAATAAGTTTTAAACACATGAGCTTTCACACTGAATGTGGCAGTCCTGACATACACAGTGTAATAGATGTGAAGCATAAAGTGAAACTATTCATGAACCTGAGATTTCCTTCCACTTTAAGTTACATTGCAAAGGTTAATGGTTGGACTCTACAATCTCTGAGGTCTTTTCCAACTTTAAAAATTCTATTATTGTATGAAATACAAATAAAAGTTACATTAAAATAGGGAATCATAATTTTATAGTAAAATTATAATTTTTGCTGACATATAAAATTAATTTTAAAAGTACAGGATTGTCTCCCCACCTTGTGACATTCTGGGTTTTACAAAAGGCTGGGTGTACTTTTAATGTTTATACTGTTGTACAGCATCACAAAAGTAACCAGTAGAACCTGAATGCTAGACAATGGGGCTTGTTATCCAGAGGGAAAGCACCTCTACCAGTCTTTTCTGGCAAGGTTCCTTGGAGCCTTGATGTCACTTGCCACCAGAATCCAATAGCTAGGATGAAGATGAGTACGGCTCTTTTCCATGCTGAATTTCTGCTGAAGCAGAATGTTTTTCCTCTTGACAATATCCCATTTTGACATATATAGGCTATGGTGTAGCAGACTCTACTTATATAATCATTGTGATATTTAAAGCGGATCTTAAAGACCCAAAAATTACATGATAAGGATTATAATGATTTCCCATTCAAATTGCCTGAATGTTCTCAACAGTGTTAGCACACATTCCAAATCTTGCCTAGTATGACCATGGTATGATGTTTGTGACTAATGTCATCCATTTCTAGGACTCAGGTGTTAAAATAATCAATGCTCTGTTAAGCAGAATTCTCTACAGCCCAAATTAGCTCTAATTTGTTAATTGCCTCCTGCTCTCCACTGAAAGAAGCCATTGAGACTATAAAAAAACAAATTTTAGAAAAAAAATTGCTTGGGTAAGTGCTCTAGGGGACAAAGATCACTGAAGAGACAGTTTCTCCCTTTCCCTTGTAAAGAAGTTTAGAATTTAGAGAAAAAACTTTATCATCTGTTTTCGTATGAAGCATCTCTTACAATCCAGCCAACTCAGCAATTAAAACATTACTTATGTCAAAATTGGCCAACTACTAATAATCAGTAAGGTAAACAGGTATTAAGAGAGTGCTACCAAGAGAATTTCTACTTAAAGCAGAGCCATCTAATAATGGCCTTCTTCCCAGAGCAAAAATGGTTTCAATACTCTGGAGCATATTAATTCTGCTCTCTATAGATCTTCTTTCCACAAGCCACTGCTCCAGTTCTGTGAGTCCTGAATGGGAAGAATCAACCACACAGCTGTGAATGGAAGAGGTAGAACTGAAACACAGACCAGGCTGTGAAAAACACTAAAAACCCCTGATTTTGTAAATCAATACCAATCAATGCCCTGCAAAGTACATCATAAATCTGGATGTTCAAGAGACCTAACCCTGAGGTAATACACCTTAAGTTTTAAAATATTTCACAAACACTAGGAAAATCTCAGGAGGCCTCTGATCCAATTTCATCCTTTGGGGGTCCTCCAACAATTAAGAGTTATTGGAATATGTTGGTTTTCCAGACACATCTCCTCTTCAAAACAGATTTAAAAAAAAAAAAAAAAGACTAGTGTGAGTGTATGACATGTTTTGGGTTAACAATCCTCTGCTGGGAGATAAAATTTAACCTGAAGGAATAGGTTTCGATCTAGCAGTGGAACACTTTATTTAGGCTTTGGACAATGGGATTTCTCTTAACTAGCCAAGATTTCTCCTTCAGCAAATATAGAACATTCAGTTGTAGACATTCATCTTTTATAAGTTGTTATTAATAATAAATGTTGAATTCTGGCAGACCCTCCAGTGCAAAGCACTCAGGACATGCTCATTTAGTTAGTATTGCACAGGATTGTACTTGTTCAACTGAACCAGTATGCAACTACCATTTGTCTGTACCTGGAGAAAAACCAACCCGTATCTATCAGGCGGGCATTCCAGTTGGGTACTGTGCCCAGTTACCTTGTTACCTGCTTTCTGGACAGATATAAAGCTTGATAGCACTCTAAGAAGTCACCAGAAACATGCCATTTGCATGCAACATCCATTCCGCTGATACTCGTGTGTGGTAACATTCAGAGCCTGGTATGTGTAGGTATTTTCATTCATTTCAGGGTTAGAAAGTGGAAGTTCACATCACTGTAGGGCTGATCCACGGCACAGTGAACCTAGGAAATGAGCTGCTTGGCAGTGAGGGTGAAACAGATGCTGCTTTTCTGAAAACAAGGACAAAGACTGGGAGAAGTTTATGGTTCCAGGAGAGGTTTTTAGAAAGCTTGGAAAATTTGGGATGTCCTTTTCTCTTTCCTTTCTGGGAAAGGAGAAGGCTATACTGGTAGAACCAGAGCTAATGTTCACTTGCTGTTCTTACTGCCCTGCCACAAACCTGGCTGAGCAGCAGGGAATTGTAGGGCCACAGGAGCTGAGGGAGAGGACTGGACTGGCTCTTCAGGGCACCATGTACTGCTCAATCACCTGCACTCTATCTTCCTTGCCAGAGGCAAAATGGGGAGAAAACTTCCTCTGGCATCTTTGGCTATGCCCATGTGTATAACTAGTCCTGACAGGGTGAGACAATTGGAAAACTGGGAACCTGCTTGAAAAGACTCAGAAATGTGGTGAGCAACTAGAAATTAACACTGTCTTTAGTGTACCGATGCACTTCCTTGGGGGCCTACCAGCAGGTCAGCCATAGGATAGGAAATGGTGTGAGATTAACAAGTGTTTCTTTATGAAGATCTGATCGAATTAAACTCAGCCTGGCCCCCAGAGGTCAGTAACAGCTCTTCAAAATCCTTCTGAAATGAACAGCTGAGTCACATTCAAAATACAGTATCAAATGTTATGCCTTAAAAGCATCAATAAACCAGTGCTTAATAGTGGTTTTGACACTTCACAACAAATGGCTTGTGAATGTATTTTTTGCAAACGTTCTGGGGTGGGAATTGTGACAGAAGAGGGCACTTCTTTTGTGAAAGAATGTATTTTTTGCAAACGTTCTGGGGTGGGAATTGTGACAGAAGAGGGCACTTCTTTTGTGAAAGAAGAGGGTTTCCATTTAATGCGGTTTTGAATCCGTGTGACTTTGTGCTCTGTCTACACAGGAGTGTAATTTCCACTTTCTTCTCCATTCATCACAGCTGGGGGAAGATTTGTTTCATGCCTGGAGGTCCAGACCTCCAGTTCCCTAGGAGAAACTTTCCATGAAGAATCTAATTTCTTTGTTGCAGACACCCTGCTGGCTGCTGCACTCCCTAAGGTGAAGTCCCACTCTTCAGAAATGGGGTACTCTGAATGTCACTGTACAGCAGCATGTCACATTGAAGTCATTCCAACACTACAGCATTTGCCTTTGCTTTATGGTTTTATTCATGGCGATGGAAACACTTATTCCCACAGTAGCATATGGATTGAAATTTATTTTTAGTGAAAAGTTCTGCCTAACCGTTAAAAGGTTTTGCCATTGATGCTTATTTCTTAGTGTTTGTCTATGGAAGAACCATGTGGCAGACACTGCAAATCTGCCCATGCACCTCAGTTCTCAAAAAATGTGTGTAATGCTGTGAAAAGAAAAAAAAACCAAAAAACCAAAACCACTGGTTTATAACCTCTTTTGCTGCCCCTTCCAAACTGACTTTTTACTGCTCTGTTACTAGGACTCTGGATGCACACTGGAGCCAAACCAAGCTTGCTGCCGGATTGAGGTAGGGAGCAGAAGGCTGGGAAATTCGAATTGTGCTGTTGTCTCTCACCTTCAGACCCACAACTGAGCACACCTCCCCTGTACCTAAGGATCAGAAGACACTGTGTTGTAGGTTATATAAGCAACATTATGGTTAACATTGGTATGCAGCTGTTGAAAGTACCTATTGATCATGTTCGTTGGGGGTGTTCAAGCTGCTGATATGGAGCATGTCTCAGCTTTGTGGCACCTGTGGTTTGACCAGTGACAGCAACATCAATCGTCCTGTAAGTTTGCAGGAGCCCAGCACCCACCCTAAGACTGATGCCATTCCTGAATAGAGCACACGCAGCTCCTTACTTGATCCATTGGAGACCGTTTGCAGCACGCGATTTTAGAATTTATTTTTATGGCACAGATTGTATCAAAGGAAAATCGTACCACTTAAATAAACGTTTCCCAGTGTTTTACTCACAACGTCGATTTTTCAGCATCTTTACTAGTTGGCACTAGTACCACTTCCAATAGCAAATGACCATTAAAATAATGATCCCGTTATCAAATGAAAAACACGAAAGCACACGTAAGTGATTAAAGCGGGAATCTCGGGAACACATGCTCAGCTCAGTGAAGATAATCCTATTTCGGTTAATCTTGATTAAAAAGGATTCTTTCGTTACTTGGGTGTGAATCTGCTCATGGTGCAGAAATGACTAATTCAACAGTAGGGGCTTTTTGCACACAGCAGGTGTCCTCGGACGCGTCCTTTTCCCTGCCGGGACCCGAGCCCTGGGGAGGGGGCGCAACACCGACACTGCGACAGGGACATTGACATCGCCCTTGGCAGCGCCACCCTCGCGGTGACATCTCGCGGTGACACACACCCCCGCGCTGACAGCCCCATGGCGACACCCCAACTCACGGCGGAACCGCCCCCGCGCGCAGCGGGCGCCTTGCGACTGCGGCTGCGCGGGGAAGCGGCGCGCGCCCGACGCCCCCCGCCGCCGCCAATGGCGCCGGCACAAAGTGACCTTGGCCGCGCCCC
>VWZS01005250.1:0-71278 GCA_013397075.1 Rhabdornis inornatus | reverse complement strand
AGCGCTGCCCGCCCGAGAGCGAAGGGGTGGGGGTGGGGGTCGGGCAGGGCCTGCTGCGGCAGGGCCGTGGTCTCCTTCCTGCCTCCTTGGCGCGGCCGGGGCCCGGTGCCAAGGCGAGGGGCCTTCGCGCACGAGCGGCGGAGGAGGGGGAGGTCACTGCAGCCGGCAGCTCTTGGGCCTACTGCGCTCCGTGCCTCGCTGTAGGTCAAACTCCAGCCTGTTGCTTGTCCTGTGCAAGGCCGGGATTTTTTTGCCCTTGCAGGGATAAGAGATTGTCCTGCATGAGAATGCCCTCTCTGGCCTGCAGAAGGTCTCATTTTGCATGGTCCAGGCCAAGGTTTCCCCTGCAGGAAGAGCTTTGTGCAAGAGCCGATATGACCTTAGACTGCTGGGAGCCCAAGGACACACGCAGGCCGCTTGTGAAAGAGGATTCATTCATTTGTACCTCGCTAAATTCAGAAGTCTGTGTTACATCTGTGCATTTAACAACTTTGAAATTCATTTTGATGGCTTTTATTTATTCATTTAAAAATGTGTTTCACTGCCTCCTGGTCGGTCACGCTTTTTTGTCGCTGTTTTGCTCACTTTTCTGTCAGCATAATGCACGTATATGTTCACTGAATGATATGGCTGTTTACAATATATCTCCTGAAAACAGTGCTGTCAGATTGCATGGCAGTGCTTGCTTCTGTATCGTTTATTTTATATCCAGCTGTTCAGAGATTGCTGTCTTTCAAGGAAGACAAATGGCTTAGTATCTTATAATCTTGTTATCTTACAGACTATTGTATGGAACAGCTGTGATCAAATGTTTGTTGTTTTTTTGGTTTTTTTTAAATAGTTTTTTTTTTTCTCCTCTTACAGATCCGTGCTGGATCAAGAGTCTTGTACAGACCAATTTCGGCGTCTGTGTTGTCTAGGCCAGAGGTCAAGAATGGAGAGGTACCTTATAAACAAAATTCTGTATCTTCCTAAATTACCTGGTGAGCCTAAATGTCCTCAACCTAGAGTTCACTTGTACTAACCAGAATACCTATAGTGTGAAACTTGCTTTAAGTCAAACACCTAATAATACTTGTTGCTGTCTTGCTGTTTCCCTGAGAAGTCTTTCACATTTAAAGTGATGCTTTCAGGTGGAACAGGTAACATTCTGAAGTTTATGACTTACAGTCTCATCACTCTGAAGAATGCGTAGACATTGGATCTAATACAATTTTTAAAACTGCATAATAACACTATCACATGGTCTTTTGTCTGAATATAATGCTTTTTCATGTTCTGTTTTCTTAGGGCAAGTCAACAGTTAACGGGGCCCAAAATACTGTCTCCCAACTAGCACTTAGAGAATTCCAGACTAGTGCTATCAGCAGGGACATAGACACTGCTGCCAAATTCATTGGTGCTGGTGCAGCCACAGTAGGTGTGGCTGGTTCTGGTGCTGGTATTGGAACAGTCTTCGGTAGTCTAATCATTGGTTATGCCAGGTAATCAATCTCTCTCTTTGAAACCTATTTAATTGTATTCAGATGTATCTTGAGATTGCTGAACTGTAGAAAAGATAATGGCACTGTAATAAATTCTGTTAATGATTACTGTTACTGGTACACATGGCTGAAGAGAATAGTATGAAACTGTGCCATATTCATCAGGATGGCTCTTTTGTTAAATTCAGAATTTTGTACACTCTTCCTGGAGGAGAGCCATGAAAGAAGTCGGCATCATTAGATTTGGTCAGTATTTTGGTCACTGAAGTACAGTGTTCGAGCATTCAGTTCCAGAACTAAATTAAAATTCCAGCCTGTATCTTTTCCCATGTAAGAGGAAAAGTTCTAAAGAAAAACAGTCTGAGAACTGGTAATAAGGAACGAGAGTCCATATGCTTTAGTCTTCATAGTCAGAATCATTTAGGAATGGATGCCTGATTTTCTTTCCTAACACATTTCAGCTTTGCATCTCAGAATATGCAGTTTTTTTAGCAAATGAGTTGCCATTCCTTTTAGAAATCTGAAGGGGGCAAGGGTGAGGATTTTGTAGTAGGGATGAACTTTCAGGTAATGTCACAACATTCCTGTAGTAGAAGTAGTTCACATGACATCATAGAAGAGCAAAACTGATACAGGCATAAAAGAGGTTTCATGTTCTTCACTACTTTTTCAACCAGTTAAGTCTTACTTCTTAATGAAGATTTTTAAGCCTTATTGAAGATGAGGAAGTTCACTTTTCACTTGAAGAAACAAGTGTTTTCAGTACAAAACTAATATATTAAGTTATGATGAACATGTTAGCAAGAGGTTATAGAACATTGATTTATAGTTTTATGTTGGAGATTTTCTCCTCTCGCTTCTTAAAGGCATATTCATTACATTTTTGCAACAAACTGCTGCATTTTTTTTCTGGGTTTTTTTTCCTGCTCATAAGTGTTTTCAGTTCCCGTATTTTCTTGAGAGCTGCTTAAAACATAATACACATGAAATTCCTTGGAGCGTAGTTCCCATGTCACAGATGTGAAATAAATTTCTAAAGGCTAGTGCTGATTTCTGCATTGGAGGATGTAGAGAAGTCAAATTCAAAAGTTACATGAGTGTAGTCAGAAAAACTCTGCTCATTTGGGAAATGCTCACACCGTCTACATAACCTGAGTCTAATTTGTCTTCAGTGAAATCCTTGCAAAGAAATCGGTTTTATTGGATTTTCCTGTTACAGAATCTGTAGCAAGGAAGTATGGGGTTAAACTGCATGAAAAACATCTTAAGAATAAAAAGGTCTTACACCTTCTCTTTCTTGTAGAAATCCTTCTCTGAAGCAGCAGCTGTTCTCATATGCTATCCTGGGATTCGCCCTGTCTGAAGCTATGGGTCTCTTCTGTCTGATGGTTGCTTTCTTGATCCTGTTTGCCATGTGAATGGAGATCTGCCTGTACTATTGGCATTGGAATGTAACTGCATTTTATGGGACTCCCAAAATGTTGGTGTCATGGAAATTGATGCTATTTCCAAAGTCATTTCATTAAAGATAACAACTTTAACTGACAACTTGTTGCCTTCATTTATTGTCTTTCTCACTAGGATATCTAGAAAACAGCATTTTGTAATTTGGTCTCCATGGATTACTCCTGATAGTGACATACTGCATAGAACCCTTCCAGTCAAACATTTTATTTATTAAAAGTAATGTGGCACATACTTGAAAGATCAAAGGATGCCAATCTTAAATGTGAAAGGGTGTACTGCTGGCCTTGTTCCTTTACTTTTGTTTTTGTTTTTTCCTA
The DNA here is from genome assembly GCA_013397075.1 of Rhabdornis inornatus. Lineage (NCBI taxonomy): Eukaryota > Metazoa > Chordata > Aves > Passeriformes > Rhabdornithidae > Rhabdornis > Rhabdornis inornatus. The sequence goes on along the minus strand of VWZS01005250.1, from coordinate 68,010 downwards.
AACTAGCTGACACACATGTTCTGGCACATCTTGACAGAAGGAGCCAAACACAAATCCATGAAAGTGATAGGAAATTACGTATCAGTTTTCAGGTACACTACATAGTTGGATTACCATGGTAGGTTTTCCAGTTGGGTCTGACCAGTGTTCCCATTCAGCTAAATAAACAGCTGCTTTAGTATGGTCCAAGGCATTTAGTTGTGATACATGGACATACAGTTACTGCATTTTTGGCATCACCTAATTAAAAGAGAGCTTCCAGCTTGCCAGTTTTGTAGTCAACCTTGCATTATCTCGCACGTTCTTTTAAGAGCATTAGGATGAAAATATTTTGGTTAAAAAAAATAGCTGCAGTGTCTGCCTTCGCTCCTCTTGTAGCAGTCTAAGTGCATTTATGGTGCCATCTATACTTGGAGGAAAACAGTGTGCTACTATACTTACATGGTGGGGAGGTTGATAGCATCTCAAACTTTATCCAGAATATGAAATAATCTGATCATACGACAAATACAAGCTGAACTTTTTAAGAATGTAAGCCAAGCTTGTTAAATGTTTTGTCATCTTGGTGTTAAGTAATTACTGAATTAAATATAGGAAACTACTGGAGAAAATGGAGGAATGATTAACAACTCAGATAAGTGCAAGGTGTGGGTAAGATTTTGTTTTAATCTGAAAAAGTACCAAGTGGGTATTCAAAGATACGGTTTAGTGGACTTTAGTCCACTTTAGTTTATGGTGGACTTTGCAGTGTTGACAATTGGACTTAAATGATCTTAAAGGTCTAAAACACCTTAAAGGTGTTTCCCAACCTAACTCATGGTAGAATTGGTGTAGCAAAATTCTAGAACCTAGCATGAAAAATAACTTTCTCCATGTGTTCTTAGTAGAAAACAGTAATTAATACAGAGAATGTTCTTTTTATATATGTGAATTTTAGGAGTGTAGCATATGAAGTATCTTAAATTAATAGCTTTAGAACAGTATTAGTAGTGCCTTACATGACTAGATCAGGAAGTGGGAGTTTTGAGGAGTGAGAGGGGGTAGGAAGTGAAGCATATTGCAGGTTATCTTCCATGTGTTTGCTCATGCAGTGGTGATTTTAGGGACATTCCTGGAAGCAGTTGATACGCAAAGCTGACGGCATTTGTCCTGGCTGAAAGGTATTCTAGACTGTAAAACTCATCTGTGTACTGCTGTCCTGGTAGGTGGTGAACATTCTTCTATTCTTTCAATACAGCAGGGATCTATCTCTACAGGCATCTGAAGTGGCAACCTGTATTTCCTAAAATCATGGATAGTCCAGTGGACTAGCTTAATTCAAGCCTCAAGTTTCCATATCACTGGGATTTGGCCAAACAGGCATCTTCAGACTTGTCTTGGTCAAGTGCAGCTCCAACTCTGCTAATTCTACTTATGAATCTGCATATAAAATGTTTCTGCTGAGCTGTAATGGTGTTGGGCGTAGATAGACGACCTGGCTGAATTATTGTTCCATAACTTCACTAAGAAAGCCACCTGAGTCACTGTGAGTTACTTGAATCAGGTTTGAATAATGCTTTTTGGATTTACATCCCATCTTTTACCACATGCATCACAACATGAACCGTTTTTCTTGTGATCAGCCTTGCCTGAAAGGCAGTGGATATCTTGGGTGATCCTATAGATAGATGTGAAGGTTATTTTAGTAGTAGCATCTCCCCAAGCTTACTCCCTTTTAACTTGCTCTTAGACTGGAGAGCGTAAGTCAAACTCAGGCCAAGTGGCTGTTTAGTTATACCAGTCAGGAGAGAATCATCTGGGTTCTACAGACAAAGATTAATCAAAGACTTTCAAAACAAGGCAACAAACCTTCACAGGATTATCCTCCTTATAGACAATAAGGGGCTTAGAGTTAATGAGTGATGGATGGGCAAATACTGACAGGTGGACTATTACAGGGCACGTGGAATCCCTTTCCAACAGAGCTTTGTTGGTCAGTTTGGGTGGTCTGACAGAGTACCCTCAGTTTTCCTAAAATGCTCACAAAAAGTAACAGTTATAAATGTGTAAAATACTTTTTGTAAAAAAACAAAAAACAAACAAAAAAAACCCCAAAAACCAACAAAACAAAACAAAAAAAAAAACCAAAAAAAAACCAACCCAGTCTCTTTGCATTAATAGGGCAGCAACAGACCAAGGTCTCTTGATCTTCCTGTAAGAGTTTATATCAAGAAATCTTTCTGTAGGTCAGAGAAGCCAAACTTAAGTTTCATGAGGTGTTACTGTAGGCTTTACTTCCCTGAAACCTTTTCAGTATCTTCTGACATGGACTGTCCTGAACTTAGCTCATGAAAATTTGTCTTGCAGGTTTTCCAGATTTAAAGACTGTTCATGTTTCATTGTTGAAGATGAAGCCAGCTAAACCAGAGATTTTCATTGTCTCTGAATAACTGTTCTGCCTGCTGTTCTAGTGGATCAGACATCACACCAACTCTGAAATAGCCACGTTATTTTAATGGAAAATGAAGGAAATGTTAAAGTTACCAATTATGCTCTTAAGTTATTGCTGCAGGTAAAAGTGATTCATCCCTTGCTGCAGGTAAAATTGAATATCCTGCTGCTGTTTTTTCACTTTTCCTGCTTTCCCTCTCTTTGATTTTTGCATCAATTTCACACTGAAGAAAGGCACCTGCAGTTCAGCTTTTTAGTCCAGGCTTAGGACTACTGCTGCTATGTAATGGTGAAGTTAAACCATCAAAAGTATTTGTTTCTAATACAGGTCCTAGTTGCTCTCTGCAGAAAGAAGTAAGATCTCTATTCCTCTCTTCTACATATACAATTGAGTCCTTGCAACATGCTACTTTAAAGAATAATTCCACCTTTAAGTAAACTGTGTACTTTTATGCAGTGCTTTCTATCCTACCATATCTTAAAGAACTTTGCAGAAGTGCTGTACAGTGCCCACCAAAACCATATGCAAGAAATAAAACATATACTGTTTTGTGTAAGTTCAGAGAAACTCAGCCAAAATGTATTTTACTGGAACTGATACTTTTTAGAAGTGCTTTATTGTTATGGCCTTGCACTCTCAGATCAGTCTCAGACCAAGATCAAATGATATACATGTAGAGAATTAATGCTTTATGTGTGATTCAGAGTACACATTAGCTAAACTGTGTTGCCATGTAGGGTTATGCTACTTTTTAAACGAATCCAAAATTCTTTTAGTTCCTCCTGTGTAAAATACAGCGTTTGTCATTATTCTACAGTGCTGCAGCATTCTTGATATATTAACCAAGGCGAGTGTTTAGCACAACCATGGTTTCAGGCACGCACCTCGCTCCTGCCCTGAGTCGGGGTGTGTTGAGACATGGCGAATCTCGCCTGTACAGGGCTTTGGAGCGCTGATTATTCCAAAAGTGAGACGTGACAAGCGCATGAACACTTGCCGCCGAGTGAGGCATTCGGTGGTATAGTCTCTACGTGGAGCCTGCTGTCCTCAGTTGCCGGCCGTCCTGCAGATCCCACCGCAGAGGATGGGCACCTCATGCTGAGCTCCCCTCCGCCACGGCCGCACAAATGCTGCTCCACCAGGCGAGCTTTGCCCGTCGTACCGAGCACGGGGGAGACGCTGCCGGCCCTGGCCCGGCCGGAGCGGCGCGGTGCGGGGGTCGCTGTGGGGAGCGGAGAACGGGCCCGGGCCCAGCCCCGGCCCCCGGCCCCGCCCCCGCGCCGCGTGACCGCTCCGCCCCGCCCCGCGGAGGTGTCAGCGCGGCTCTCGCGAGAGGTGACGGAAGCCCGCGGGGGACCCGGCCTTTAATGTGCGGTCCGGCCGCGTTCCGGGTGAGTTTGTANCCCCTAGAGCGGGGCGGGGCGGCCCGGCCGGCGCCACGGACACCGGTACCCGCCCGGAGGTAGGGCCTGGCGGGCGGCCCGGGACGCAGGGCGGCGAGGCGAGGGGGGGGGGGGGGGAAGAGGGCTGCAGCGCATCCGGAGCGAGGTGCCCCACGGGGGCATCGCCGGGAGCTGCCCCGGGCCCGGCCCGCGGCGCGGAGGGCGGGAGGAGAGGGCAGCCAGGCCTCCCCTTTCCGCCTCTCCTCTGCTCCAAGGAGGCCTCCTTCTGCATCCATCTTTGCCTCTGAAGGAGAACTTGGTCCATGCCGGTGCTGGTGCTGAGAAGGGTACGGGTGTGGGGGATGCCGGGCGCGAGGGTGAGAACAGCTTTTCTGCACTGGAGGGAGGTGTTGGCCTGCCTGGTGTCTGGCCGTGGAGCTGAACCGCCCGGACCAGCTCCTCATTGACTTTGCATCTTATCGTCCATAATGTCTCTCGAATTGTCAAATAAAAGGTCTCTGAAGCTTTCACGTGAAAAAACATGTCACAAACCCCAGTTAGTGATAGTTGCATGGGGTTTTAGGCACAAATGTTTTATGTAAAGATGTGACTTCGTGTTTGGAATTAGGGGAAATGTGTGCTGCCATGTTGCTTCTGCAGTCTTACTCATTCTACAGCCTTTTTGCATTCCTGTTCTTGGAGGGAGATCCCTTACTGTAGTTATGCCCTGTTCGTGCACTCTATGTCACTCACTTGCTTTTCGTCTGTTGCTTTTTCCCAGAGGTGTTTATCTTCCGGTAGTGATGCTGTCACCTGTTTTCTTGTGCTGAAATGAGAAGTTTGAATAATCTGAACATTCTGAATCATCCCCTACTTTCCAAACAGTGACCACAAACATGGCTGAAATGTATTTTATTTACCACCTTTTGAAACAGTGGTTTTGTTTTCTTTTTGACGTATTCTGCTCATGGCAGTGAATGTCACATCCCCACTTCTTGCTGAGTATAAAGCCAGATAAGAGGTAATAAAAACAAATGTTCTGAAGTTTGGGTCCTAAGACTGCTAGATCTGGTTAGATGCTAAATTCAGCACGAGCTGATAGGATGGGACCAATCCTTGTGGTTTTGGCCTTCCACAGGTGTTCCAGGTGGAATTTCTTCAGCCATCCACTGAAGCAGGTTGCTGTCTGTTAATGGATGTAATTTCAGAGGGACAAACTGTAGTCCAGTTTGGCATTCACTTGAATTAACTCTCAAGTGTTTATAATTATGCAATCTGGAATCAAAATTGTCATCTTGTTAAAAAACGAAACAATAATTTTATCGGGGACTGGTTGTTATATAATGCTTAAAAAGAATTGTCAAATAATAAGAAACCTTAATGTGTGCATAGAGTGAAGCAGCTCTTTTAAAAATCCGTTGTGATTTTATGTTTCAATACTGCCATTGCATGCTAATGTTTAATCAAGTAGTTGAGCTTTTGATCTTCCTCACAGTGTAGTTGATATTTCTACCCTGACTTGAATTCTAGAAATAGTAATATGTTTGTTAGGTCTCTTTCCAGAAACTTCTAGACTATGCAGTATCTAAGGTGCTTTCAGAGCTTCAATTTCATCATGCATACTTTTTATTAATAATCTTGTTTTTCATGCCACTTTTCTTTTATGACCACATTGAACAGCATGAACTATGGTATTATTTTCATTCTTGTTTCATTAAATTTTGAGTGTGCCTAGTGCTAAAAATTCCTTTTCTTTCATCAGCTTTTTTTCATCTACTCTTAATTAACTTAAACTTACGTATTTACCTCTGTGGAGTTTTCCTGATTTAAAGTTATAATATCAACATTCTTAATGATTTCTTAACATAGTCTTGAGTTTCTGTATAAAACTGATGCATTTTCTATTTTCAAAGGAGAAAATGTGATTTAGTACTTTAACTTTTATTTTAATGTTGAATAGATTTCAAGTTACCATTGTTTCGCATAATTGAACTGTCTTTGTTTCACATATAATATGCACTCTCAGGAGGCTTTGGATATAGTTAGTGACAGAAGTATTAGTCAATATTTAATAGTTATGCAACAAATGCCCTTTTTTTCACATTTATGCTGTACTGTTTGCAGCTTTGTTCAGTGTCAGCTTCAGTTCAGCCTGAGAACTTTTCCGTTAGCTTCGCTTCAGATAAGAGCTTCTCTTCAGCAAGGCATTCCAAGCAATATATTGTGTTTCCTTCCTAGGTAAATTCAATGGTCATTTATATAAGTGCTTGCAGGAAAGAAAAAGGTCATTCTGTTTTAATGAGCAAGAGGAATCCTGTAGTGAGGTATTTGATATATTTAAAGACTTTTAGAATTAAATTCTTAATTAATTAATTCAATTTTAGACTTCAGGGATGCAGTCTAAGAAATTGTGAAAAGCAAGTAACTTTTTGTTAAGCTTCTTTTTTTTAGTTTGTTGAAACAGGTGTAGGAAAATGAGGTTGGATTTCTAATGTTTGTTAGGTTGCAAATGTGTAAACCTAGATAAATGAACTGGGGAAAGCAAGCCCTAATATCTGTGTAAGCAAATTGTGAGAAGATGGGAGGGATATTAACCCCTCTGTATTTCTTTTATGAAGTTCATTGATGCTTTGCTTATCTACAAGAACTGTATTCACACAGCCTGAATTTTTAGGAAGTTAAAGAAAGATCAGGGTGTCTCTGAAGCATACTTAAGCCATAGGATTGAATTAGAAGGCACCATGTTCAGCCAACAGGAAGTGTTAGGCCTAAGGACTTTTCTTTATGCCGTTAGTGCTCTCTGTGTACCAGAAATGTATCTTCTTGTGGAAGAAGCCCCTCCTGCAGCTGAAGGAATTTAATTGCTTTGTTTCTGTGTATGTGACTGTCTGTCCCACTGGCCGTCTTGTTCTTATTGGAACTTGTTAAGTCAACCATCCTTTCTTTTGTCTTTGAGTCAACCATCTTTTCTCCTTGTCGAGATGCTCTGCCCTTTATAGAATTTAGACAAATGGTGGAAGATACGGAATTAACTTTAGACATCAGATTCTAGCAGTTAACTAATAATATCAGCAAAAAGTGCCTAACATTTGACTTTTTAAAAGAAAAAAATTGAGCCTTACGCTAGCAGGGTAATGTGAAGAAGGAGGTCCTGTTTACCTGTTTGCCAGCCATTGCTGTTTATGAACTTTAAATATTCTGGCCTATGGCTTGTAGTTTTCTTGCAGAATCTACAAGGTTACTTTCTGCCAATCCATCCCACTTTCATTATGAGGAGGAATGTTTTAATTTTTCAGTTTTATCTCCTCCATTTCCTTCATTGTTCAGTTTTATTTTTTAGGAATGCTGAATTTGACAGTGTTGCACAAATGCAGTCAGATCACTTCTGGAAGTGCCCTGTAATGGTCAAGTATTAATTACACTGTTTTTGCTTTATAGGAAACAGGAAATATAGCTCCAGTTCCTCCAGGTAAGTAGAGCAATGGGGTTTTTCTTCCTTTTAAAATATGAATTACTTTTTTTCAAATATATGTCACTTCTTAAGTGGTGTGTTCTTATTTTTACTGAAATCATGACTTGCAAGTCTACCTGTATAGAAAATTGTGGAAATAAAGATAGGCTCAAATGTGGGAAGCGATTAAAATTTATGATGCGAGTGCTGTATGCAAGTGTTGAAAGTATAAAGGCACTATGTTAATTTTGATTTTTGTTGTTATTTGTTTGATTGCATGAAAAAGCCATCTCTTAATTATGAGGTGTTTACATTTAGAAAACAAAAATAGCTACCTCTCCCCATCTAAAAGATATCTTGAAAGGAGCTAAGCGAAACACTAAATTCAGCTCTCCATGTAACCATTAAGAGAGTGTTATTCTTTACTGTGGCAAATATGTTCAGTTCACTTCACTTTGAATAAGTATGTACTCTAAGTAAAACTCTTAAAAGTTGATAAAAGTTAAAAATTTTGACCTGGTTCTTTTATGCTTCAGTTTCCTATTATAAAATGAAGCTTTAAAGTAAAGTCTTACATTACCTAAAGTAGTTATACACTATGATGAGATCAACAGAAAAGTTTAGTAAGAGTTAATAATTCTCTATACAGTAAGGCTTTGTATCTTGCAGTAGAAGGGGGCACAATCCCAGATCCAGTAATGAATAAAAGGAAATGTTGACTATGCATGGTTGGTCTTGAGGAAATGCAAACATCCGTAGGAAGATGCATAGCTGGTACTGTAACATAAGCACTTTGTGGTGTTTGGACTCAGAGGAAACTGAATGATGATGGACTGCTATAATTCTGACTTGTCTCAGTGGCCTGATAGAGCTTTTGTCCAACTTCCATCTTTTTCAAACCAGAATGTACAGATGTTTCTTGGGTTGGGCCACATGAAAGTGGTCAGTGTAGCTGCAAGGCTTGAGTGTGCTTCTCATGTAAGCAGTAGGAGATAAATCAGCTGCTGCTGTAGCTGCAGACTGGCAGATTGCCTTCTGTGGAGTGTCCAGTTTAGGAGGGTGACGCACTTGAGAGAATATGCATCTCTTCTTGCATGCTGGCCAGAAGAAGAATACTGTCCTTCAAAAGTTTTATGGTTTTTGTTTGTTCATGGGGTTGTGTGTATTCATAGCTGTTTTTTCTGTATTCAGTTCTGGCAGTTTTCTTCTGTTTGTTCAGCCCTGATGTTACAGGAGGGCAGTCTGTGTATTGCTACAGTGCTTAAAATAAGTAATCACAGGGTAAGACTACACAGCCTGTAAGCAGCTTCTGTGCATGGACGTCTTTTCGCACACACCTTGTTTTCTACAGGTGGAGGCTTTAGCTGCAAGTCTGGTGAGTCTTTAGTAGGTATGTGTGAAAAATTACTTTTCTCAGCAAATTCGATGAAGTTTTTGCCAGGACTATTGATATATACACATTTTAAACAGCTGCTTGAATGTTCAGTAGAAAAATTTTGAAACAAGCTGTCATTTGTAGTTACCATGCTCCTGTATGTAGGCAATTAAGAGCAAACAAGAATTGTTGCCAGTTAAATAAGCCAACAGGACATGGCTGAAGTCAGCGTAGGCTTCTATTCTTTGTAAAATTGTCTTCTGAAAGGTATTTTGGAAGCAAGCCTCAGTCTGTGTAGTAATAGTTTCCACCAAGTGTACCCAAGGTGTTTAATTAAAATCTTATGGAAATATGCAGATAATTGTTGAAGCTATTTTTGTAGTGCATTTAGATACATATATTAATATGACATTTTATAGTTACATTTTTATTTTTTAAATAAGCACACTGCCTTAAATATTAGTGAATTTCTTGCAAACTCATTTTTTCTCCATATTATATGTATTTTAAAGATGGATATATAATTATTTATATAGTTTACTGTACCGTTTGCATTCCGAACATCGTAAGAGAGACTTGCTACGTTTTAAATAGGCATGATGTGAATGTGTTTTACTTTTGTGTTGAAAGTATGGAGCAAACACCAAAAAAAGTGAGAATATTAGTCTGATTTTAGTACTGAAGTTGGTTATACTGTCAAGATTATTTCAGGTTTTTCCTGTGTTCAGCTGTGATGCTGTTACTGTGTATGTGGAATTCTACATATGGATTTCTTTATGCTACTGAGAGGAATGTAGGGTTTGAAGCTTACAGAAGAAAGTTGCGGTTCAGTGGACTGTAGTAAGAATCATTTCACTGAATGTTCATTTTATCTGAAGAGATGAGTTGAGGCTGGAGTTTCACACTCATATTGGATTCCTTCAGGAACCGTCTTTTTTTCTATGGGACAAGGTGTTAGCTGTTGTCTTGGTAACAGTCCAGAGTGACTGTAATTCCCCTCTAGTGACAGGGTTATCACTTTGTGTATTGCATTCCTCATTTGGTTGTAAAATTTGGGTGTATTTGGGTAACATTTTTGTCAAGACAGCGTCTAAGTTGCTATTTGGATTTTCAGGGTATTTTCTAAATTCTTCTTTCTTAGTGTGATATTCTCACTTTGAGCAATCAGTCTACAACAGAGAGAGACTCTTGCAATTAGAGTGGCAATTACAAACGCTTTTTTCTGAAAATTTGCCTTCTCTGTGTTAGTTTTGTTGTCCCTGTCAGGCAGCATGCAATCCAGAAGGAAAAGAGGAGATAAAGGATGGAGTTTGTGTGTATTTTGTAGCAGCAGCAGGTTTTTGACCATGCAGTCTTCTAAAGGTGTCAGAACATTACCCAAGTTTGGATTGTCCATTGCAGTTGTTCATCTCTGTTCCTTGCTCTATCGTCTTTATGGTATGCTTTAAATTTCAGAGTTATCTTGGATTGCTGAGAATTTTATCCAGTCAAATTTTGAATTTCTGCAAGGCTGAGATTCCACAGCCCCACTTGGCAACCTGTTCCAGTGTTCAGCAAGCCCTCATAGTGGGATTTTTTTTTTAAATCCTGTTTTCCTCTACACTTGCTCGTTACTTTTTTGGTGTTTCTCGTGAGTGTTGCACCTCATCCTTTTATTATACTCTACGTAAAATCTGGATTTGACTTTTCTATATCAATACGTTAGATAGTTTAAGACAGCAAGCAGATCCTTAGCACTCCTCCATTCTGAACAAACTTTGCTTCCTGTTGTTATGTAATAGCCTGGAGTCCTAACTGTTTTGATGGGGCCCCAGATGTTTTCTCTCCAGTTCATCAGCTGTCTTGAGGGGCTCAGCTCTGGATATGGCACTTCAGCTGTAGTCTTTGAGTGCCAGATAAAGGACAATAATCACTTCCCTTCATCTCATTGCTGTGCCTTTGCTACTTCATCCCAGTAGCCTCTTGTCTTTCAGTGCTACAAGTGACATGGTGCTGAATTGTGTTGGTTTTGTTGTCCACCGGGAGTTGCGGGTTCTGCCCCAAAGCTGCTTGACAGCCAGTTACCCCTCAGCCTCCACTGTTGCATGGGGTTGTTTTGTTCTAAGCGCAAGCCTTGCGTTTGTCTTTGTAATAGGTAGATAGTTCTTACCAGTTTGGCTGCACTAACAAATGTGAGCCCTTTGTTTCCCCATCCTTTCAGATCCAGTTTCTATTTAGATTTAAAATGTCCAAGGTCTTGATTAGAACATGAGTGAACTTCTTTTTTCTTTTAGGTGCAAAAATTTCAGTGCTTCAGCATAGGTTTTTTTCCTCAGATATTATCCGGAATCTCTTTACAAGGGATTACCTCACAAAATTCCATGTGGCCTGCTGTCAAATAATGTTACAAAGATGAGGAAATGAATTTATCTCCAACTTTTTTTCCAGCAAGTTTGCCAGAAGGACAGGGCTGCTTTTCTTTTTACAAGGATTGATTTTTTACTTGTGTATCAGACGTTCAAAATTCACAGGCTTCACAAACTAAGACATGGAACCAGCTAAGAACTTCACATGCAAATATGAGCTTTGGTAATGTTCCTTGAAAAGAGAAGACGAATGGACCTAAAAAATTTACATCTTCTCACCAACGAAAAATACTGACAGCATGGAGAGAGTAGATTTTATGGCTGAAACTGAATCTCACAGACTGACAGCAAGACATAGTAACAGAGTGGAAAAAATGTCCTACATGCACTTTGGTTAATCAAAATCTTCATACTTTGGATAAAAAAACCCAAATCATAGTTGTCTCTTCCACCATTAGATATTTCTGATATGGCTATTACTTGTCTACTCATAATACACATCCATATGTGCATATTGGCATGTGTAGCCATTGAATAAGTATAAAATGCCCTATGATTACAGGTTTAAAAAATCAAATTCCTCTTGAGATCTAACTGTTAGATTGAGTCTGCATTTAAAGAAATGAGATTGTTGCATAGGTGAAGAAGAATAATAAGCTTGTGGGATAGGTGTTAACTGTTGAAGTTCCACATATTGTAAGGATATACTCTTAAAGTGTCATGAATAAGGACCTTATTTCTTACCCTGAAGCCTTAGTCATGAGTATTCAGATTTGCCCATAATCTCGTTAATATTCCTTACTAGTGAAAGTACCAGGTTCACAGTTTGAACAGTTCAAAAAAATACTTCATTCCTTCAGAAAGTTGAGACAGGTTATGAACTCTTTGCAAAGAACAGCAGAACAGTCTTCAACCCTGATTTGCTTTGGCATCCTTCCTTTGGGATGTAAATATTTCCCTGACCTGTCAGTGCCAAAGACTAAAGTTTCTGGCAGCCATTCATCTCTTCTCGACTTCTGATCTCAGCTCAGTATCCTTATTCCTTGAAACATATCTATTTAGAAGTGACAGTTCAGAATCTCCTGCATATGATGTTTTTCTTGCTTTGCTGTTGGCTGTACATTACTGAGGACACTGAGATCTCCTCCTCTTTGAAGGAATATCCAAAAAAGTCTATACATAGTATGTTTTTACTGTACAGGTACATCCAGAAGGATCAGATACTGTGTTCCCTACAGATCTCCGAGGTAATAAGTCTGAAATTATTTGCTTATGCTTACTTGATGTGTCTTGTATCTAGTGCTCAGATGTGCACCAGAAGTGTACATTCTTAGGATGGTTAGACAATTTGAGAATCCTTGCAACTCTACGTGACAAGCACGCTGGGGAAGAGATTGATTTATTCTGCCTATGATCTTTAATCATAAAAACACCTTTATTCATCTTTATTTGCTTCATCAGTCTAAGTAGTGTTCAGAACTAACACTGTTAGTTCCCCATACGAATACACATTTAAAGGCAAATGTAGTTCCTCCAGGGTAAAGCCACAGATGCCACAACTAATTAGAGGATGTATTGAAGTAAACCATTTCTTTGAAAAACTGTTGTGTTTCATGGGTGAATAGTGGACATGTTATCATTTATCTTTACAAAATTATTCATTATTATATTTTTAGCATATATAGTAATTAATATCTTCTTTTAGTTACAGTTCATTGCCATGAAAAGGAGGATATGATAGTTTGCCCTATGAAACAGGTTTATATGTGAAATCTGGCAGGTATGTGTATTAGTATGTGGGGTGAGTATGCAAAACAGCACCAAATATCATTAATATCTTACTTCTTTCTGAAGTATTTTTAGCCTGTCAGTAATTTAGTAGCTGAAACATTACTGAAGTGCATGTTTTTGTAATTAAATTTGTTAACAGTTTACACAAAGGGCTGTGTGCCAACTAATCTCTAATGATGAGCTTTAAATAAAGATTGTGAAAAGGCTAAGGAATGAACACTTCTTCCTCCCCTGTTGGCACCAGAACCTTGACTGCATGGTCTTGTCTGCTGCTTTGATCTCTTTTTAACTGTGAGAATTGGATCATTAATGTATTTGATTTCAGTGACAAATTGTTCTTACTGTGTTTCCAGATATTTTATGCAGTTAATCATGTTACATGTGAACATGTGGATTTCAGATTGAGGTGTACGTTCAGAAACTGCTGTGGTGGCTTTTGTGTACCTTCCTGACAGAGCTTGAAATCCATACTCTGTTTGAATCATGGGTGTTTAGAATATTGCTATAGTCAGAAGGCAGAAATTCTTGTCCATAGAGTATCAAAATAGCCTGTGGATGTTGATATATTGATAATTTGTTGCATTATTTGTAAAATTTGTTCCATTCTAATTTTAATACAGGTAGCACAACGACCTGTGGAATATGAGTGATGACAAACCCTTTTTATGTACTGCCCCTGGATGTGGCCAGGTAATGCTCTGAACTGAAGTTATTAGTGTTGTTCAAATAAAAGTAAAACAGTGAAACGTATTTTTGGGGATTGAAATAAAAGGGCTTATTATAATTGCTATAAAGTATTTATGTTTTGCTGAAAAGCAAGAATTTGTAGCATGTTATGTATTTATCCAATATGCTATCCATGGAAGAAAAAACGAATTGTGCTAAAAACAATTTCATTTGTTAGCCCTGCTTTACTTGCTTTCATTAGAAATATAATCAAGAAACAACCTATTTTGTATCAGGTGACCTGCATTTTCTAGAATATTTCAGTGTTGGTGGGGTGCTCAATGTGAAGGTTGCTCGTCACTAATCTTCATATCTGTGGTGATTGCAGGTATTTTATTTATGTTGTGTATAGGAAGACTATAACAATATTTATGCCACAAAATATATTTCAATTCCGGTAGTAGTTTTAATGTATTCTAGTAAATAGCTTTAGTGAATATGTATGTAGGTGAATGTGAGCAGAAAGATAAAAATATTATGGAGTATTTTAGGAGATGGTTGCTTAAAAGGAAGCTGTCTTAACACTTATATTTAGTAACCTGAAAATAAGTGCATTTGCATTATCTGGTGCATGAGATAGACATCCCTGCATCCTTTGTATAAAATTAATTTCATAAGCTGATTTTTTTCATAATATAATGGCTGCTGCCTTTATATAGAATTGATTTCTTAAACAAGATGTATTTCTTTATATTTGTGTACTTAGTTTTATTAGGATTTTGAATTCAAAATACTCTCATTTTTATTCTGAAAACTTAGTTTTTATGATGAATGACAGCATTATTGTTATATTAATGTAGTCTTCTGTATTTAAAGCAGAAGAGGGCTAAGATTTCTTGTTTCTAAGGTGTCTAGTATGTTCAGAGACATGAAAAGTAACAGAAGAGGACTGCTTTCTCTTAAGCAGCATTTGTCCCCATCCTGTTTTAATCTCATTGCAATGTAGACTGTCAGAAGGTTTAGTAACTAAATCTCACAGAAGACACATCATGGGTCTACAGCAGCCCATGATTGCAGGGAAGATGAAGAGAGAAGTTCATGTTCAGCAAATGGGCAAGGCTTCTTCAGATGCCAGCTTCGTACTGTAGAACAGAGAGAGAGTCAAGCTCTGGACATCCTCTTTCCTCTGGAAGAGCTGCTCCACCACTTAGTGAGGACAGAAAGATACACTTAAGTCTCTTAGCATGATAGAATGCAGGAATTTATGGCTTATGCTGTATGCAGAGATAGGGCACAGGAGTTATGAAGAGCTGGGCATTTGCAACTCTGGGCCATAGAGTTCTAAGGAAAAGAAAAGTCCCTTGCCTGTTTCACCCTGTCTTAACAGTGATCCCGCATTTTTAATTTCCCCCACAGTTCCACATGCACATGTCTTTCTCATGGAAACATTCTGAATTACTGTCCTCTGAGGTCAACTCATTTTATGTATTAGTTCTTGAGAGGTGATTTTTGGCATGGATCTGTTCTAAGATATATGTGGAGTGACTGAAATTAGTGAGGTGTAACCAGAAACATAATTTGGGGCTCAAATGTTCACAAAGAAAATTAAGAATTTCAGTGTTTTGTGTAAAATGTGTTCTTAGGAAAGCTGCATCTTGGGAAACATTTTCTTACATTATGTCAATTGAAACACTAACTTCACCCACAGTTACATATGCATAGCAAATTAGTGAAAAGAAACAAATAGTGGAAGTAGGAATATCTCTTTTGCAGCACTTAGTTTGTCAGCTTACTGCTTTTTTATAGCATATACCCCAAATTTTGGGGAAAAGTATGCATGAAATGAGCAAACCTGGGAGGTTTTTAAAATGCTGGTAGGTTTAGTTCATTCACAGCATTTAGGTTGTCTGGCATTGTTCTAGTGTTTCCCGTTCTACCTGCCCCTTGTTTTACGTAGTAAACGGTCAGGGGCGGGAGCTACAGTATATTTTATCTTTTCGCTGTTAACTGCAGGGAGGTTTGTGATTACAGATCAATTCTCATTTATGTGGTAATACACATAATGCAGTAATCAAGTAGTGGTGATCAATTACTAGACATTGTCAAGATCCATTAATACAGCAAATGGCTGTTTGCTGATGGTTGATGGAGGCCGCATAGAATGTTGATGGAATATTATCTTGGACTTTTGATGAATGCAGGTACTTATAGTGAAATTTCTCTGGTATATTTAGTTATTATGAATATAATTTGAGATTTATAATATTTCTGCTTAGTACTGTTGACCAAGAAACAAGATATATCTGCCTTAGAGGGTTGCCTTTTAACATAGTAATGGTAGTTTTACATGCTGTAAAAATTGTTTTCTGTGGAATGGCATTTGTTGTGTTCACACTCCCAGTTACAACAGTTTCTTAAAACTTTCTGCTGCAGCGTTTTACCAATGAGGATCATTTGGCTGTCCATAAACATAAACATGAGATGACACTGAAATTTGGTCCAGCTCGTAATGATAGTGTCATTGTGGCTGGTAAGGATATACTTTCATTAAGTTTGTTCACTTTTCTGCTGGAATGGGCACGTGCTTTGTGCATTTCTGGTACATAATGCATAGGTTTACGTTAAGAGAATGTGATACATTTTCTTCGCTACGCTTGTCTGCAGTATGTGCTTAGGCAGTTTTTTCTTACATAATTTGTGTCTGAATTTAAAGCCAGTATTCTTCGTAAGTTACTTGTATTCATATCTGATACATAATCCAAATACTTTAAAATTATCCATACTTAAATAATTAAGTTGTACAAGCATTCAGTAAAAACATGCTAATAAAGGCTGTGCCAAAGAGGATCTGTAACTAAACTAAACTGTATTTCAGTTTTAATTCATTGGTATTGTCTCTTAAATTTTAAAATATGTAGCATCTTTTACATATTGTGGTGATATTAGAAGAATGAATCAGTGATTATTCTTCTGATGTGGTAGTAGAAGAAAGATCAAATCTTTTGTTTTCATTTTGGCTTAAATTCAGAATACTTTTTTCCCACCTCTGAATTCATGTTATACCCTTAGAAATTACAACTTTTGTTGTGGATCAGAAGTAATCACCAATGGATGATTGATTGCATTATAAATTTGAGCGTTTTTGAATTAAGATAGCATATGCTAAGTATGCTGAAGTTACAGTCAGTCTGGGTTTTTTTCAGTGGTGGAGCAGTCTAAATGAGTTTCAGAAAGACTTTCAGACATTTGCTGGGTTCTTTAAAATTCTAAATGTGGTCCTTGTCAATTACACCACAAGAAAAGGGACCTTTCAAATAATCAGATGTTTAAAATTGAAACCATGAGAGTGTCTCTGTGCAGCCACATTCCCGTGTAGGAGCTGTTGTAGACACCAGGCTCAAAAGTCCACACAATCATGCCACTTCACAGTATTTTAAATCCAAGTAACCTCATGGCAAGTGTGGTTAATTTTGACCTGATAATAACAGTGGAATAAGGCAAATTTATATACTAACAAGAATTTTATATAAAGATGTTTTTGAAACTACTTCATGGAGTAGTCACCCAGATGCCAGTAGTCTTATGATTGCAGCTTGATACAGAGGCATCATAGGAATCAATACGATCTTGTGCACAGTCTCAGTTTCCTTTAGAAGTTCCCTGCACTTGGAAGTAATCACTACTGTTGTCAAATTAGGAGAAGACAGAAGCAGACTGGCTTTGAGCTGTGCACTTTTCTCATTTGTTTTCTAATTAAAAGTCTTCATGTAGTCCATATCTTTATTTGAAAATAGAGTCTGCTTGCTCATTGAAGTGTTCTGCTGTGCACTTAAGAATAGCTCCCTGTGGTTCATGGCCACAAAAGAAATGCTGTGGTTCCCTGCCAGAGTTGTCAGGGCCTCGGTGGTTTGCAGGCTCCGGGTGCTTGTCTCCAGCAGGTGGAGTTTGCCTTCCAGCTGCCTCCTCGGAGGGCAGAATGCAGCCCGAGGGTTCCCAGCCGTCTCCTCCTCTCTTTCCGTTTGTTTGTATTCTGAAAATTATTTACAACAAGTAGGTTTGTAAATGGTATTGTCAAAATAAAATTGTGGGGGTTTTATACACTTCTTTTCAGATCAGACACCAACACCAACTCGATTCTTGAAGAACTGTGAAGAAGTGGGCTTATTCAATGAATTAGCAAGTCCTTTTGAAAATGAGTTTAAAAAGGCTTCTGAAGATGACATTAAGAAAGTATGTTAAAAACATTTTTTTCCCAGATCTTCTACTTTTTTATGTCAGAAATTCCCTTGAAAAAGCAAACTTTAGGTTTATATATTGCCTTCTAAACTATACCAATAATCACATTAGCTGCTTATATGTGTTTTATGTAGAGAATACAAATCTGTGGTTACTCTTCTGAAGGTTAGCTTACCTGATTGATTTTGCATAGTTAGCACTGCAATGGGACACATTGTCCTAATCATATATGATCCTGTATCTGTTGAAGTTGACCACTAGTTTTGATTGAAGTTTTCTTAGGTCCTGAATAAGCAAAAAAGGAATCTGAAAAGTAAAAGAGTTTTTAGCAGAAAGAAAAACCCATGTGAAAACAATAGTATGTGAACACTGATCATTTTGATTAGTTTTGAAATACTGATCTTACTGTAAGAGTCAGTCATAATGAGAATTAAGTACTGACTAAATTTAAAGAAGTGTCAGTAATTTGGTTATGATTATATTTGTTAAGTGTTGAAATCACTATTGCCTAGAAATTATTGGTTACAAAATAAAGATCTACTTATTTTTTAATGTACAGATTGAAATATAAGAATGCTTGGACTGTATCTGCTTAGCAGCTTCATGTTATTGTGAGGAACTTGCCATACATTTAAGTGTTGCTCTTGTTATTTATTTCAGTGCTTCCCAGTTATAACTGGTTAGGAGCCTAAACATTTAAATACTTGTGCAAGTAAAAAATTTTGTTCAATGTCCGCTTTGAATAATAGTTGATTATCTGGTTGACTTCTATAGGTAGTGATTGCTAATGGTTTTATACTTACAGGTTTTGCAGAATCAGTAGCTTCATGTTCTTTATTTCAGTAAATGTTTTGAGAGGTACTTGTAAATAGGATGGATTATTATCCATTCCTGACTAAGCCTCACCCTTGCTTTGTAGCCACAACTGTATCAAATAATGGATTTATAAGTTTACTTTTTTTAATTGCTGTATGCTGACTGTTTTTATAACATGACATAAGGTAAAATTGATTTTTAATTTACCAGGACTGTATTTTCTGTATAGTTCGCCAGTGTCTTGGAGAATGTTATATGTATTGCAAAGTATTTTAAACATTTTGTTTATTTCTTTAATTGATACTAATTTTCCAGGCTGCCCTCTGTGTTACAAGAAAAAACAGTCCTGCCATACCTCTTGATGATTTATATATGTAAACAATCATGCAAAGTGTGTAAAAATGTACCATAACAGTTTACTTTCTAGGGGATTGATAGTTGAGTTTTTCCTGTAATATTTCCTGAAATATCTCATAATATTTCACTTGTGGTATAAGAGATTCTACTTCTTACAGTCTTATAAGTCTATTAGTAGTATATTGCATGGGAAAACTAGGAATTTAAATGAAAAAAAAACGTTTGGAAAAATTTATTTGGGGGAAATTTCTTCCAAAGGTATTTGGATAGCAGGCTAGATAGGAATATAGGCTTTCAAATCTATAGTATTGTTTTAAGTACTTTTGTAGCTCAGTTTCTTTAGGGCATTCCAGATTTCGTGGTGAATTTTACCCGTGTAGTAATAAAAAAATTTGCTTTTTCCATAATTATTAGCTGCAATAAGCTTGAAATTTGTCTGTACTAACTTTCTTAATTTGGAAGTGTGGTTAGGATTTTGTGCTTTGTGGCATGAGATACAGTAATATACAGAAGGATAGTGCCTTAGTTTAGCTGCGATTTTTTGACTGTAACACAGTTCTTCCACAGCTGTAATTTTCTTAGGACCCTGGGAAATGGAAAACTTTAGGAATGTTTTTAATTCTCAAGAAGAAAATATTTAGTCTGACATTGGTGTTGAAAGAAATTTGTGTTACTGAAGATTAGTGTTCATTTAGGTGCTGTTAATGTAGCCTTGACTGGTAATGCATGTGCATCAAGATCTTTCAAACATCAGCACCTCCGTCTTGTAATGGGCTGATCTTTCTCTTCAGTTACTTAAATTTTCTTGCTTGTTTTAATTTTTTAAACATTGACTAATTTTGTTTCGCATTGTTTCTCATAGATGCCTCTAGATCTGTCTCCTCTTGCAACACCAATTATAAGAAATAAAATTGAAGAACCTTCAGTTGTAGAGACAACTCATCAAGATAGTCCTTTACCTCATCCAGAGTCTACTACCAATGATGAAAAGGTTAGAACCTTTATTTTTCTCTTTCTGGAATTTATTTTTTGACTTTCTGATGATCTGTAAATTTATTGTATGTGGTGATAGCCACATTACTTAGCTAGTTGAAAGGAAGAGACTTTTCATTTGCTACATTCCAGTGGATATATAGGTAACTTGTTCAATTCTTCAGCTGGAATAATTTCTTTGCTTCCAGTAAAGCTGGCCATCCAATAAAGCCAGAAAAGAAATAAGATTTAGGATTTATGCTAGCTTAGAAAAGACAAAAAGGGCTCTTTATTCCTGTTTATGCATCATCATTAGTAATAATCACTTCAGTATGTGATTTGCAGTGTTTTCATCTTGTCGAGTTCTCTTGAAGTACAGAAAATGAAGCAAATCAGTGAATTAATTATTTCTAGTGTTCAATAAATACAAACATTAGGAGCAGACCATAATAAAACATAGAGATTGCTCTAGTCAATCTTGATGTGCATCTTCAGTGGGCAGTCTCTGTATGAGGGGCTTAGGTGCCTTACTCCCAGAAATCAGCAAGACATTTTTGTGTCAAAGGTAATTCAGGTTGGAAGGGACTGCTGGATTTCCTGATCCAGCTTTCTGCTCAAAGCAGGGATTACTTCTGAGACCAGACCAAGTTATTCAGCACTTTGCACAGTGTGGTCTTGAAACATCTGTGGGAGAGAGGCTGCACAGCCTCAGTGCTACCTGCTCCAGTACCAGGCTGTTTCTGTGGGCAGAAAGTTTTTCTTTGGATCCAGTCTGAACCTCTCTGGTTTCAACTCATTCTCTTCTACTGCTAGAGGAACTAATGTGAGAACAACCTTAAGTGTGTGACAGCTGAAAAGAGTTTCGATTAAGATTTGTCCTTACTAAGCTTTTCTGAGTTTCATTAGTTAGCAAGGATGAGTAATCATGGGTAATCAAGGCTATCACGCAGTCTCAAAAATAGTAAAAGCATTTTAAAAGAATGTACATAAGGAGCTGCGTGGATTAAGTGAATCATAGTCCAGATCTGAAGTCTTCTTTATTTCAGAGGTTAGTTTATTTTTTTTGCTGCAAATACTTATTCCAAGTAATCTAACTTTGGTAGAAGATAATATTGCTGTCTTCATATAATAGTGGTTCAGTATCTCAATAGCATCATTACAAGTGAAATTTCTGTCTCAATGCTTGGCAGTATTTATAAAGTTGTCTCAGTGACGATGCAGTTCCGGTGTGTCACTGTGATGGTGCTGCTGCTCAATGCCATTCTCATGTCTGATTGTAGAGACAAGCTGAGCCAGGCTGAGGGTGCTGCTTGGAGTGTACAGCTCAACGTGACCTGCAGACGTTCAGAAATGTGAGCAACGTTGCTCAGTTAGAATTTTGTGTTCTCATTCTGAAAATGTATTGAAGGAGAGAAGATTTTTTTCAGGGCACAGCTGCTTTTAAAATACGTGTGCCACTTTTAACTATTTTGTTGGCTGCATATATTTTAGTAGCCTTAAATGATTACAGCCTATTAATGTATGTGCAAGGCAGTTCTAATTGTCCTTGTACTTGTCAAAATAATTCCTTGGAGAGTCTTAAAAAAGTACTCTTAATTATTTTCCTAGTTTTCTCAGAGTTCCATGGGTCCTGTTAGGCTTCAGTAAGAGTCAATACTTTGCTTTGAATAGACTGAGATATCATTAGAAGTGTATAAAGTCTCTAAGCCCTAAAGTAATAATAAGAGCTTTCAAACATTATAGTTGTTTATTAACAGTCCTTTTAAAGGGTGACCCTCAACAGAGTTTAAAAGTTGCTTAGTTGTTGCCAAGTAATTTAATTACTTTAAAACCAGTTGTTTTCTTACTGTAATAATCAAATACAGTATTAGTTCTGGCCCTCTACATTTCTGCATAAAGAATTCTGTGCATTTTTGCTAGCGTTGGAAAGTTACTGCATGAAATTTGCTTTTAGATAGAAAATACTTGCAAATATGCACACCTGAGAACACTTAAAGTAACCATCCTGTTCCGTAATTTCCATTCAGTGGGCTTTAGTTTCAAGAATAGGAATTACAGGAGTCGAAGGAGTCCTTTTAATAAGTCTAGTACCTTTGGGTGGGCTTAAACTTCTGTCCTGTAAGGAAAGGTAGGTGAAGGTAAGGTCACTTTCATTTAATCTTATGATTGCAAGTTCAACTTTATTTTTCTTTTTCTTTAGCGGAATACATTTACAATGTATTTTATTCCAGACAAAATTTATACTTGGATTAGTGATGAATTAGAATCTTCCATCAGACTGTTTGGCCTATGGTTTTGTTTTTATGTGTTTATAAAATGTCAGTTTCCTTTAAAGCCAAACTTCTTAAATCTGCAGCTTATATTTTGCCACGTTGTTGCAGTAACAGGCACCTGTGTGCATTTTTCAGTGTAGCAAGAGCAAGTTAGTGTAAAGAGGAAGTTAAATACTTTTTCAGCTGTATAAACACACTTGTGAGTAAACGTGTTCTTTTAATGGCTGAAGATTGTTTCTGCTTCTTGTAAATAAAGCATGAATGCCATGTTTAATAACACAGAAACAATTGTACGTGAGGTTTCCATTTTCAGAATTTTACAGATTTATTTCAGAATTTTATATGTTAATCTTTGACTATTGCTGAAATCTGGTTTCCATAGAACACTGTGTCTAAAAATTCCAGATTGTCCTTTTCCTGATAGGTGTTCAAGCCGGGGAGAAACACAGTTTTACATTTAGTATTTATTAGAACATATATTAATTAAGCTCTTACAACGAACAGCAAAGAAGTATTCACAGAATGCCATCACTTACTTGCTCACTTGTACGTAGTTACCTGCAGCAGCAGTTGGGAGACCAATCCCAGCTGCTTGCCCAGCGGTAGGAGGTGGTACTGACGCACCAGTGATTTCTAGACAGGGTTCAGAAAGTGCTCAGAGTCAGGCTGATTGGGACTCTGAGGAACCTAATCTCATGAAAAGTGTTCCTAGCTGTGGCAGAAGGGATGGACTGGAATGGTCTCTAAAGGTAACTCCAGCTCCAAGCAATCTGTGATTCTGTGAAAGTCCTTCTAAGGGTCCATTCTTTATCAAGTGTGCATATGATCTTGTACTCTTTGTTTACATGTAAGAACCACCATGATTTTGCATGCTGCCTGAATTGTGCAGCTTGTTCATACTAGCATACAGATTCAGCTGGTGTTCTGAACTCTGAATTTCCCACAGTCAAGCAGTTCAGTTTCATTTATGTTTTCCCTGTGACTCTTGAATAAGATCTGTAAAAATACCAAATTCCTTATTTGCAAAGAAGCGTTTCATCCTGTCCTAACAATATGATTGGGCTTTTTTTTGCTTTCTGTTTCCACAATTCTCTACTGGTTGTCTACTTTTTACTGAACGCTCATGTGTAGTCCTAAGTGCAGTGTTCAAACATTATACCCCAGACTGATAATAAATCAATTTCACTTTCCTCAAAACAGCTCACTGTTACTCTCCAAAAACTCTCATTCACTGTAAATAGTCTTTTAGGTCCCTTGGGAAAAAAGTGTGAATGAACTAGTGAACCCTGATGACAAATCTAGCCTCTGAGCTTTTGCAGGGAGAAGATTTCATCATCTAAAGTCTTTTCTTTTGTAAAGTCCACTGTTTGCCAGCAAGCGTACAGTTCTGTGAATTGCTCAGAGGATCTCACACATTTGTGCATTAATATATGAAAAGACAAGCAATCTGCTAAGAGAGTTCAGACTTTACTACTTAAAGCTTTGTGGATGAATTTTCAAAACTCAAGCTTCATTCAAAGGGAATAATAATCAGTGCAGTCTGTGTGGCACAGGTATAGAGATGTTCTCTTTGAATTACAGTTTACCAGCAGAGCAACTGAAGTTTGCTGGTCTTAAGAATGTGATTTTATGTGTCATTGATTGCAGTAGCCATTGTCAAAAGAATAACTTGGAAAAAAGCCTGTCTGAAGGTAAATTTGAAGTCTGGCAGTATCAAGGGTTTCCTGAGAAGGAAGGCACTGGTTACAATAAGGCCTTTCTGGGTTTTCAGAAACAGCAAATAGAGGCACAGTGTTCAGTTGATCATGTGCTTTACCTGGTTGCTAAGCTAAGAGCTATAGGGATTTCTGTCTACTCTTTATTTGCACCTAGGAGAGTTTAATTTCTGTGCTCAAATATTTTTTTCTGCATCAGGATATGCATATATTTTGCAGAGCTCTAAATATAACATTCCAAGTAGTTTTATCACTCTAGTTAGAGAGCTACAGATAAAGGCTCAAAAAAAATTGTTGTTGTTGTTTTTACTGAACCATAAATGTCTTGTTTCTCTTGTTTAAATCCAGAACAATGGACTGAAACTGAAATGTACATAAGGACACCATAAAACATTTTCCTTATTCGGAGTGTGGGTAAACATGATGGTGCTGGTAGTACCATGGGTTTCTTGGGAAAAAAAATTAAAATCTGATCAAAACTGAATTAGAAGTAATAGTAGCCTTAGCATAAATTGAGCCAGGTTTGTCATAAAATAAAAATCACTGTTGTTGGAACAATTTTACTTTGGTGGTTTAAATGATTCATCCAGAGGGGTTTTTTTGAATGTTTTAATTGTATAACTGATTCTAATGTTACAGAAATTCTGATTTGTTCCATCAAGCTGCCTTCATTTAACAGTTGGAATTAGTGATTTGTAATTGTATTTTAAAACTGATGAAGCTTTGTTTCCTCAGGAAGTGTCACTGCAGCAGACTGCACAGCCTACATCAACAATAGTTCGTCCAGCATCACTACAGGTTCCTAATGTACTGCTTACGAGTTCTGACTCAAGTGTTATTATTCAGCAGGCAATACCCTCACCAACTTCTAGTACTGTTATCACCCAAGCTCCATCATCTAACAGACCAATAGTGTAAGTTACATGAATCTTAGTAAAGCGTTTTCTTGCAGAATTTGAAAATCTGACTTTCGGTTACTGTTTCTGCAGTTAATATGTGAATTTGAGATGCTTTGGTGTAATGTGGTGCTTTACTACACATGAAACATTGGACTTATCACTACATGTGAGATATAATGCCATGTTCTCCACATCACTAAATTCATATTTTTGATCTCCAAATAAATATTGCATTACACCTGTAAAGAAACAAACCAGTTTAAAATAATGTGTAAACTTGTTCTCTTTCTGGATAAGTTTTCTTTTATATAGTTCATTCCTTTTTCAGTCCAGTTCCAGGTCCTTTTCCTCTGCTGTTACATCTTCCTAATGGACAAACCATGCCTGTTGCTATTCCTGCATCTATCACAAATTCTAATGTGCATGTCCCTGCTGCAGTTCCAGTAAGTAAGCATGATGCTATATTAATTTGAAAGTGGAGCAGATTTGCATAAGTGCAGCATAGAACTTAGTTTTAAGCACCTTGATAGCTGTTTTGGCTTCAGAGGGTAGTGCTGTCAAATGCTCTCTATTATGATAACATACTCAGGTTTTCTTCGTTTTTATACTTTATCTGGTCAGCTTGTTAGACCTGTCACCATGGTGCCTAGTATCCCAGGAATCCCAGGGCCTTCCTCCCCACAGCCAGTGCAGTCTGAGGCTAAATTGGTAAGTGAAAAACTCCATTATTCCTCAAGAAGAATAACTTGAGAAATTAATTAAATTCTATTGCTTTTTGAAACAGCTTTAGTTTTCTTTTACTAGTCTAAATTCTGCAAGTACAAATTTAATAAAAACAGAGAAATAACAGCTGCATTTATTTTACAGTTCTTTCCAATTCCAGCCTATGTTAGTTCCGTTCTTAATGGCCATTTTGATCTTATTTTTAGTCATTCTTTTAAATAAATTAAATTTGTAACTAAACTCCTCCTTACTTATTGTATCAGAGGATCAGAAATGCTAGCTGGGAGAAAGATAGACAAGACTAGTAGCATGTGAACATTTCCTTCAGAGAAGCAGAATGTTTCCTCCCAAAAGAATGATACTTCTTAAAAACAAAGAAAAATATGGTTTTTTTAAATGTTTTCAGAATCTCAACCGAATATAGTCCATTTGGCAAGTTTTGCAATTAGATATGTAGTACTTATGTAGTTAACAAATTATTCTGTGTGGAGGTTTCTGTTGTGTTGGGTGTTTTTGGGGGGAGTTGAGGATTATTTGGAAAATGCCTAAAACAAGAAAAAAATTGTTCTGGTTTTTGTTTGATTGGGGGGGGCTGTTCTTTTTACTTAATGAGTTACCATTTATGGTGGTGGTTTGAATTAATTTATTGCAATATTTTATGCAGCATTAGGCAGTTGCTTCTCTTTTTTTTATTTTTCTGTCTTGTTTGTTTCAAGTGTTCTAAAGCAATAGAAAATCTATTAAACAATAGTTAACCTATTTATATATTTACAATATGCCTCCATAAACAGTATCTATCCTGTGAAATAGTGTTCCTCTTCCTTCAGCTCTTACTTTGTGCTAAAAGAGAAATCAGGAACACCTGCTAGATAAAATACATTTTTCTGCATTGATATTGGTAAGTGGGAGGATGCCCTTAACATTCTTAGATATCTTATTTCTCTTGATCTAAACCTTTCTTTCCTTACCTGTATTCTGAAGCCACAGTATGGAAACCAGTGAGTCTGGTTTTTCTGGAGTAAGGGATTCCAGTAGAGTGAGCACACCTGTACCACATTCACCAGATACTGAAACTGCTGTGGAGAGGGGCACTGACTCTGCCTAATGCTCTCACTTCTTCTTTCGTTTCCCTGCTCTGTTGAACACAATGGCTTTTGAAATAGTGTAGAGGAGGACATAAGGGAAGAAGGTCTGTTTCTCTGCATCCTTGCCCCCTAGGAATGGGAAAATGAGTCTTTAATACCTCAGAAAATACTTAAATATAACCAGCTCTTACAAAATTAATTTATCTTAAATCCAGGAGAGAAGAATGTAAAAAAAGTGAAAACAAGAACTGTTTTCGTAGAAGCTGAACATGTTTTAGAGTCAGGAGACTCACACTCTTAATTCTGTTTGAAATCCAGGAGGAATTGGTTCCAAATTTTAGATGGGCAAGAAATTAGGATTTTGAGCATAATCTAAGTGATTTGCTCTTAGAATGACTTAAAGGCAGAAAGGAAATACATGTATCTGGTGAAGACTTTGATCTCACATTGGAGGAAGCAATCACTCAAATGCAAAGGAAAACAAAGATCATTAGACTTAAAATTTAACAGTCTCATTAGCCTTCTCGTTACAATTTAGCTAATATATGCACTTCAGTGATTGCTTGTCTTTTTTTTAAGTGAGACTGTAAAAAGGGTGTTTGCAGTATTTCCTTGTTGCTTAATATGAAGCATGAGCAGAATTCAAGAATATCAGAGTTATGTATATTTCTTATGCTCATTTACTTTTATATAGTGCCTGTTCAGAAAAATAAAAAACCTAATTTCTTATCTCTCTGAAAGTAAAACCAATTTAATGAGAATCTTAATGTTTATGTAGAAAAGCCTCCAAGAGTAAGACTAATTCAATGTACCATGGGATGTATTGGCAGATACGAGATGGTTTATTAACTGCAGAGTTCAATTTAATTTTTTTAATTTAAGTCTTTGTTACCAAACCCTTTCTTTTCATGTCTCTCTTAAAAATAATTTTGCTTGCTCCATAGTAAATTCTGTGAAGGTCTACTAACCAGGTTTATTTTTCACTTGGGTTCTTGGTTAAGCCAACAGAAGACAATACTTAGTTTTACAGCTCGCTTTTCATTTTGCTCATTGTTCACATTTAATGTTGAAATATAAGCTATTACACTGAAATTTAATAAATGAACAGTGTATGTTTCATATATTAATGGTGTACTGCAATTTGTGGATTTATTGGTATGCTCAAGTTAGCTGAACACTGGAACATGTCCTGTGTCCTTTTGCCTATTATGGCCATGTTTCTTCTTCATGTTGGGAGGCAGTTCTGAAGGGCAGAGGAGTCCAGGACATCCTTTAAGAAGTAAGTCTTAAAGGTGCAGGAGCAGGCTGTCCCCACGTGCTGAAAGATGAGCCAGCAGTGAAGATTGGCCTGGCTGAACAGAGAGCCTTGGCTGGAACACAGGAGAAAAAGGGAAGTGTGTGACTTGTGGAAGGAAGGGTCAGGCAACTTAGGAGGACTCCATGGATGTTGTAAAGTTTTGCAGGGCCAAAGCCCAGCTAAAACTTAATCTGATTACTGCTTTAAAAGATAACTAAATATATTTCTGTAAGTACATCAGCAACAAAAAGAGGTCCAAGGGGAATCTCCATCCTTTATTGGATGTGGGGGGGAACATAGTGACAAAGGGTGAGGAAAAGCAGAAGGACTTAATGCCTTTTTTTACTTCAGTCTTTAATACTAAGACTAGATCCTCTCTGAGTACCCAGCCCCTTGAGTTGGAAGACAGGCATATGGTGGAGAGCAAAGCCTCTGTAATCCAACCTGCTACAGCACTAAGACACACAGAAGGTTATGGGGCTGGATGGGATCCCAAGGGTACTGAGGGACCTAGGGAAGAAGCTCTGCAAAGCCACTTTAAATCATTTACCAGCAGCCCTGGCTAACTGGAGGTCCCATGTGACCAGAGGTCAGTAAATGTGATGCTCATCTTCAGGAAGGGCTGGAAGGAGGATCCAGGGAACTGCAGGCCTGTCAGCTTGACCTCTGTACTGAGGAGCGTCATGGAGCAGATGATCTTGATCGTCATAGCACACACAGGACAACTAGGATCAGATCTAGCCATCGTGGATCCATGGCAGGCAGACTGCTTGACTGACCTGATTGGCTTCTGTGACAAGGTGACCTACTTAGTGGATGAGGAAAATGCTGTCAGTGTTGTCTTCATGGACTTTGCTAAAGCCTTTGACACTGTTTGCCGCAGCATTCTCCTGGGGAAACTGCTCAGGGCTTAGACAGATACAGTGTGCTGGGTATAAAAACTGGCTAGGTGAGTGAGTCCAAACAGTGATGATAAATAGAGTTAAATCTGGTTGTTGGCAGTTATAAGTGGTGTTACCCAGGGCACAGTCTTGGAGCCAGTTGTGCTTAGTATCTTTATCAATGTTTGGGACAAGGGGATGGGTGCTCCCTCAGTCAGTTTGCAGATGGCACCAAGTTGGGCAAGAGTGTTGGTCTGCAGGAGGGTAGGAAGGCTCTGCAGAGGGATCTGGGCAGGCTGAATCAGTGAGCTGAGGCCATTTGTATGAGGCTCTACATGGTGAAGTGCCAGGTCCTGCACTTGGGTCACAGCAATCCCAAGCAGCACCACAAGCTGCGGGCAGGGTGGCTGGTAAGCTTCTTGTTGGAAAAGGACTTAGGTGTGCTGGTCAGCAGCCAGCTTAATGTGAGCCAGCAGTGCCCAGGTGGCCAAGAAAGCCAGTGGTATCCTGGCTTGTATCAGAACCAGCAATAGTGTGACCAGCAGGACCAGGGCGGGGATTGTCCCCCTGTACTCTGCAGTGGTGAAGACACACCTCGAGTGCTGTGTCCAGTTCTGGGCCCATCACTGCAAGACAGACATTGAGGTGCTGGAGCATGTTCAGAGAAAGGCAGTGGAGCTGGTGAAGGGTCTAGAGAGAAAATCTTTTGAAGAGTGGCTGAGGGAGCTGGGGCTGTTTAGCCTGGAGAAAAAGCAGCTCAAGGGAGACTTCCTTGCTCTCTACAGCTACCTGAAAGGAGGGTGTAGCCAGGTGGGATTTGGCCTCTTCTATATAGCAACTGATAGAATGAGAGAAAACAACTTCAAGTTGCACCAGGGAAGGTTTAGATTGGATATTTAGGAAAAATTTCTTCTTGGAAAGGGTTGTCAAGTATTGGAACAGGCTGCCCAGGGATGTGGTGAAGGCGCTATCCCTGGAGGTGTTTAAATGACATGGAGATGTGACACTTAGGGCCATGGTTTAGTGGTGGACTTGGCAGTTCTGGGTTAATGGTCAGACTTGATCTTAAAGGTGTTCTACAGCCTAAACAATTTTATGAACTTGTGAAGTTTGTCAGCATAGTATTCTTAGTGTATTTTGAGCAAAAAGCCAGATGAAGGGGTGAAGCTGTGATGTTCCCTTCACAACATTCCCAGCAGTATAGATATTTGGAATTTTTTTGGCTGTTGCTTGATTTCTTACTTATTATTTGAGGAAAGTATTTGTTGTTCTTTATAGGTGGACCTTGCAATTGCATGGATTTTTTTGTATTGTGGTATAAAATGTAAGAATAGAATATATAGCAAATAGAAAAACCGTGCAGGAATAGATTTCTAACTAACTTCCTTAACTTCCCTAACTTCCTTGGGTATTTAAGTAAGTGTGGAACTATATGGGATGTAGAGTTTGGAAAGTTAACATGGTTTATTTGTATCTCTGAAGGATTTTATCAGATCTGGTTTTGGCAGTTACTGTTTGAACCTCTCCTGTATTGAAAGACCATACTTGCTATTATGGTGTTCTGCATTTTCTGCTGTCATACCAAAATACTATTTCAAGGTATTTGAAGTTGGCACAGATGCAGTAACTTCAGAGGTTGAGTAAAATTCCTGAAGAACTGGTTGTAGTAAATTTAATGTGAAATAGGACCAAGTTGTTGCATTGTTGTCAGATCTAGAGCTGTCCTGTGTAGAAGATGCAGCTCTTCGTTTCAGATTAAATACCTGGCACAAACGAGGCACTTTCTTTTGTGCTTTTCTTTGCAGAGGCTATTTCTGCATGTTTCAAGGAGCTAACGCATTTTAGAGATTTATAGTAAGAAAAGAACTTTGCTCTGATTTCATTCCTCATTGCAATCATTCATTTCACTCTTACTTGCTTACAAAATGCTACTGTTGTGTTGACATTTTTTTAAAGTGAATGTGAATAGTAGTTAAATAAAAGTCAAATTAGAGACTGTAGTGCTTGTTTCCTAATGCTCTGAAATTTAAATATTAATTTAGATAACTTCATTTCTATATTAACATGAGAACAATGCATTTTTATTTTGATGAGTACCTGTTGTTTCCTTATGAGTTGCCAAATTGTACAAAGAAGAAATGTATTTCTTCTTTATAAGTTCACGAATGGACTTTAGTAAAACAAGTTGATATCTTAGTCTCTAAAATCTAAAACTTAAAATAACTGGCAGGAGATGTAGGTAATGGACATGGGATGCCTTCCTATAGCATAGGCAACACTTTTCTTCAGCTGTCCTAGAAGTTGTAAAACTCTTTAAGGATAAAGGAACTAAGGTACTTGCTGAGATTTTTTTCCCACAATGGACAGCTTTTGGAGACTTTTTACCTTTGCAAATGGTCTCTCTTAAAACATTTGAAAGGATTTTTTTATTAGAGTGTCTTAAGTTTAATGCATAGTAATCAAAACTATGTATTTATTTCTATGTTTGATAAAGTTTTCAGTCTGAAGTGTCAAATTCCTTCAGCATGACAGTTTTGGTTATTGATGCGTAGCAAGTTACTGAGATGTCACCTCTAGAACTCTGTTCTTTGCTGAAATGGTCTTTTCTCTGGTTACTGTTCAAGTTGCCTGACATTAAATGGTTGTATCAATTCCATAGAGGAACAGTTGTACATGGGAACAAGTTCACTGAGTAAAATAGCAGATAGAAAAATGTGTACCAACTGCAAGGACCAATAACTGGGAGGAAAAGATAGGCATAAAAAAAGGAATACATAAACGTAATGGCAGACAAAATTTTAAAAATTGTCTGTGCCGTGAGCCAAATCCTTAGGACTGGTGGCATTATTGCAAGAGGCTCTCGACTGAAACAGTTGACATTAAGTGAAAGAGTGCATTAAGCACAGTCTTAGGGTCTTTTTCACCACAGAAACATACACAGTGCTTTATGTGTTTCAGTGGTGTAGAAGAATTGCATGAAATCAGATTGCATTTTTAATTTTATTTCCCCAATATTGAGTTATTGTCATGAACAGAGCTGGTCCATTCACAGCTATGAAAGGCACTGTTACTGTAGTTTTGAACATTCTTGGATCCTTTTTCCTTACTGCTTGTGGAACTGAAGTAAAAAATGACTAGAGATTGTATTAAGACACAAGCTTGTCTTTTACTGTTGTTATTTTGGAAATATTCTTACATCTTATACCAAGAATGGTATTCAGTAGGAGTAAAAATGAGCTTCAGATTTCTATGGCAGACTTAATATGAATTGTCAGTTTTTCTGACATGATTCTATGTTTTCAGTATGCTAAAGAAACAAACTTTCACATACTTTAGTAAAATCACATGTATGTCAGTTTTGTGGAATTTTAGAGAGGCTTAAAAGTAGATGCAATACAGTCTTAAAAAAAAAAAAGCCAAAAAACTCAAAACCCCAAAAAAACTTCCTCACTAAGATAAGGATGCATTTTTCTAAATAACTGTAGAATTGCTTCTGATGTTCTTAGGAGAAGATCTGTAATTGTATGCTTTCTGTGTATGAAGCATGAGCCTTGAGTTGCAGCTGTAAAGCATCCTTTTTGAGTGTGCAGCTTGTCAGTACAAACTTAGCATTCAGACTCTTCAGCGTGGATTGCAGAAGTTTCTGAAGAATTTCAAAATTGCTTTAGTATGGAATGTTTCCCTCGATCTCCTCCTTCTCATGCAAAAGTCTTGTCACAATCTGAAAAATACCTTGCACTCAGTAGGCAACCAGTAGATTTTTGCAGGAGGTTTCTACTGAGAAGTGACAGAGGGCAGCCTGGCAAACATTCAGAAACCGACATTAACTTGCTGGAGCCCGGCATGGGACCTTGTGTTCAGCAGAATTCTTCTGACCTGTCTCTCTGCATGCCGAGCTAATCAGCAAACACCTAATGAGCCTACTCTCAAGAAACAGACCCTCTCACAACCTACTTCATTTTCATATGTTCTCTGGGGGTGGAGAGACAAGACTTCATAAGGACTGATGATGCTGCAAAGACCACAATAATGATAATTAACTTGCTGAATTTAGAAGATTATGCTGTTAATTAGTTGCAAAATAAAGATAAGTAATAGAGGAGCAGATGGTAGGATAACACCCAGGAGAAGGAGGGTTATTACTCTGATGAGCTTTTGTGGCAGATATGAAATATGGATCTGAGTTCTTCACAAATTGTTTCTGGAGTATATTATCTTGTTTCTGTGAGCTCTTGATGGAATGATCTAGTCCTACCAAATTTTGACAGATGTGGTGAGGATTTGTTTTCAAGGATATACATGAATGATAAAACCTTGCTAATCAAGATTTTAAAAGCTATTAATCTATCTCAAAATACCAGTTTTAGTTCACCTATAACCACATGATATCAAAAACCTAAGTTGTCATCAAGTTTCCCCACATAAAAACGCTTACATACATTTATTCTAATATATGTTTCTGTATTCTTGATTGTTAAAAATGAGATTCTCATTGAATTTGGGGTAACTGTCTCCCTATTCAAAAGAAGGACAGCATCTGGATAGTATTTTACTCCAGCATTACCTTTTAAAATGTTAAACCTATTAAACACACAAGCTGGAAATCTCTTTGTGAAGATCAGTAAATATTCCTCAGATTTTCACAGTATGTCTGCATTTGTGGATAATTTAATCCTAACTACTTTAATTTCAACTTTTAAACTTTGTAATATGAAATTAAATCTAATTATTTCCTATTCCTGTTTTCGTAGTACATTACGTTTGACAATGTAATTCTCAAAAGGAGTTTGTTTACTTATGAATTTACAGGATATAATGTTTAAATATTAGCATTACACTAAGTAAAGTCAAGTTCAACTTTGTTTACATGTCCCGGTGCAAACACATCAGTTACCATCATGGGCAAAACAGACTCATCTTGAGGAAATCAGTTTCATTTATTACCAGTCACATCTGCGTAGGATAATGCACCCAAAACATAAAAACACCTTTCCCCCCTTTCTTCCTGGGCTTAACTCTTCTCTGCCTCCTGCCCCTCAGCAGCACAGGGGAAAGGGGAATGGTGGTTGTGGTCAGTTCCTCAGACATCTCTGCTGCTCCTTCCTCTGCTTGGGCAGGACTCCTCTCACTCTTCACAGAACTGCAGCATGGGCCAAGTTGGAAGGGACCACAGAAGTCACCTGGTCTAACCCCTCTGTTCCAGCAGGGCCAGCCCAGAGCACATGGCACAAAATTGTGTCCAGAGGGTTCTTGCCTGTCTCCAGTGAGGGAAGCCTCACATCCTCTCTGGGCAATCTGTTCCAGTGCTTGCTTACCTGCACAGTGAAGTCTAAAACTCTCCTAGTATGACAGCTTGAAATAAAAGAGAGCATACCCTTTAAATGATTTGTACTTTCATTACTCTCTTGATTAGGACTGATGAAAATTTGGTACATCCTGCCTAACAGCAAGTTACAATAAAAGAAATTCTTCTAAAGTAATTCCAGTCATAAATGAAAATACACTGCAAAAAATCTTACATTAATAACATATAGAAAGGTTATTGTCATATTGGTGTTAAATCTTTTTTAAAGAAACTCGCTTGTTTCTTTAAAAAAGATTTTTTTAAAAACTGACTTGGATGTGATGTTTCCCAGTCCTAGTAGTGGTTGTGTAGAAAATTTTACAGTTTAGACACCAGGATTAGTTGAAGAGAGAGAGGAATCATCAACTTTGCAGTTGTTGCAGGGTAGATCATAGATCACAGTAATTTCAGTTGGACAGTAATAAAACACTTAGGCCTATTGGAGCCAGGGACTGAAATTTTTTTGTTAGCTTGTTTTTCCGAGGAAATTGGGAAGGTACAAGTCAATTCTTGAGTTTAATTTAAGTGTTAACTACCTAAGGGCTTTCAGTGCTGTGCATATTCTAAAAATTATGGACATATTATCTTAAAAATGTTTGTCATCCTGCCCTAATGCTTGCAGCTATCCTAAATTTTTGTTGTTAACGTTGAGCACTGGGGAAACTGCAGTAAATTTGTTTCATGTCATTTTCTGAAGTGTCATCTTCATTCTGGAAAACTTAAGAAATTGATGCAATAAATGAGGTGAGGAACAGTTCTTTTAGCTGTTGGGGTTAGCTCCCAATTTTCATGTGCACTTGAATGGTTCCTGCCTGGTGTAATGTGCTGCTAATTCAATCCAGAGCAATCACTACAGAATAGATTTACTACAGAAGTCACTGGCTAAAGTTTCCTTAATAGCAAGCCAGTAGAGGGGTGCTGGAGTTTCTTGGTTCTCTTTGTAGTCCTCTGTTAGGATACCTGCTGGTGCTGGCTGTGTGCTACCAAATCCATGTAGTTGATGGGAATAACTTGCCATATTTCAGACCTGAAAATTTTTTGCAGTTCTGACAGACGTAGTCTGCAATCTATTGTTTTAATTGTAGCATAGGATCCAGGAAAGCCTGTCACCACGGAAGGTAGGAGAGAGCTGTTACTATATTCCAGTCAATTATAAGGGGACATTGGATACTGCAGTTTATAGAGAATATCTGCATAAATAGGTGCAAAGTTTTCTGTTTATTCTGAGCTAGCCAAATGCTGCCTCCCTCTAGTATTCTTAAGACATTCTCTTACTGTTACTATGTGGGCAACACTCTTCGTATTTCAAAATATGATATTACAAGTTATCAGAATTTCCAAACTTACATGTTTAAGTCATTAATATTTTCTTAAACTTGTATTAGATTCTTAAAAAATCTGGTGCTCAATAGAAAAGCATTTTCTAACACCATTTTTCTAGTAAGGTAAATTTTTCAGTAAAACAAAAAAAATCATGATAAATTGTGTAGTATTCTTGGAATTTTAAGAAAGGATCTGGAATTACAAGCAGTTGTATCTGTTGAAATTGGACACTTTGTTACTTAAGATTTAAAAATAGTTTTAAATAGAATATATTATATTACAGTTTTAATAGGTTTTACCAAAACTTGAATGAAATATTTTTCAACAGGCAGTCAATAAAATACTTTAAAGTTATCCATCAGGTTGTCAGTAACTCTTGGGTGTATTATATACAGCTGAACTTAGACATTACTGTTCTTCGTAGTGGCTGTGTGCAATAAAGGAAGAACATTAAACCTTTTAGCAGTTTTTTACTGCGAAGTAGCATGCTGTAGTAGTTACATTGCATATTTCTACATAAGTAATCTTTTTATCTTGCATATTTCTACCTAAATAATCTTTACATATAACTTGAAGTTTCTTAGTAATTTGTACATCATTAAGATGTTTCAGCAAAGATCTTGGCTGTTATCTAATTACCCATATGAATGATTGTAAAGGTGAGTATTTGTAAAGACCATGAATTAGCGGAGGCATAACAAGCTATTTAAAAATGAGTAGAGATAGAGCTAACACCAGAATTTTTAGGATGGAAAGATGTGTATGTTCTGATTGTTACCTATTTTCGTTCATGTGTCACCATTACTCTTCTGGTACTACCAGTTTCAGCAGATGTTTATGGCTTTCCACTCATCTGTTTGTTGGCACAATTCACTGCAGATGAGGCTTTTTGTTTACTTCTCCAACCGTTTTACCATCCTTCTCTTGCTGGGATCTTATGTAAACCTCATTGCCATTGTCACGTTTGCAGAAATCTACCCCCTGTTTTTAGGTATATGCCTAGGTCACTGTTAAAAACCTGTAAAAGGAAACAACTGTTTAAGAGTTGGACTTCCTGTTTCCAAAGTGGCAGTAACTGCTTATGTAGATGATTAATCATTCAAGTTAGCACGATAGAATATTTTTTTCCTTTTTCTTCTTTTTCTGCTTTCAGAGATTGAAAGCAGCCTTGACCCAGCAACACCCTCAGGTAACAAATGGAGATACTGCCAAGGGACATGCAAGTGGGTTGGTTAGGACTCAGTCAGAGGAGCCACGACCACAGTCACTCCAACAACCTGCAACTTCAACAACTGAAACACCGGTATGACAGGAGTGGGCATGTGCCTCCTACCTCCTCCTTTTATTTTGCAAATACATATATTTTTTCTATACTCTTGGTTTGTAAAATAGAGATGAACAGACTCCTCTTTTAGTCAATAGCTCTATAGCAGTAAAATGTTTACAGGTCTTACTGGTTCTTAAATGCTTCTAAAATCTATTGTCCAAGATGATGATTTCAAAACAGGTACTATCTATTTGCACAAATTTAGAACTAAGTCCTGGTTTCTGGAGTTCGTTGATAGGAGGTTCTCTGGTAGCTGAAATTTGTACAGCTGGTCAGTATATATTTGAAAAAATAAGTGCTTTTATTTTGTGTTTCTGTTGCATATGTTTTATGTTTATTATATTTCATATCATAAACGTGCTTGGAATTTTTTTATTGCATCAGGTATCATGCTTATGTTAATTTGCTTGAAGGATCTTTTTTGGGCTGCCACACGAAGACTTTCAGCTGTGTGACTAAGTGTACTTCATCATCTCAGGCTCTGCAAGGGGGCTCTGGTTTTAGGTGTGATTTGTCCTTTTGAGACGATACTTCAGAACAGGGGAGTAAAAGGCAAAACCTCTGAGTCAGACTGGAAGTGGGCATGCTGCTGGAGGAAGGATACACTATCTGGTGAATCCTGGAGGATTGCAGCTGTTCTTTTTCTAAAAACCTCGTGGAATGTATTCTCAAAATGCTTCAAAAAATCTCGAAGAGTTATTTTCACAATTTATAGCATAATATTAATTTTACAAAAGCTACATAACTGGCCCAGAACTGACAGGACTTAAATCTGCAGTGAAAGCCTCAGATTCTTACACTGGCCAGTGAAATCAAGTAATTTATCAAAACAAATATGTTTGAAACAGAAAAGGGGAAAAAAGCAACCCATCGTAAAAGGGTCTCTTTCTTAAGTCTGTTCCCCCATAGTGCCTTGAGGTTTTTTTAAACAATATTTTCATAATATCACATAGCAGAATTTTCAAGATGAAAATTGCTGTTTGATTGTTTTAGAGTTATTTTATAATTAGTATTAATAAAAAATAGCAAGTGTTTCATTCTTAAAACACTGATTTGAGTTCCCAGGGATTTTTTATTCTTAGCTATTTAGAATTAATGCCAAATTGATATGCCAGCTGATACGTGTTTGGGGTTTTTAATTTAAAAATAAAACTTTCTTGCTGGGCTAGACTGAATGTGAAGATGCGCCTGTGGATGTCACGTGGACAGTTACGTTCTGTCTTGTCTTTTTAAAGGATTTTAGATCCACTATATTTCATTAAATCTTTGTCTAGGTTCTGTATACAGCTGTGAAATGAGTATAATATATAATTGAAACTATAGAAGTATTTTGATACTGTCATGTAGTGCGGATAGATTAAGGGAAATTGTTATTCAGTGGTGGGAAACACATCAATGAATAGCAAATTGCTATCTGGAGATCCAGGGATCAGGGAGTCTCAGCACTGCCAGCATTTGTCAAACAGCTTCTGTGTGATGGGCATAAGCAATTGTGTCATTTTTCATTTGTGACTAGGTGTGTGGGAAGAGTCAAAAATAGAAAGTTCATTTCCCACTAAACGTAGCTTGAAAGCTATTTTGGATGTAATACATTATTGTGAGATGATCAGCAGTGTAAGTACAGGTAAAAGTTTTTAAAACATTGCTGTAGAGTTAAATGGGCACAGCTTTTGAAAAAAACATGTGTGTAACCTGAATGTATTTAGAAATGCCCTGAATGCTTTTCTCAAGCTGTGATGGCTATTTATACCAGTGCTGTAGGTTAAGTCACGACTGTTTGCAGGCATCACCAGCTCAGCCTACGCCACAAACACCAAATACAGGTGGTCGGCGAAGAAGAGCTGCCAATGAAGACCCTGATGAGAAAAGGAGAAAGTTCCTGGAGAGAAACCGGGCTGCTGCTTCCAGGTGCCGACAGAAACGGAAAGTCTGGGTGCAGTCATTGGAGAAAAAAGCTGAGGACCTGAGCTCACTAAATGGGCAGTTACAGGTATACTTTTTATTTCAAGGAAAAATCAATACGTTTTTTGTTCTTACACAGTGATCCTTTATCAGTGGAGCTTAAAACTTTGCATGAAATCTGAAACAGAAATGGTTTTATAACTGGTGGCTTAGCTCAGGCTTAAAATTAGTTGCATATAGCAGTAAAATTAGAGGATAAGAGCATATTCATATTTCAAGACATGTATATTAAGGATCATACCCTTCTATCACTTGTTGCATTTGAAGGACCTGTCAGACTAAACTAAGATGACAAGATGTGTTGGAATAAACACTTACAAGCAAAATGATAGTCTTACCTTGAACACATCTTGCTCTTATTGCAGCCTGGGTTATTTGAGCAAGTTTTGGGCTTATTTCCTTTGGTTCTTTTTAACTTCACTTTTTTTCCTTTAAAGTGAAGGTCATGCTTGTGAAAGGTACCAGGTTGACATCAGTGGATACTGAGGGCCTCTTTTGTCCACAGAATGGGTACGGCAGTGGCAGTGCCAGTTTTTACCACTGCCACCTAAATCCTATAGAGGTGAGGTGTGCTATAAGAGGGTAGGGCCAATGTATGTTGCAGGTCACTTTTCCACCTCATCTGATCTCAGAAAGTTGTCATGTGAATGTACTTTTCCCCCGTAGAATAATCCATGATCCTCTTGTTTCAACTACTAATAAATATTAAAGCATACTTTCCTAATGTTTTCCAGCAGCATGTAAAAAATTGGCACAAATTACTGTTTTCAAAATAAAAGTGTAAAAGCTTCGTTTTGAAAGTTACTGAAAGGAAAAACTGTGTAATTCCTAATTTGATATGTTAAAGTGTCACTTGTTTTTCTTCATTAGAGCTGTTCACTGAGTCAAATTCACAGGTCATCATCTTCCTATGAAAACTCACTTCTTGTGCTGTTTGGTATAGAAAACACTACAATTTGATCAACAGGAAAGTAGGGTGTGGTGAGGTTATCTTCTATCATGTAATCAAAATTACGGTGTATCAGTCATCTTCATGTTCATATCTTTAGAAATACTCAGCATCCCAAGACCCTGAAATGTAAAATATTCCTACCTAAGCACACACCATGAAATAGTTTCCTGTGTTTCAAGAATCGTGACACTCTGCACAAGCATTAGTTAAATTTCTTGCAAATATGTATTCTTCTCAAAGCTGTTCACAGCCTTTAGGCATATTCATTTAATGCACAGTCCTCAGTGAAGTCCGTTAATTACATAATTATATATAGCACTATTAGCTTAAATAATCAAAGAAGTAAGTGATGAAGAATGAAAAAAAATCAGCCATAATTCAGTTCTTTAGTGAAAGTAATGTTTGATATCATGTGAACTGACTTTCACATATACATACCAAGTTCTATAACAAAACCTTTTAAGTACCATAAGCAAAAGGTTTCCAAGTTTTAATTCAATAATAGTGAATTCAAGAAAGATTTTCTTACAGTCCACCAAAATCAAAACTGTTAACTGTAAAGAATAGAATAACTTGAAAAGAAAATTTGATATCAGAGAAATAATTGCACTGTACTTTATGTGAAACCATTAATCAACCCTGTATTTCCATAAAAGAAACTTGACAGGCTAACACAGCTCATTAGCAGAGTGGGCAGTAATGACCCATGATTACTTACTTTATATTTAATAGAA
Source organism: Rhabdornis inornatus (assembly GCA_013397075.1). NCBI lineage: Eukaryota > Metazoa > Chordata > Aves > Passeriformes > Rhabdornithidae > Rhabdornis > Rhabdornis inornatus. Next base: position 27,673 of record VWZS01005250.1, on the reverse strand, counting down.
AATTTAGTAAGTTTGGAGTTTAGCCTTAATGCAGGTTTATAGACGGTGTTTGGATTAGTAGTTCATATTTTCTTTCATGTCTAGTGGCGTGCTCAGCTGAAGTTTCCAAGATGTCACATTTCCAGAAGCAGCTTCATACCAAAATGCCTGCGTTGCTTCATGTAACAATTCTGCCTCCTTTCAATGTTGTTAGTGGCTTTCTTGTAATGTCTATGTCGGAGATTTCCGTGTCAGTGTGAAGGTTTTTAAGACTGGAAGCTCACTAATAGTACGTATGGATTTTGAAGAGGTTTACTTGGTTGATGTATTTATTTTGCTCTGTAGATTAACTTCTATCAAGTTCTTTTAAATATTTGAAGGTAACCATTTTTTTAGCAGTATTTTTCAAATATTTGTTTAAGGGAAAATTTCTGTCTGTTACCTCACTAGTAACATATATAGGTTAGGTAGACTGTCTTTATTACAGGCTCTGCTGTGTAAGTTTTCTTCATGCTTCCAACATTTTGAAGTTTATTTACTGTTTTGATTTTTGAGGACTGTGTTTTCTATTAATTGTTGACTTGTTTATTGATTTTAAATTTTATTCACCACCTTGTGTGGCCTCTGTGCCTTGCACAGTCCTGCAGGGTATAAGAAGGTATTGACAATGTCCACAGTGGCCACTGAGCCACACTGCAGGATCAGATGCTGAAGTACATCGTATGTTCTATATTTGGTCCCTGTTGCTTTAATAGTTGTCTTAGAGGGTGAAGCTTTAGAAGAATGGCCTGTCTTCCTCATGAAGTCACAGTAGGTTTTCAGTGAGCAGCAATCAAGTGATGGCTTGTACTGATGCTGCAGAAGCTGTTTAAGAAGGCTAAATTATGCAAGTGTGCCCATAAGTAAAGATCCTTTCCCATAGAGGAAATTGCCCAGAAAGAAACAGGAAGAATGCTGTTTAACTCAGCCATAGACAATCCCCTATCCCCAAAAGTCATATTTACCTGCATGTGATGATACTTCGAGTATTAACATATGACAGATGTTGTCCCACACCACGCTGAGTAAGGGCTGATGTGGTCCCATGGTCCCGCTATTATATCTGCATTTTGGGTGCGGGGAGGAATAGGCAGATACAGAAAAATGTGTCATATACTGTGTCTTCCCTTCATAAGAATGCAGAAGGGAAAGCATCTTGAAAGATGGAATGCAGGTACAAGTCAATACACTTTCCTCCAGAAACCTGCTTTCTAAACCTGAGTTCTGAACAGCCCCCCTTTACCAGTTGGGAGTGGTTCTTACTGGTAATACATAAGGGCAACCACAGATTGCCTTTCTGTGACATTCCCCATGCATGTGTCTAGCAGACAGAACTTTGTTCCAGTGTCAGGAGCGGTGTGTGCATTGTATCTAGTACTGTTGGCACAAGTGTTCTCGTTATGGAATATACAGCTACCAGTATTCTAGAGATTACCTCAATCTCTTTTATATAGGAATGCTGATCCATGTTTTTCAAGTTTGCTTTAATGTAAGATAATGTACTCGCCTTTTGTATTTATGCTAGCAGCCGTCTTAATATTTTTAGAACAGATGACATTGATCTACAGACTGTCTTACAGAAATTTTTCATAAACATACAGTCTTACTTCCACAGTTGAACAGCAACTTCATACTTACATGTGCTGTTTGTATATAAAATTCTTCCTTAAAATGTGGGGGACAAGATAGAAGACTTCTGCAAATCTTTTCCTGATTGCCAGAGTTCCTTTGAACTAACAGAACTATATTTCATAGTCTTGGACACTGTTGCTTCTCTAGGTTATCAAGTGTCTCAGAACTACATCAGTGTGGTTTTTTCTGCCCAACCTGTGTCAATTCTGTTCAGCTGCCTGCATGGGATCAAGATTAGTGGCTCCTCAGTAAATTACATGGTGAACTAAGGGCAGACAGAGCTGGAGGCAGTAGTTCTGTGCTTTCCTAACAGCCTAAGGTTTCAGGACATGTAGTGCCACCTAGTAGTAGAGAATTTGTGAAGCTTTTGGTTGGGTTTCTTTTGTTGCAAACCTTTTTGTTTGCAGTCACATTTTTCTTTCATTATAAATGTCTGTGAAGTCAGATTTTCGGCATCTTTCAGCTTTTGCTTTTAATAAAAAAGTTTCTAAAGGGTATTCTGCACATAAAAGGACGCAATAGAAAAGGAGACCTTAAGAGGATTTTGCAGGTATAAAGGCTTGAAATTTGTTGTCTTGTAAATGGAGAGAGAGAGGACACAAAACAGGAGGTTTTCTTTGAACAGTCTGATATTTTAGTTACTTTGTGTAATTAAACCTAGTAAGTTCTGTTCTGGAAGAACTGTTTTCTTTTGGAATCCTTCAACTTGTAGTTCATCTCGTCTCTGACTGCATTGCCTTATTTCTTGCTTGCAAGTAAATAGGTTGACTTTCTTGTAGTTTATTTTGCAGATAATTTCAGATGCAATCCAGTTTTCCTCTGTTGGCTTTTTTCTTTAACTTGCTCCTAAATGCATAAACATAAGCATTTACTAAATAATTATGTCACATGTGTGGTATATTACAATAATATGCAAAGGTTCTTATACTTCAAGTGTTAATAGAAAAGATTTATATTCAAAATAAAGTAACCCATGAAAAACACATATTGTGTCCAGATACGAGGATCACAAAGCATTACAGGTAATTTGATTCATAAATATTTTTCTACTCTACAAAGTAAAAATGGTTCTATCAAAATGCCGTATCATTCTTAATTTGGATTGTCATATATAATGCAGTTACCTAGCACTCCTCATCTCTAGACACCAAGCTGCTTTCCAGGGAAGGTAAGTACTGCTGTCCTCCAGTTTACAAATGGGGAAGGTGAAGCACAAAGCAGTAAAATGACCTTGCTCAAGGTCACCCAATAGTGGAAAGGCACAGTCTGAAAATGAAGCCAGGCACTGGATTGTGCAGGTGCTGTCTCTTAGATTGCACTCTGCTTTAGCGACACAAGCTGGCATCTCCGGATTTTGTCATTATTATCAATGATTCCTTCAGAGAACATGTTTATGTATGGCTGCCAGAATAAGAATCAGTCTGGAGATCAACCAGTATTTGCTACATTATTTTACAGTACATAAGATTTTCTTTTTTGAAGTCCAAGTATAAATAGAGTCACTGAAAAATTACTCTGCATTGGCTTCTTGAATTTTCTTTTATATTTTCCCCTTTTTTGATGTTGGCTGTGACATCTGTTAAAATGTGTGTAGCTAAATGTAGGTTTACTCTGATTAGAATTCATCACAAACCCTTCCAGAAGAGTCTCACAGTAGCTGGATCATGTGAATGAGTCTATATGTAGACTCTGCATCTGCAAACTGAAAAACACATGTTGTATTTTTTTAAAAAACCCAAGCATTTCCCAGTTAATGTAACAAAGCTAGCCAAGTTTCAGCTAATATTTGCATTTTTAAGATACAGTAAATATATACATATTTGCAGTATATGCTATATGGAAGCTTCTTGTATTTCATTTTAGCTCCCCCTAAATGAAGAACTGAAAATGCTATAAAACTTAATGCTTACCTTCAAAACGTGTGTAGTTTGAGCCTGGTAAAGTACATAACTTTCTTCTCCTTTAGAATGAAGTCACCCTGCTGAGAAATGAAGTGGCACAGCTGAAACAGCTTCTTCTGGCTCATAAAGATTGCCCTGTAACTGCCATGCAGAAGAAATCTGGCTATCATAGTGAGTAATGTTCCATTACCTGTAGCCTGAGGCTGCATCAATGAAATACTGCCAAAATGAACTGAATGAGCATTGAAATTGAGAAGTGCAGTTCTAATATTACATATATTGCATTAAAGATCTTTTTAATATAATCTTGAAGTTATTGGAAGACAGGAATTAATACATGATTTTAAAAATATATGTTTAAGTCAGAATGGAATTGTTGCATATCATTGAAAGGTTTATGTTGATTTAACGAATGCATATGATAATGACCATTTAAGGACTAGTGGTTACTGCACTTGCTTTGGAAAATGTAATTAAAGTATTAAGAACACATAATAAACCATTTTTTATACTTTATCGCAGCCTAATACAGTGAAAGGTCCTTGTGGGTGTTTTCCCTTCATTGTAATGAGATTTCAGTGGAGGTACTGTAACAGCTGTCCTCATTTACCATAACATCCAGGATCAGTCGAGCCATTAAAATAATCAGATGCAGGTTCATGGCTTCTACTGTACAATGTCTTCTAAATTGTTTTGATATTCACATTAAGTGTCTGCTTTTCTATAGAGAAGGTGTTTTTTTAAAAAACAGTTCTGTTATTGAGGGGAATACTGACACTGTCGATACCAATATTTTCTAATCCATATTTTTATTTTTAGTTATTCTATTGACTTTTCATCTTTCCAGCATTTTAAAGGTTAATTATGCTTTCCTGACTTGTAGCTTCCTTTTTGGCTGTGATACACAGTGCCAGAACCAGCTGCTGCTGCTGTAGAATAAATGGCCAATTTTGTCCATTGTACACAAATTTGTTACAAATAACTGAGCTGGGAATGCATTAGGCAACATTCATAATATATAACCCACAGCTTTCGTTTTTATGATTTAGTGATATTTCAAGATATTTGTAAATGTGAAGATTGTTTCTGCCATATGTAGCCACTTCATTTTAATTTGCCAGTGTCAGTAATTCAGGAGAATAAAGGAACATTTTGTGCTGCATGCAAACAGATCCTCAGGTGCTTGCGATAAAACTTAATAGCCACCATCTTTACTTGTAGTCATTGTAAGCAATTTCATCAGAATGGGCAATATTTTTTAATTTAAAAGATTCAGGAGATTTAGCAACTCTGTATTGCCATATATATTTAGAATACTGATTTTGTCAGTTTTGAGCTTATAAATCTTGGTCCTTTGATCTCCAGTCATTTTGACAAGACAGAAAATAGCATCTTGGAGTAAATTGGAACAGTATAGAAATACGTTTGGGATTTATATTAACAATGATTGCTGCAGGGATGAGGCCATTATGGCTCCCATCTGACAGAACAACATAATTTCATACAGAAGCTACTAGGGGATAACATTATGCATGCAAGGTTTTTAACAGAAAAAAAAACAAACCACAAAACACTGTAGGTTTCTTGAATTTTGATGCTTTAAGGATTCATGTTCCTGAATTCTGATGTAAAATATTTCATTGTAAGTTACAAACTGTCAAAGTGATTCCATGCCAAGGATTTCTTTGTTGAAACATTAGTGAATGGCCTGTCTAGTAGTGCTTGTTTTCAGCCCTCAGTAAAGGACTATAATGCTTCTGATTTAGTAAAGAATACAAAATGAATCAGGCCTAAAATACTGATCAGTGGCAAAAGCCTACATTTAGAAAAAATAGTATTACACAAGGAAATTGGAAGCATATTTCAGTTTCTTGAAAATTCTTTTGAAAGTAAAAGCTTTTAACATGAATGATAGTTGTAATGCCATCCTTCTGAAAGGATTTTTTCACATTATCTCTGCATGAATACTATTAGGAAAGCATGTTGGCTAAGTGACATACCCACAGTACAGTTTATGAGAGGAAAAAGTTGTTTCAGTCAGTATGTTCATTAAAATGACATTCCTCTAAAGTATATTTAAATAAACATATTACATTCATCAAATAATCAAAGTTGAATTGCTTCAAAAATGTAGTGAGTGGTTTAACAGTCTTGTCTCTGGAAGAAGCTGAAGACCCCAGCTTAAAGAGCTCCTGCAGTGCTGAATATTGTGCACTGCATAGACCACATTATAACAGCCAAGTCCACAATTTGATGGCTTTTCATGTATTATGCTCTTAAGTAGGAACAAATAATCTATCACTTGGCCCTTATTTTTACATATCTTTTAAGATCTTTTGTATTTCCTGGCTACATTTTTTTTTCTCAGCCCTTTCTTCTAAAATTGTTTTCAGGATTACATTTTCCTTATTTTGAAGTCTTGCGCTTGCTTCAAAAGAGGGTGTCATCAGGACAGAGAAACCAGAAAAATGTATATTGTACTTTGTGTCAGCCTCAAAAAACCTCAACCAGCTTAAATTTTTTATTTTACAGAGAGGGATGCTGTTGGTTCTTACTGCATCTTCTGCTATGGTGGGGAAATACAAGAAATCTAGATGCTGTTAATTCATTTTTCATGTTATCTTCTATATCTAGATAATTTTTAAGTCTTCTACAATACTCCTGAATTTTGTCAGGATTTTTCTGGGCTTGTAGTAGGACAAAGGTGAAAATTGGTGAGAAGAAAATGTGTTGTGGTATTCAGAGTTTTTTTTAAAAAGGCAGAAGGAGTTTTTAATGTTTTGTGGTTTTTTTCATATTTTTGACAAGGACATCATAATACTCAAGAGCATTTGTTCAAACAGAATATAAAAAAAAGGTAAATAGAGGCTGTGGTGTAAGCGGCACTAAATGGGGGGGGGATTGTGTTCTTTCTGTAGCTAGTTTTAAAAAGAAAGATAGAAGGTGGCTAACCAGTTTCAGACCTTGAATGATTTGAACCTCTTAAACCACTGTGTTCCTATAGCCTGTTCTGGACAGGCAATGGTTCTTCATTGCCTGCAGGGGATATTCACAAAGGACAACTCTCTGGAAAAAAGCATTTCTAGGCTTAGGTCCCGCTATAGTCCCTGAATGGCCTGATGAGAATTACCATGAGGCTTCTTCCTTGTTAGTGATTATCAGGGGAGCGAAAGGAATTCAGGATCATGTCAGTGCTTGTGTACTCACTCCTGTTTTGGTGTAGGTGAGTTTTTTTCTTCTGAAGACTGAAATCCCTCCCTCTTTGTTTGCTTACCTTACTGAAAGCTATTGGTAAGCAACACTTTCCAATACTGCTGGTAAGAAGCAAACATCAGCAGTGTTTGACTACTCCAAAAGGGTACTTTTTAGTATACCCTCAAAAGTTTGTGCCTGTTTCGGTGCTCTTTAAATCTTCCCTATAGCCCAGTCTGGCCCACATTGTGTTCCATATCCATAGTGGCTTGCTCCTCATGACACAGCCTGTCTAGGAACTATGTAGCCTTCAGGAAAGTTCATATGATGTAGCTCTGAAAATTTTCAGCCTTCTACTATACAGCAAGCATTATTTCTGTGGATTCATTTCTAATTTGGACAGTGCATTTTCCTTGATTTGAGGCAAAGCTGGGGGAGCCATTAAAAAGCTAAAATGTTTCTACTTTTTTTTTTTTTAACATTGTTAGCTGCAGTATGATTCTGTTGTGTATCAGTTGCACTCTTGAAATCACAGTCCTGTGCTTGGCAATTCTTTGATCAACTAAGAAAAAAAGAAAAAAAAAACTGTCAGAATTTAAGTATTACTTTCCTGTGTTCTTCTAAAAGCCATTGAAAATACATTGAAGAAAATTCAAAAAGCTATTCTTTAGGATGTAATGTCATTTCTAAGTACTGGTTTGTAGTTTTTGCAAGGATTTATGCTTCCAGTCCAGTTTATTACCATAAATTAGTGTTAGGTCTATGTCTTATATAATTACCTATCTGCTGTAAGCTCCCCCTCTCTGGCCCCTGGCATCTGAAAATACCTCAATTGTGTACTTTTGTGTCTTCAGCACAGTGTGTTTGCTTATCTGCTTTATGATATGGTCACTGCTCTTGTACATTGGCAGTCATCTCTGTACTCATAACTGTTTTTTACATTGCTTATAGGATCTTCCAGATCCCATCAAAGTCAGAAAACCAGGCCTTTCTCTTGTTCTTTACCACTGTGATATTATTACAGACATTTCTTTTGAGTTAAGAAATATATGTAAAGGGAGACAGAACAGTGAAAGACATTCCTTCTCTGGCTGAAAGATTGTGATCTACTCTAACTGCTTCTTTATGTCTGGCTCATTGCATTTAAAACTAACCATTTTTATTGAAAATGAGGAGGTTTTGGATGACACAGACATTGGGAATCAGCAAAAGAAGCTCATAGGACGATTGAGATTCATAGGAGAATACCAGCAGTTCTGAAGAGGAGGAGCAGGTGAGAGACTGTATTTGATACATGTCATCCCACTTGCTGCCATTTCATTCTGTCTTAGGAAAAAATATGCTGCTCTCATAATTAGTAATGGAGTATTTTTCAGGAAGTGGCACTAGAGTTTCTATTTTGAACAAAGTTTGCATGTTTTCCTTGCTTGTTTTTACATGAGATCTTTTAGGTCTTGAGGTATGGTGAAGATGACATCATGTTGAATACTTTTAACTGAATGGACACTTGTTTGTCTTCTTTCTGTTCTTGCATGGGCAAACTCTTCTAAGGGTCACAAATGCCTTTTGGAAATACCTTCATTTTCTTGCACTTGCTGTGTACAGTTATTATGAAACCTTTGGATATTCAGTACTTGTCAGCAGATCTAGTTCAGTGTCATCAGTATCTCTCTAATGTTTGAAAGATCTGTTTTTAAAAGAGTGCAGGATCTGTAAGACAGTTGGCCTTGTGGATAAGAGGCCAACTTCCAAGCTATTATGCCCATGCTCTTTTAGTAGAGTTGTAGGAGAGATTGCCACCTTGCTCCTGTAGGCAGTACTTCTTAGAAAAAAATACAGCGCTTTCCTTGCTTTCCCATCCTTTTTGACCTTACCATTCTTTTCTAGAAGCAGTCAATAATAGTACAGTTGTTCTTAAGCTTTGAAGAGGAATTTGTTCTTAGTATGCATAGGGCAGCTCAAAGATCTTTGTATTGGGGTCTTTACTTGCTAAGTTAGTAAATTTTCTTTCTAGCATGTCATATAAACCTCAGTAAAACATAAGCCTCAATTCATTATTGGTTTTTGACAATTAATGTTCCTTCTAGTTGCTGCTGTTAGCCTGGCTTTTTGTGGAAGTGAGGACATGATAGCACAGCATTGCTTGTCTCCTCATGTTAGTGTCGTCCTTTCCCATAATTTCTCTGAGACACTTTTGAACTTGTGGGCCAGTCTCAAGCAAATGTGAAAGGGATTGCAAAGATAGGACTAGAGAAAATCAAGCTCTGTTCCATTGCTTTGTCCCAAGCAATAGCTCATGCCTGCTTCTGGCTTTGTTTGTATCATAATAGTCAGTAGTAGTTTAAAAGGGACTTCCAATATTCCACCTGGGTACTGGTTTTGGTCAGTTTATAAAACTGGTGTGAAAAATACTTGCAAACATTAAGTAGCACAAAGTGATACAGAAAAGTTATAATGAAATTAATATTTCTAGCATTAGTAATTCTATTTATGAGTGAAAAACAATTTCACTCAAAATTATCAAAGGATAATTTTCTGTTCTTGGTTTCCTAGTTGGGAACTCAACTTTTAGTTTGGCAGTGTTTGCATAATACCTTGGCTGACTTCTGCAGCTCTGAAAAAAAGGATGATTTTAGCATGACTAGAATATCTGTGCAAGAAGGACATTTTAAGTCACGATCATTTTGGAAATTCTAGTTTTGCTCAGTGATAACTTTTTTTAACCTGCTTATCCTCTGTCATGGGAAAAAATGATGTAATTATGTGGCTAATTCACTTTGGTTTTGTGGAGATCACCTGAAATAGTCCGAAAGTATCTTTAAACCAGTTTCAACAATTTTAAAACCTATCGAGAGGCATTTGTAAATTTACAGAGCTTCATTCTGTTAAAAGAATGGGGCCTGAAAACTTGTGTAAATATTATCCAGTAAATACAGCAGTGTAAGTAATATTTTTTCAGATGTCTTACTCATGATCACAAATATTTATTACTGAGTGTAGAATTATTCTTGTTTGATTACTAAGCAGACACAATAAATAGCATTTTTTAGTCTGTGAATAATGCTTACTGATGTGAACATGCATTATTAGAATTGGGCATAGTACCCACTGGCTGATTAACTAGGCAGGAAATTTTAATCATGGCTTTGAAGATGTGAAAATGACCTGGTTTCCTGAGTAGTCCATACTGCAGTTCAGTTTTTCTGCTTACCAAGCATTATTTTCTTTTAAAAAAAATGGAAATAAGCTTGTTTGCAGTTTGTGCTGCATGAACTGTAGTTATGTAGGGGGTGATGGCTGTTACTGGCATGAGGAGGTGTGCATTCCAGGACACAATAAATGAATTGTTGTCGTTCAGCCGCAGATAAAGACGACAGCTCGGAGGACATCTCGGTGCCCAGCAGCCCTCACACAGAGGCCATCCAGCACAGCTCCGTCAGCACTTCCAACGGCGTCAGCTCCACGTCCAAGGCGGAGGCCGTGGCCACCTCGGTGCTCACGCAGATGGCGGACCAGAGCACGGAGCCCGTGCTGTCCCAGATCGTCCTGGCGCCTCCCTCCCAGGCACAGCCGTCAGGAAGTTGATTAAAAACTTGCGTCGCACCAGTTCCTTAGATACACATCTGTGACTTCAAAGGGAAACCAACAACAGACCAGTCTCCATCTAGGAGAAATTGTAGCTTCAAATTACTGATTTTTAAAAATCCAACTTAAATTTGGCTTTAACGATTGGCAGGTGGAGAAAAGACAGAACACCAGTTCTAGTCTCTTTGCAAAAGACTTTTTTTTTTAAGTATTAGTTTTACTAGTTATTTTTTGTGCTTAATGTGTAAAGTGTGTGTACAGTACGATGTGGTTTATTTCATTTTTAATTTGGTATTATTTTAACAAACATTGGGGTGAATTACTGAAGGTCATCCCCAAGACTGTGATAGGAATATTATGTGACATTTTTATACCAAAGTTCTGCATAGTCCCTATTGACTTTGTAAAGTTAGCAAGGTCATAAAGCACTAGGCAAGAGAAAGACAGTAACAGTAAATTTGCTTTTAGTCTTTTTGCCTTTTTGTTGTTTTGCACATTATGAGAGGAAGAACATTGGAAGAAAAATGTTTGGGTTTTTTATGTATAGCATTTTGGTTGGCTTTTAACTGTTGGGGTTTTTAATTTGTTTAATAGGGCCAGTACAGTATATGAGATACAGTACTTATGCACATACCAATCCTAGATGAGGATCATTACTAAATAGATTTGATTTTTTTTTTTTTAATTGATATCAGGTGGGTTTTTTCCCACTCCAACACTTGATTCTGGTGGAAGGAGAGCTTTAATTCTCCGGTCAGAATAGATATCTATAACCACCCCTTGTTGCAAGGCTGAAACCAGTAAACATATTGTAAAATACAGGGTTATCAAATATGGAATACTTGGTATTCCAAGTAGGTTGATATTTTGTGGATTTTTGAGTCGCAGACTAAGGAGTTTACTCATGGTTTTGGATTCCAGAAAAGCCTAAAATCCTTCTTCAGACAACTCGACTTTTTTTTGTCATTGTCTTGTATTTGCAAGCTAACTTGTACTTAATTCTTGTGTAAGCACTGTCATCTTTTAGTAGCAAAAATTTTGATACCTTTCTTGTGGAAAAAAAAATCAGTATCTGCCGTATCTTGGAAACAATGTAATTATAATGTGGTGTGTGTGGTGTGTGTGTGAGAATGGTTCAGTAGTTAATGCCAGCAGTCTTTTGCTTGAATGTTTAAAGATGCCTTCAATGTGATGCTGGCTGATAGGTGATTGCAGTTTTAAAATGTTATTTACTGTGCGAACTTGGATAACTAACATTCCATGATGTAGTTTGTTTCTGATGAGATGATTGTAGGTACACTTTTTCTCATTATCCAATCATCTGTAGGATATTGAGTTTTTTAAATGTGCCATTATCTATTTTGATTCTGTACTCATGTTCAAAATACAGTACAATATTTTACAATAGATTAAGTTGTTTTAAAAAAAGTAGATGTGTGCTTTCAGGTCGGAAAACTTTGTATAATAGCAAAAACAGATGCATAGTAGCAACTGGCAGTAAAGCAGGATTCCATTATGTATATAACAAAGATTTAATGCATTTATAATGGGTTGTGTAGTTCATTTGCTCTTCCTTCTCCACACTATACCATGTGTTTTTAAGTGTCAGTGCCATCAAATTTCTATTTGGTTCAGTTTTAAATCTAAAACTGTAATTGATCCACAGGAAAATATAATTTCTGCAATATATATACAACCATACTGTAATGAAAACTGGACAAAGAAGTATCTAAGTCATATATGTATCATTGCAGGGCTTTAAGCATGAAAATATTAGGGATTCTAAATATTTTGTATTTTAAAACTAAGAAAGTTGTGTTGATAACCTCATGTGTTTAAAAGTCTTACTTTCCCAATTTCAAGATAAAAAGCTGTAACAGTTATTGAACGCTTCCAGGGTGGTTAAATACAATGGACCTCTTGCGAGAAAGAAATTAATTGCAAAGGCACAAAATATGAATTCTGCAAGAAAGCTCTACAGTCACTTTTCATTGTAGTTTTGGTGAACTAGATGCGGCCTCATTGATTATACTATAATTTGCTCTCCTAAACACAAAGGCTTTTAAGTCATATAAGTGGAGTTTTTTTATAACAAAACTGTTGCGCTTGTAAAATAAGTCTACATAAGTGTATAGGAGATATGTAAACAGTTAATTTAACCGTGGGGCTGGAAAAAGAACCATTAAAATCTGTGTTCAGCAAATAGAGAAAAGGTATTAGCCGTACTACCATGGATTCCGTTGTCACACTACTTCTGTACTTAGCATTTTGGGTCTTTACATTTGACATGTTTCACAAACTGTACTGTTTTCTTTTATGTGCAGTTTGCATGAGTAAATCATCAAAGAGAATAAAATCTATCTTTAAGTTATGTTCCTATTTTAATGAAATTATAATTGTTCTAAAAGGCAGCTCTGTTTTCAGACTTATTTCTTATCCTTGCAATTATCAGTGTTTTTCTGGAAGTTATTACTGTAATGTCGAAGTAATGTTATGTAAACGAGAACACGTATGTTTCATGAGAAAATAAGTCAAATATGACTGCTCTGCAGCTGAGCTCCAGCAGCTCCTGAGGAACAAGCATTGTATCATTAGTTTCAGGAGCCCAAGGTAATCCACAGATAAATGAGTTCATAAACATAGCTTGGTGATCCCAGATGTTGCTCAGCTGTTCCTGGTTGCCCTGAGTTCCACAGCAAAAGCAGTGTGTAATCAGAATTTCCACCTAACTTCCAGTTATTTTAATGTTATTTCAGTACACATGAAGCCAGAAGTAACAGCTGTAATCAAATTAATGGCTCACAGTTGTGTTGTCAAAGGTTCAGAAAATATCATGCCCTCACTCCTGATGTTTAAAATAGTAAAAATCATTTGGGCTTATTTATGGATGTTGGAAACGTGTGGAATGGCACATTGTTATCATTTGAAAAGCTCCCCAATACAGAGGCTGTGGAGGAAACAAAAGGGTAAACTTGCTGTGTGTCTGCATTTGTTCCATGTATGGACCAAATGAAGTGAAGCTGCACACAACTCTTAACCCAATATGAGAAAATGTGTGCGGCCTTCCTTGCTTCATTCCGTTGTTTTCCTGACTATAAGTTGTGCTTGTGACTCCAAGGGAACAAAAGACTGCATAACAGGAGTGCTCGGGGCAAGGGGCATGAAGGGTGAAGAACCAACCCACTTCAAGTCTGTGCTGTAAAAAGACTTGGGTTTATATCTTAACTATTCAATCTAAGGGCATTTTTCTGTTTACAATGGTAAGAGAGGCTGGGCAAAGGAAGATATTGCACAGAGAGAAGGAGATGACAGAAGCGTGGGATGAGCAGTGATTTTGGCTACCTGAATTACAGGAGTAATTTGCTTAGAGACATACATGAACATTTTAATTGGTCATCCTAAATGATAATGAGGAGAAAGCATAGTGAAATTAAGTGCATCCTAATAAAGTAAGGAAACTTGAGCAATGCTTCTTGACATGATTAATACGCTCATGACAATGTGTCTAATGAAGGCTGTTTGCATTTATATGCTGCCTGTTGCTTCCCTCAGTAGAGACATAATTGGAACTGTGCTCATTTACACTGTAGAACAGTCAGTGTGATATTGGCTTGCAGTAGGCTTTACATTTGTTTTTAACCATTGTGTCAAAAGTAACACAGGTGTGGTTTATTTAACCTGTGTTGTGTAGTGCTGTGTAGGGTTGGTTGGACAATTTTATCATGAAATTTGCAAAGTTTCATATTCTTCAGTGGTAATTCTCCTTTTAATTTTAGTGTTTAATGTGACTCTTTTTTTTTTCTTTTTTTCCCCCTTTTTTTTCCCCATTCTTTTATGGAATGTAGGATCATGACCTTCTTTTTTCTTTATTTTGTTCCTCTTCAAAATATTTTTCTTTGTGTGATGAGCCCCAGAAAGCGCTTACATATTCAGTGTGGAATTCTTTCTTTTTTCATATTGCTTCCTCCTTGGTTGTGTTAACCCTCTATAGTAAACTTCCATTTCTAGAAGTTAGAAGTCAGAAAAGGAATTTCTGCACACTCTGTACTTTGTCTTCAACTAGAAGAGATAACATAACCTTTTCCTATCTTGATATTTACATCTTCCTAAACTAAGATCCATTATAAAATATATATTTATGTATGGGAGGACTTCTGAGTGTTAGAAAATATTTCATTACAGATACTGTGCATTACTAATGAGTGCAGGTTGTATGCTGATGGCTTCATAACTCTGCAAAGCACAAGCCTCTCCAAAAAAGTTTTTAACTTTCTAAGTGTGGGGTGAGTTATCATCTAATCACGTGGCTGTCAGTGGAACAAGACACATAAACTTGATCCAGTTTCTGTAATTACTGTATTGTAGCCCTTGCTCAAAATCTTTTTCCCTCTTCTATTACCATTTTCTCTAATTACATGTATTGTTATAAGCACTTTATCCAACTGATTTTTGGGGGGAAGAGGAGGAACAGGAGAGGAGGTTCTTAGATTTTTAGATAAACTGCCTGTAGCTTAATTTAAGTGGGGATGAATTGTTAATCAGAAAAGTGTTATAAAATCATTATGCAAGGACCATTATTATTTTTAGTCCATAGGTAAAGAAACAGTAGCTTAAACTGCATAGACTGACTAGAAATTATAACAAGCACAGAAGGTGCAGAACAGCTTGAAGCAAAGGAGTCATGCTTCTAGAAACTCTTCTTTGGTTTTCATACCAATAGGAACAGAGCAGGGGAGAGAGTGGGCAGTATTTGTAACCGCCCAGGGCAGCAGGGCCTGCTGATACTCAGTTTGCAATTAAGGAGCCTGAAGGTAGTACTCGGGCTTAGGGAGGACTGTCAGTGCTGGGCTGAGATGAGCTTCAGGAATGAGGGCACTGCCAGGGAGAACTTCCAGGGATTGCAGGTGGCCATGTTTTCCTCTTGCCTGGGGCTATCTCAATGCATCAGAGTACAAACAGGAGCTATTACAACTCCATTTCACACCATCTGTGCCCAGGTGGATGGAATGTGCTGAAAGTCTGATGGCTGTGTTTAACTACCTGAAAGATGAAAGTTAAGGTCTTTTTTTCCTAATGCCTAAAATATTCCTGCTCTCCTTTTGCTGCAGGCTAGTGCTGGCACGGCCCCTTTAGCTGAATCACTTGTTCTTATGGGTGGCAAAAATACTGCCTTTGAGAAACAACTGGGCTGCTGCATTTTATTAACTGAATTATTTCAAAAAGCCTACTAATTTGCTTATGTTTAAAAAGAAAATCGGAAAATATATCTGTTCTACATCTGGGATTCCAGTCAGGAGAAAAAGGAGATGAGCAAGGAGAGAACAAGTCCTCTGCATTAGCAGCAAACAAAATAAACTGCCCTGAATAAACTGAGAAAATGAAACTGAGGGGGAAAACATCTGCACCAAGGAAGTGGTGCATTTCACTGGTCAATTATAGCAGCCCTTTCCTCTGACACAAAGATACATTCTTTGAAGATCTGTTTCTTCGAGATGTTTACAGTGATGTTGGAAATGTTTTGACCTCACTTGACGTAAGTAGTATAAACATCCTGTTATTCATACATAATGCTGTGTTGAGAAAGATACTTTTAAAGATGATATAATGTATAGTACAGTCATTCTGGCTGCCTGTAAAATGCCAAGAGCCTTTTAGTCGGACTGGCTATGATTTGAAAACAAGCAAAAGGATAATATTTCAGTTTTCTTGCTTTCTGTCCTTTTTTTCAGCACAATTGCTGCAGAGGGCTAATGATTTTTGTTGAAAAAAAATACATAATCCTTGTAAATACCAAGGACATGCTGTATATTTCACTGAATGACATTTTGAGCACTTGCTCATTTTGTTGACTATTTAATGACTCTTAAGTTTACAATTTATGACTTGAATGCATGTGTGCATATGTAAAATATTTCTTTATCCTGTATCTAACTATTTACCCAAACTTCTTAGAGTCCTGATTGTAATAGGACTCTTTTCTTCTCTAAATTATGCAGCACTCTCTTGAATGCTGAGTAGGAAGGTTGCTGGCCATAGAGCCTTGAGCTCTGTTCCCAGTCACCATACAACCAGAATGCTGTTTGTGAGTTGACAGCAGGGTTGTATTTGTCACAAATGGCACAGCATTGGCTTCTTGGGATGGAAACACATTATACTGACTTGGATGCTTTCCTTATATTTCAAGTACCAGTTTGTTACATAAATTCTGTACTTTTCCTTGTTACAAAGCTCTGGCAAAATTCTTTTGTTTCAAGAAAGAAACTCACGATCTTTACCCACTCTTGTAATTTCATGTCTAGTTTAGGTTTTGTTGTTGTTTTCACATACTGGATAAGGGCACACACCCCTCCTTCATAGAACTGCACTTTATAATGTGTCAGGCACTTAGACATGTCCTGGAGGGTGCATAAATCCCACAGGTCTTGTCTGTTGAAGAAAATGTCACCCCTTTGTCAGAGTTGTTACAGACTTTCACAGATGGAAAACTTTTGGTTTGACATGTCTACTGATTTATTATAGTCCAGTTTTTGTTGCTGGAGAATAGTACTAAGCTAAATTTTAACTAAAAAATTGTGCAAGTATATAATTACTAAAACAACATAAAGCTGTTTAAAGTGTTGCAGCACACAATTTCTTAAAATATTTGACTTAAAGCAGCTTTTCTACATTAACAACTTCAAAGAAGCTAGTGCCTGTTTTATGAAGAGGCCAGGATTAATTTTATCTTACTGAAGTAAGGTTCCTTCTATAATGACTCTTTTCCAAGCAAGTATGAGAGCAGCATCTGATTTAGCCACTGCTCATGACCATCAATGCTTCTGTCAGTAAGCATGATTTAGTCAAAGAAAATCTGAGCAGTGCACAGACTTGCTGTGCATCATCAGATACAGTCTCCTTACTCCTGCTGCAGAGTAAGGGAAATACTCCTGCTTGGTTTAATCTGGCACAGAGGTTTACAGATGCCAAACAATATCGTGTTAAACAATGCCACTTATATGTCATCCCAGGTTGTACCCAGCAGAGCTTCATTGCACCTCTGGGCATGATACATTGTGCCCTGTAGAGATTAAAAATCTACATCATCACAGCTTGTACAAGCTGAAACTAAAATGAAACACGGAAAAGTATAATGTTAATAAGTGAATGTTATTAAATTATTATTTCATAATAAGAAAATTGTAACAGCTTTCTTCCTGAATGGAAACTTTTTTATGCTGCAGTCTGTTTTAAGGATTTGTCCAAAAATAACACAGGAAATACTGCATATAGTTGCTGGAGCAAGGCATTTCTGGCAGATTTCCATGGCATACTCAAAGTCGGTGACCTGGCCTACATTTGTCTTTCATTTAAAGTGTGGAAGAAATTTTTGGTAAGTGCTGACAACAGCTCAAACCCCTACCTACCGAGCGGAGGGGTTGAAGAGTCATAAGCTATAGTTAAATAAACGGGATTTATCAATCTGCAAATGAACTATCTTCTGTTAGTAATGTTTTGCTTATACGAGACAATGGATAATAAATTATTAACCGAATGAAGTAATTCCATTTTGTACTGTTTTCCTGCTTTGTGTAACAATCCCAAATCCACGCGTTTCTAATTTCTCAGGAGTAAAATGCCATCTAGTGGTAACTACTGGATATTTTGAGCAAATACCTTTTTTTTATATTGACATCAAGTTTTCGTTTTTTTTTCCCCCCTGGTATTCTACACTTCACAGCACATTAAGGTTTTGAGAGAAGAAGATGAAGAGTTTGAGGGAAGGTACAGTCCCCCCAAGCTGGGCCAGTAGTGGCAGGGATGCCACACTGCCCGGCTTACTTGGGAGCTCTTTTTCAACCTCTGCAGCTGGCCTAAGGCAGGTCAGGGAGGTTTCCCCTGCCAAGGGTTGGATAAAATTTCATACCTAATTGGTAGGCTGCATCTTACTGTTACTAAAATACAATTTGGCCATCGCTTTATGAAAAGAACTGAAAGCCACCTCTGCTTCCCTGACTGCTCATCTGTCTCTCCTGGTAGGAGGCTTTTCCCTCTGGGTTGTCATTCTCCATGGAGCTCAGGGGAAGCCATCCCTTCTGCTCTTCTAAGGAACTACCAGGGAATGGTATAAGCTTCTCCATGACATAGCTTGCCTCCTTGACTCCTCGGAGTAGAATATAAACTCTAAAAAACATTAATAAAACTAAAATTTAGCTTCTAGAATAGACTCTTGAAAAAGTAACTGCCATAAATTGGCTTTTAGAGTTGAATAACAAATGTTATTTGTACAGCAAGAATAAATAATAAAAATAAAACCTTATGGTTCTATTTAAATATTTTCATAAATGTAAATGGGGCATAGGAGCCTGCATGTGATATAAGCCCAGTGATGGAGATAGTCTGGCTTTATACATGGAGCCGACCCAAGAGAGCTCTGCAACATTTCATCTTTCTGTGGGTTTGCACTTCATTAATATAGGGGTTGTGTTGCTGTTTATGGATCTGCTTTCTCCATGCATTGTTTGAATTCCTGCATCTGCTGGTCCATGTTTCCCTATTCCATTGCACGATGCTGGCAGCAGCAGTTGCCAGGGCTGTAATCAGACTGAGGGTCCCTGAGATGTATTCTGCAGGCTGGTGCAGAAATCTAATCTGTCCCACTGATGTCACTGTAGAAGTCTTTGAAGATGGCATGATATCAGTTTGGTGTTGGGGAGGAGTTTGTGGATGGGTAAAGAAATCCTTAACCTTGACTCTTGTTTTGTCATTTGTATTTGAAGTATTTGTCTTGTATTTGAAGTAAACTGCAGGAGACTAAAGTGTCTGATTAATAAGGGCGCTCACAGCACAGGTCATTAAAAGGGTCGTCTGACAGTTCGGGCTGCTCTGTGGTCACTGCTGTTGCTGTGATGCAGCCCTTGTGCACTCATCTGTCCCTCCAGAGTGCTGCCGGTTATTTTCCTAGACACTGGCATTGGCCAACAGCCAGTGCAGCTGCATAGAAAGAGGAGGGAGCAGAAAGAGGACTAGAGCAGCACTGGTTTAGTGGAAGCAAATTGTCATGGAAGCACGTTTAGGTAGGCAGAACAAGAAGAGTTTGGGCAACATTGGCAAATGCAGTCTGAAAAGCACCAAGAAATATGTCTTGTTTGTGCTTGCTAAAAACAGATGAGGAAATCCCTAGATCTGGGACAATTTCTTAAAGCTAGAATAGTGGCTTTCTCTGAGAAACAACTGCAGTCTTGCAGCTGTTGCAGCTGCATTTGCCCTTCACTTTTAAGTTTTCAGAACAGCAGGATGCTTTAAGGAGGTTATGATTCTCCACAGTCAGAAGGAAGGCATTCCGTTGTGCACACAGTAGAGAAATCTTAAGAGCAAGTAGCAATCAAACCTTGAAACAAAGGACAAAGAATAGAGAAAACAACTGTTCAGTGATGATCCACCCAAGCTTTGCATCTGTTTTTGAAGCTGTTTAGCTCCATACAAAAACAAGTGAAATAGAATATAGTGCCTACACAATTGTTTTCATTCCTTCAAAGAGCTAGGTAGAATGCAGGCAATGTTACTCAGGACAACATGTCCCTGAGATGTATTCTGTTTATTTGACTAATGGTTATATGCTGTAAGGAGAAAATTATTTTAATGTTGTATAACATTATAGTCTGGATTATTGATTTTGATTTGAGCACTCAGGCAATAAACTAATTGGATTTTTGTGGCCCTTATTACCCTAGAACAGTTTAAGACATGTTTGTCATGAAAATGCATCCATGTGGGAGCAGAAAGGAGAGCAGTTTTCCCATGGGGCCCCGAGAAGCTGTTTTCTGACAACAAGCAGCAAAGTGGCAGCTGAAATGTTGCTGCAATGCCCGCAGAAATGGTGAGGGCCTGGCTCCCTCTGCTCCTGCACAGGGTCTGCCAAAGGGCTTTGCTTGGTTGTGGCTTTTCAAAATGTATTTTCTTGACTTATTGGCCTTTAAGAAAAAAATGAAAAACAAACCCAACCCTCTTTGGAAAGTGCTTCCCTTATCAGTGGCTTGTTGGTGCAGATAAACTCTGAATTCTGAAGTCATTGTGTTTGCATGGAAAGCACTGGTATCATATCTCTGTGCCAAAAAGCACTAGAAACTGAGTGTTGGAAGGACTCAACCAGGAATTAGTTTCCTGTATATGTGCTTGACTGAGGATTGCATGATTTTACAACTGAATACATGAGGTTGAATTCCAGATCTGAGCTTGGTGTGGTGATATGCAAGTCAGGTTGCAAGATCAGTTATCTCTGATTTTGTTTAAAATGAAACTTCTGCTTGCACAGATGAAAAGTTGCCAAGTCTAATTTAGTTTTGATTTGCTAAGGGGCTTTCCACGTGTCTTGGTTTACAATAAGAAAAATGTGCACCGCCATGGGATGTAATTATTTTATTATTAAAGAGAGGGGAAATAATGTGGGGTTTTTGTGCCTTCCTTCTTTCCTCCTCCCCCAGAAAAAAACAGTGACACTAGGTACAGAAAAGAGAAATTTCTCTCTGTGTGGGCAACGGAGTAAATAACATATTTTGGCACAGTTAAAGGCTCAAAAGGAATCAGGTAATTTTCTCCTTTCATAAGGAATCTTACTGTTGTAAACTTACAGTTCACTAAAACTATTGTGAAACTGGCAGATAAATTAATGCATAGTGAAAAATCTCGAATCCTAATTAAATCCCACTATTACTTCCAGGGCTGGTTTATCTCCTCTCCAGGAATACTTGATTTGAACAGCTTGTTTAACAGGAAGAGCTATTGATCCCTTCAATAACACTTTAGAATCATTAAGAGGAAAACTTTAATCTCCTTCAGCTCTTTGAAGTTACTTTGGTTAATGTCATCTCTCTGCAATGCTGAAGAGCTAATGATGTCCTTGAAAGATATTTCCAACATTATTCTCTCTTGCCTTGTGTGCCCTGTTGCCATTACCTGGCTGCTCACAGGGTTAGCTGTGCAGCAAAGCAGGAAGGTACCAGCAGTGCATCTGCTTGCCTGCTCAGTTTGGAAGGTTTTATATTCTCCTTCAACAGTTTTCCTGGTGGAAGCAAACATATGTATCAAAGATTTTTTGAACTTCAGATTAGTTATACTGTGCTTCTGCTATATCAACATTTTGAGGCTTGGAAGTATCTTCAAGTCATTAAATTTCATTCTACAAAGGCCCTTGATAACATTATTGTATATGTCTATACAGCAGGAAATTCTCACTGTTTCTAGACTTCATTTCTTATTTATTTTTCTAAACTATTACATAAACCTCAAATCTGATACAGTTTGCCTTACCAGGGCCTGCATACTCTTGTTCATGTAAAGTGCATTACTGAGCCTTAAAACACCTTTAAATGTTTCATGTGATCGAAATCATGGACATCATCTCAAAGAACCCTAAATATTCTAGAAGGTGCAACTCTGAGAAGCAAGTTGCATGTGATAGCTAATACCCTCATTAAAAACATTATTTTTGACTGGCTTCAGTAACACATACATTGGCTTCTCTAGGAATGCAGAAATCACTTTGAGGGACTGATACTAGAAAATCAAATAATTGCCCCAAGAGTGTGTTGGTTCTATACAGCACTTCAGAATTGCTGAATTGTTATGAGAAGGTTCAATTTCTTTAAAAAGTCCTCAAATCCATCCAGGGGGTCTAGAAGTGGGTCCAGTAGTTCTAGAAGCCTCAACTGATTGCATGCAGAGCCACTGCCAGTTCTATGGCACAGCTTATGGCTTCACATAGGAGATCATCACTCAGGGTTAAAGACATTTTGAAAGATGGGACTAGAACTATCTTGCAGAGTTTTATAATTTTTGATGGCTAGCTTGTTCTTAGTTTGTAGTGTCTGTGCATGAAATTATAATCATAACAGTTTATTCCTAAAACAGTTTTCCCAGTGGCTTGCCTTCTGTTTTTTAACTTGCAATTACCATGTTTTTTTCCAAATATATACAAGCACTACTTCAACTAATACTTATTATGAATTTCTAAGCATGGTATAAAAACAAAATATTATGAAACTTAAATAGAAGGTATAAACTGCATTTTATAGCCAGTATAAACACACTTGGGTGTTTTATAGCCATCAGTATTATCTCCTTTGACACTTGAGGCTTGTCCCTAGGAGACAGAAAGCAGAAACTTCCTGGAATTTCTTTAATTAGCCTGTTCATTTCACTTAATAAAACAAGAAATCAAAACCATATTGTGTTTCTTACACAGGACTCTTAGAAAATGTAACTTAGTGTATGTAGCTCTTATATCTGAGCAAAAGTACAAGCAATTTTGAGATTTCCTAGTATTTTAATAATTTTGTTACTAGCTTATTTCCTATTAGAAGTCTATGCTCATGGGATATGCCAGTAAGTCTGCACACGAGCATTAAGAAAGCTTGTAAAAAGTCTGGTATTAAACTACATTCAGAGAAGCTGCAAATTAAAAAAGAAAAAAAAAAAACCCTTTTGCAATTATACAATTATAAATAGTTTTGATACTGTTAGCTCCAAACATCACCTGGAACCTGCTTCAAGAGAAATGCTGTGCACGTCAGCATCAAAGTTTAAGATCATATGATTTTGCCAATACACAGGTATCATCAACTATATCCTATGCACAGTACCTGTTTATGATGTTATTCTCACCACATTTATGCACATCTTGGAAATCCAGTTAAGCGCAGTCATGATGTAAAACTCCTTAAGAATTCTTTCATGAAGGGACTTTGTTAAGGAAACACAGGCAAGAGGGAACATTTTTCCTTTGATGCAGTTCCATTCAAAAATGGCATAATTTCTCATAACCTCAGTATAAACACAGTACATTCTTTAGATTTGAAGTAAACAGCATTAGTTTAGTTTTAAAATTAAGACTGTGCTTGTGTGTTCTTCCCGTTAGATCTTATGGCATTCACATCTACTGTAACCAGGAAAAAATCCAACTCTATTGGTTGTCATTGTCCCCTATTTCTGTCAAGCATTTTTTCATGACCCAGAGAGCCAAAAGCAAGTGTAAGTCCATTCTTCATTTCATTGATGTACATCCTGCACTGTGTACCAAACTGCTCTAAGCTGTTTTGGGACATAGTGCAAGTCCTGTGGATCAGGATAGGATGCCAAATGTGATTATGTCTGATTTGCAAAGGTTGTTCATAGCTGCTGAAGTTGATGCAGGATTCTCTCTCTCTCTGTGCCTGTACAGTGTTTGGTAATATTTGGCTTAAATTACTTTGCCATTAATAATGAACAGCAGGCATTCAAAAGACAGGCTCAAATGGCAGTTCTCTCTTCAAAGGCAGAAAGATTATCCAAAATGCTGGTAATGTGCAATGGCTGTTCTGGGCTTGGTAATAGGCTTGATGTTACATTCAAATAGCTGTCATCTACATAAATATTAATTATAACTAGTAAGGTGGCTGGTCAGCCTTCAAGCTTTTTATTGATGATTTTTAAATTAGCTAAAATAATTTAACTTATCTTACTGAAACAAGAGGTAGAAATCTGCCTTGTTGTTTTCCAAGGAGTAAATGTTTCATTGCAAATACTGTGAACTACAAACCTGCTTGGTAAGGCAGCCCTTGACCACTTCCCTGCCTGCACCACAAACTTCCAGAAATTACACATCAAAAGCTAAATTAAATTCTGCACATGACAAGGCTTCTACAAATGCTGTTTTCCTGCTGTCAAGGGATCTGTAGCAGGAAGACACTAACTGCGATAGGATGCTAACCCTATTCATCAGGTAATATCTCACCATATCTTCACTTTTACTGCTTCCCATTAATACAGGACAGCTTTAATTTATGGTGGGTTGGGGTTTATTTCCTTCACACAACATTATATTTACTAGTTGGGAACATGTTTTTACAGTTGTGTATAAATCTTTAAAAATGTCAGTGATTAATTTTAAAATCTCATTTATCACTATATGATTAGTGAATTAGTTAAGGTTTGAAGAATAAATGTCAAGTAATTAGAAGCAATTTTGTACCAGACTCTCAGACAAGGTGATGGATCACAGAAAAGCCACTGGAAAACGGGCCACTGGTCCCAGGGTTCTCAGCACCCAGAGCAGGACAGAAAAAGGAGAGGAGCCAAAATAAAAAAAAAACCTAAACAGTAGAAACCAACCCCAAAACCCAGTGATGAAATTTTACATGAATAATGAAGCTGTAGTAACTGTCTGCAGTTTCTAAAGAACTTTGAGGTTTGAAAGATGAGGCAAGAACCTCTCAAGTGTGGTTACTGCGCTAGAGAGAGAGAGAGAGAGAGTGCGAGCAAGAACGGTAACACACATGGACTTCTTTAGGGAAAAAAGGCTAGCTTTATTGAATGGACAGTTTGTATTTAAAGCATATTATGCGGAGCTAATATGCTAAGACAGGACAGTAGCTCATTGGACAATTGGGAAAAACATCCATGAGACTATACTTTAGGATGTGTCCCACGGGAAAAACACCAGGCGTTAATCTTTATTATGAATTTTATTTCATTTTTCACCAGATTTCATTCTGTTTTGGCCATATTATCATCCTGGGAGAATTCCTCCCTAACTGAAGCTACAATTAGCTTATCAGTCTGGGAGTGGACTTGAGAGACAGGAGAAGTCCAGGCCTGAGAAAAAATTCTCAAGCTGTAATTTCCTAGCTCTCTAAATGTGTATGTCCACACTGAAGGACAATGAGAAGGCCAGAAAATAGCATGTTACACACATGTGTTTCTCTTCTGGAGCCTTTATCCTTGAGGTACACTTTGTAAATACACCCACAAATATTCCTACAAGATATCAAATACAATAGCACCTTTGCTACACAATGTGATGCTAACAAGCCAGTTTTGCAAGGGAGGGCTTTTCAAGGGCTAAAGATCCAGGGGAACAAAACACCAAATTCATCCTTGCTGGCACTTAAACCAAGATCGTGCACAGCAGGGTTCTCTTTTGTTCTCTCCCCTGTGAAAGAGCAAACCTAAGAGCTGGGCTCTCTCGAAGGAGCAGGGCCAGGTGGGAGCTGTGTGCCGGCTGCTCCCGAGCATCCGCATTTCCTCCCTTGGTCCCTGTGCACGGCCATGGGGACTGGTGCTCGGGGAGCTCCAGCTCTTCTCTAATGACATTCCCAGAGTTGTAGTTAAATCATTGTTATCGCTTGTGCATAAGATGTGCTGGCTTGATAAGGCATTACGTAATTTTAAGATAATGTTGTTATAAAAGACAAATCTCCATGAGGATTCAGGTCCATTCAAAAGCAGGATGTGGTGGCAGGAACCTTCGCCTGGTGAATTTCGGGCTGATGTTTTTTTCTGCTTTGCACGTTTGATTTGTTCCCGCTGTGCTGCGGCTCTCAGCCCTTGTGAAGCTAGAGTTGCCGTGGGTAAGATGGTACAGATGTGTACGGGCACACTCCGTGCCAACACCCCTGAGGGCCCTGGGTATGAGCCTAATGGAGAAGTCCTTCCAAAAGCTGCTGCTGTTCTGAGGGCTGCTGGAGCCGGGGCCAAAACATCCTCCTAAGCCAAGCAAAGAATCTAATCAGAAATAACGATTGAGCTCTGTTTTGAAAACTGTGATCAGCTACGGATCCAGGCAAAGTCATATACAGTAACTACCTGTGAAATGACAACACGCTTCCCTAGGTTTTAGCAATAACTGCACTTACAGCAAAGGCATTATTAGCCAATTGAAATGACTAATCAAATCACTCAGGCTGATCTTAACTGTAGTGTTGATACTGCTTATTACAAAAAATAGTTTTACACTCTGCACAGGAAAGCATTTTTAATGTAAACATGCAGTTGAATAGTTAGCAAAAAAAGGTTTGGGAGTAGTGGAAGAGTAAAAGCTGACCATTTAATTGAAGGAAGTTGGAATGAAAGCTTGGGATTTAATTCCAGGAAACGTAAGGGGAAAAAAATCTGAAGATCCAACTTATTTCCAAAAAGCCAAGGAAAACACTCCATGCACACGAAGGTCAAATCATGTAGGCAGAATTGCAAAGATTTTTTGCATTACTTTTTTTCCAAACCAGTTTTCATCTATTTTAAAACTTCTTTTAGCCCTGCATTTAAAATATTATTTCTTAGTATTTCATCTGCTCAGTAAATGTTTGCACTTTATACATGCAAAATGAAAATGTAAATGCTAGAATTTATTTGGGAAGAAATAAAAAGAAGGAAACAATCACACTCGCATTTATTTTTTTAACTTTGCACACTAAGTGAAGTACATAAACATAAAAAACCTATGTTTTGAAATATATGCAGACATAACAAATGCCATGTCTTTGTCTTGAAGGATATTTAGATATATCGAAAACTCCCCACGATGTTTTCCTCTGGTTCTCTACAACAACGAGTAGGCAGAATTCTGAGCATGAAAACCTGAGTGCAGCTAACTGTATAAACCACCTGTTTTTGAGACAGGCCTTCGTAAGGAAAGGTGTTTTATTCACTTGCTGACCCGGAGCTGCATTCACAGAACTGAAACCATTAATTGCAGCCTATGCACATGCTTTTCTTCCTTCAGGCTCTTCGCGGCCAAAAGCCCTGTCTTGCAGGCAGCCTTCCCACTGCACAGTGCCCCAGGAGAAGGTGGGACAGGCTCCGTGATGTCCATGAGAACACCTGCAGAGCCCGCTTGCCCTGGCTGAGCCTGTGCAGAAGGCGGTGGACTGGCAGAGCTGTAGCGGATTAAACCGGAGGGTTGTGCCGCGGCTGGGTTTGGATGCTCGGCGCGCCGCGGGGAGCGGAGCGGGAGCTGCGGGGGAAGCGCTGATGGCCGGGCACTCGGGCCGGTCACCCTGCCCTGCCAGCCGCCCGGGAAGGGTCTGCTTCCAGGCAGAGAACGCCACCTGCACAACCGACTCACACCAGGAGAGGTGTTGCCTTTTCAGTTCAGCGCTGAAATTTACAGTCCTGGACAGCGAAAAACGATGACTGCTGGGCTGGCTGAAATTTCTCACTCGAAGTATTTTGAGAGGAAATCTGTGTGTTTGCTCTCGTCATACTTGCTGGCATATAAGTGGAAAATTTCACCTCACTTTAAAGAGTCATGTTTTTCACAGGACCGCTGGCTCGTCTGCGGAACGGGGCCGGCGCAGCCCTGTCACGGCCGAGGAGGCACCGGCCGGGGGAGCGGTTCTTTCCACAGTGCATCTCCTCAGGGGAGCAGCGGTGCCCGGGACGGCCCCGGCGGTGCCCGAGGGCCGAGCCGGGGCCGTGGCTGGGGATGGGCCCGGGGCTCCCCGCGGTTGGGGATGGCCGGGGCTCCCCGCCGGCCGTCCCGCTTTGTGCCCGGCGGCGCGGCGGCCGCGTTGCCATGGGAACGGTCCCGGCGGCCGCGGCGGGCGGAGGCGGGC
>VWZS01005229.1:0-58967 GCA_013397075.1 Rhabdornis inornatus | reverse complement strand
TCTTTCAAACCAAGACACTCCTATCACTGCAGAGCTGCCAATACAATTTTACTTTTCTCCTAATAACTGGTAAGATTAGGTTTCATATTCCACTCCCATTCACTTGATCTGATCTGATTCATCCATTTTTCTGAGTACCATAAAAAAAAAAGGGAGGACCATTTGCTTTTTATGGTCAGAAAGCACTGTCATGATGGTCAACGGGAAGCATGGGCCAGAGCATGTGACTAATATTGGAGCAGGTGATCTAAGAACATTAAATGCCGGGAAAGAGAGGAAGGAATTGCACATCTCAGACAGTTCCTTCTCTGTTTCATACCCTGACTGCACAGCCCATTCCTTTCCCATCCTAGCTCTGTCACTTCAAGAGGTTTGGTTCAGCCACTTCCTTGGCAGAAGGTAATCTGCATTCTTTAACAAAGCCATTTCTGCTGCCATGGAGGAATGAGGTGGCTGGGTTGCGCAGGAGACAATCCCTGCAGTGGGCACAGGGACACAGTGAGCTGCAGAGGGAGGTGGGAGGGCAGAGCAGGTCTGTGCCCCTGGCAGCAGGAAGCTGCCAGACTGGCTCAGGTGTTTTTGTGAAGCCGTGGTAGATTCCTGGGAGCTGATTCACTGTGACTGGGTCAGCTGGGATGTGACAGGATGCTGTATTTTTGCTTATGCCTTCAAGAACTGGATGCCTTGAAAAGCATTAAGATTTCTACTCTTCTGCACATTCTGACCTGTCAATACAAAGAGGTTCCCTTTGCCTGAGACTGACTTAGGTCTGCAAGACAGCGTCAAGCCCTCTGCAAAAGAGGGAACGAGGCAAAAAACACTCTCACCTCTTCTCTCATTGTGCTATTGAACCTTCCTTTTCTAATGGGCTGGTTGCTAATTTCAGTGAGAGTTCTGCTAAAGGAACCTATCTGGTTATGGGTTTTTTACCTGTTTTAAAATTATACTAAAGAAGATAGCACCTGACCTCAAAATACTGTCAAAATGTAGGAAATACAGGATCTGAACAGCAGTAATGTTTAACTACTCATCCTCTGTCTGGCTTCTCATTTACACATACCTTTTTTTTCTGTTTTATCCGAAGCTTTTCCTCCAATTGGCGAGTAAGTAGTATCCATGGATTCTGTTCCTTTATTTCCTTTGCTAACTCCATTTTCATAGAGCTGCCCTTCCACAGGCTGTAGTTGCCAGGTTAAACCAAACAAGTGTACTGCTGCAAAAAAATGAAGACCAATTAATTGATGTCTAAACTACGGCACCTTCAGTGAGACTACGAAAGAATGCTATGACCCAGTTTCTGCAAAGTCAAGTATTACTTTATTCTGTTAGTAATAAATCAGAATTTCAAGCGGGCTAATGAGCAATTTACCATTTTACCTTAAAACTCAATGTTTAATTAGTTTCCACACTTTCTTCTGGAGCTCAGCCAGGTCAGGGTGATGAATTTCTGCAGCAATTAATGGAATTACTTGCAATTAAAAGGATAACAGTTGAATAAATTCAATATTGTGGGACAGATTCTAATGCTATATCAGTGTTTTCCCTCAGCTTTTGACTGCCAAAGATCTCAGAATTTGTTGACAAAAGCAATGATGCTAACTAAAACTTCTCACCTTTCCAATCCAGTTTGAAGTGAAACTCTGCCCACTGCACTCTGAAACCCTTTCGTTTAGATTAAACAATAGCAAAAATATTGACTCCAGACTTACTCTAGAATTGCGCTGCAGATAAAATGCTGGCTCTACATCTAAAATATACGCAATTATTTTACAACACAAATTAATAGAAATATAGTTGTCATTATGTTTGTACAAGGAAAATGATTAAACAATCCTTTTAAGAAGTTATAAACTATCTTTATTGCCATCCACAGGGGCTGCCTATTCTACTTTGCCTGCAGAGACATTCATGTTTTCTGCTTTCCCTTCTTTGTTTCTGATCTGAGGCCTCGAAGGATGGTCGGAGAAAGAGAGCAACATAGGATCTTATTTTAGTATAACATGATAGTACTGCAGCTAGTCTAGACAATTACTTAAGTCTTACTGAGAAGGGTAAATTATTCCAAGGAAGAGGCTGCCTTAGCATTTTAGTAGTTCAGCAGGGAGGACTGATGATCCACTAAAATATGGATTCAGGATGACCCCCACTGAGGAGCTGAAATTGTCACATGAAGAGCAAAGCCTGAGCTGCAGCTCTTCAGCCACACGCAGCATTTTGCACTGAGTAGGATCTGCCCACAGTGGGAGCCTAAAAGGCAATATATTTGCTCTTCCTGAGCCATGTAGGAACCTCAGAGACTCCCAGGAGAAATAAGTGTGATCCAGAATGGGTCTTGCATCAAGAAAGTACATGATTTTATTCTGCACTTGTACATACTTCAAGGAAAATATCTCAATACAACCAGGAAACTTGGAGTGCATATCCCATGTGTTTGGTCTCAAGTCTCCCTTGCATGCTGAAAAGGTGAATTATACAAATTCAACAAAATCCCAAGCCTGGAATGGATTCCTGTCAAGGGCATGGGAAAACTACCACAAGAATGCAAAGCAGCCAATCTACAGTCATTAATTCCAGATCTGTGCACTCTAGGGTCACCAAACTACAGATACATGATCCAAATCAAGCAAATGAGAGCATTACTACTGAATCAGTGAGGTGACAGTATTTGTGAGAAATTTACAGCATCTCCACTGACTCATGACATCTGGACTCTGGAGACTGGGGAGCACATACCCACTCCCCAGAAGAGGTATCAGAAGTGTACTTTTGAGCTTTCTGGTGTCAGTGGTGAGATCTCAAGCCTGGATTGCTTCATATTGTATGGTCTTGAAATCATCAAGAACCATGATAATACCTTGAAAAGGGTCTTGTATCCAGACCACACAGAGTTAAGGTTTGAGTACTGAGATTCTTAACACAAGACAGATCACTGCCATATACAACAAAAAGCAGCCTTGACATCTCTAGAGTAAGTGCTCTTGCTCCTGGCTTGAGCCTCTGGACATTATTATTATTTAAAGAGTTATTAACAACAAAAGGGAAAACAGTTCAATGAGACTGATAGCTAATGAATGCACATTTAATTTATACTAACGTAAATAATTATATAAGCACTTGAAACAGATCACTAGAAGCAAAACACAACAGCCCACATCAATAATAAGCTTTTAGTGGTTATAGAATCCTGAATACAATGTAGTTGCTTTCTGACACTATTCCCATTGTTGTTACTATTTATTTCCTAGGACAGCATCTGAACATGCTGCAGAGGGTACCTCACAAAGCCAGGGCTGAATGTGTACTGCACCTTTTCCTTGGTGCATGCCTTTACCACATTTACCACACACTCTGTGCATGATATCATCTACTCACACCAATTCCAATCCTTTATTGGCTTTGTCTTCCTCCAGGCTGGGGAAGTGTTGTTGTTTTTATAGCTCGTGCCAAAGCTTGGCAAGCTGCAAAACTATCTGTATCTACATTGACAGTCAGCTTCCTCCTTGGAAACACCAACCGTGTTGCAGAGAGGATGGTCTCTGCCAGGCTCGGATGTCTCATCCCTGGGAGGTGACATGGAGCACCGGACTTGTGCTAAACAATGGGCACAACTGAGGGCACAGCAAAGCACATGGCTGTGCAAATAAGATCTATGTGAACTATTCTGAATGACTTCTAACACTGCACAAACTCAGTCACCTTCCAATCTTAAAATCATTCAAATTTTCATTGCATTAATTATAGCTATTGAGAAACTACCTTCAGATCCAAGTCACTCTGGGACTAACTAGACTACAACCACCAGTGAAGCCATTAATTCCTAGAGACACCATTTTCAGAAGTTAACTACAGGGAATGATATTTATTTAGCAGACATAGAGTCCTCCCTAACCTCTAAATTTTCTGTGATACTTTTCTTTTACCTAGGATATACAAAATTCCTATAGAGCGTTTTTCCTACAACATATATACAGCATGTTTTAAATACACAGTTATTATACACACCAAATAAGATTACATAAAACTTTCAAATCTCTATCTCTCAAATCTCTTTAGAAATAAGTTAGCATGTACTGAATTTAATTAAAAAGCTCTAAAGAACTTATCTTTTGAGTTATTCTCCCTTTGATTTTTTTCTAGTGGATTTCTGGCTTTCACTAAAGGGGCACAGAAAATGCTATGCAATTCAAGTGTGGGCCACAATGTCATTGCCCCATTTGCGAGGTTCTCAGTTGTATTTCCCATGTGTAATGGCCAGGTGTAAGATCCTACTCCACTGAACAAATAAGAGATGATACCATCACTCTGTCTAACTTAGTACTGGGCTGGTAGGAGGGAGATTCACTTTCTGATTAATGTCTCTGCCCTTTCCTCTGATTTCAACCTTCTGAAAACCTTGACTGCAGCACCCTTGAGGGCTGCCTGCTGACTAACAGTAAGAAACCCACCACTAGGGCTAAGGATGCATTATATGATGTAGCTCAAGTTTACACAGAACAGCCTTTGAAGTTTGATGACTACACCCACATTACAGAAGCAAAAGCTCTGCCTATCTGGCACTCAAAAAAATTTCTGCAATCACATACCCTGTATTTTGCAGCATCTAAAATACCTGATGTACTAGTAAGGTGTGTAAAGTCACTGCTGAGCTGCTACAGTTTCAGGCAATACCCAAGGAGCGGCAGGCAAACGGAGATGAAACAGCTTGTTAGCTGGCAGATTGCAAAATTCACACTTTTGTTAGGAGGAGCTGTGGTGAGTCAGCAGGAGCATCAGCCCCTAACTTCCACCAGCTGGCCTAACCAAACCTGTCCGCTGACAGCTGAGTTCGATATTCTCCCAGCTGGGAGGAGCTGCACTCATCTGAAAAGATACTCTTTCTTGGCTTGCTTGAACATCCAGTATAATCCCCTGCCAATAATTACATTATTACTTTGCTCTGTGCAATCTATGAGTTGCACATTGCCATGACCAGAGTTGTACATTGCTTTCACTGAGGTAATTTGGAGGCAAAATTGATCTGAAGGCAAAATTTGACCCGTTTTTACATAATGTTGGGAGATACAGCTTATATGATGAATATTACCATACCTATATTTCATTTATATTTTATTAGATATCCCTTTTAAATTCAAAGTTTCTGATAAAATTCTAACATAAAAGTAGAGAGAGATTTTTCTTTTTTTAACATGCATTATGGATGTTACAGAAGAAGCTAAATTTGAAGGAGTCTGTAGTCAGTGGATTTGAAGAGACTGGAGGATGCCACAGGATTATGATGAATCTAGATTTTTTCCTCAGCCAACCTGCCCAGGCCATACAGCGGAGCTGTGCAGCGTAATTTTAAATGACCTCTCTCTCTCCAGTACAGAAGATCCTAGTCATAGTACAGAGCTTTTCTTAGCTAAATTATTATGCTTCTTAGGTAAAAAAAAATTATTAGGTATAAAACAGATATCTTGCATAAAAGAAATATTAAAGGCCTACATCATCTAACCTTTTTATAAATTTATTTCATGGAATCTCTCAGCAAAGAGATGAAAAGTGAATGTAACTTTATGCTGCCTAAGGGATTTTCCCTACTCAGAGCCAGGTTTTTGCTTCACATTACTGCTGTATGTGAAACCAGTAGGGCCGCGTTCAGAACAAAAGTTTGGGTCTATACCTCTGAAGTAACTGACCACATCACTTATTTTGTTCTACATTTACACAAAACAAACTGGCAGTTCCAGACTGACTACATCAGTCCCCGCAATTTTACTACATACTCAAATATCCACAAAGATACAAGCAATTTTTTCAGAACTTGCTTTGTAAACTAGATTAACCCGCCATCTGCTAGGAAGCCAATGATCTAATTTAATTTATTCTTATCTACCTTCTGTGTAAGCACAGCTTGTCAACTCCGGTGCTACATGTTTGGCAGAATGTGAATAAGAGCCTTGGCTCCAGTGCAAAAGAGACACTCAGTAGTGAGGAGACAACAAGAAAGTCCTGTGCAGTAAGTACTTACCACCTGTGACATGAACTTCAAAGGACAAAATTCCTGCAAATGTGAAGCCCCTCCAAATTGCTGACCTCCACTAAAGGCTTCTGTTTAGCCTTCTCTGCTGTTTTACAGAATCTCAGTAGATCATCGCCCTGAAGCCCAGACTTCGGAAGGGCTCTTATAGAATGTATATCAGCAGCTGACTCTCTTTCTGCACCTGCTCTAAATGCCAGAAAATTATTTGCTTCTGTAACTGCTAGCAGGTTCTGCTTATAAAACTGGATTTCACTGTGGTGTGAAGACACAGACACATCAGTGTCAGTTCCAGTAAAGGTGAATTAATGAGACAAACACCGGGACACATGAGCCAGAACCGAAGTTCTGATCCTGACCGTTAGAAGACGTGATCTTCTGTAAGCTCATTTTACAAATAAAATACTATTTCATTCTGCTGTAAACCATTTCAGAATTTGAGGCTTTTAATATTTGACTCAGTCTTCAGAATATTTTTAAAAATCCATATTAAAGTGGTAAATTGTTTTGATAATCTGGGGCATTTAATGAAATACGGACTTCTTCCATGTATTTGTTACAGCCATCTTAACTTTCAGCACTCTCCTCTTTCTCAAGAAGTCTTCTCTTTATACCTAACATATTTTTATACCTGAAAATACAAATATACCCCCCTCCTAGAAGGATGATGGCTTCATTTTTTGTTACTGAGCCATATTTTATACTTGGGAGCAAACAAAACCTAGTCTTGGGCAACAGTAAATTTTTCTTCCCTGAATACTTAGAGATTTGTGATAGTATCAAGCTCCTCAGTAAAACCTAGGATCCAGGAGAGCAGACACCACAATTCCCAGCTGAGAGATCCTGATGTATCTGTCGCAGTGAGAGTTCTCCCAGTAAGGAGTTCAATGGCATTTCAGGGTTATGCATCTGTATCACATTTGCATAACCCTGAAACACCTAGTGCTGTTTACTATACCATTATATTATTCAGTTGCAGCAGTATATTTTCCCCTTGATCCCTGTCTGCATAATTCCTTTTTTGCTACTGTTATACACTGTCTATAGCAATGCAATCAAATGTTATAAATCTATGCACTATGTCCTTAAAATTTGGCCTGGCCTTTCCCAATGTTGAAAACATCACTTCTCTCCCTTGTACATGGAGTTAGAAACGACAGGTCACAGCGTCAGGCAGCACAGAGGCTTTAACTTCCTTACCCTCCATGTGAATATAATTTAAGACCCAACACCCACCTCCAGTGCCTATTCATAAATAGTGATAATATCATGAAGGATGGGGATGACTTCATATTCATACTTGTGAATTCATTTGTTTATAAAATAGTCATTTCATAGTCAGGGATGGTTAAATCCAAGAACATGAGATGCAATTTTCAGAGGCACTGAACATTTGAATCCCCTGCTGAAATCAGTAGGAACAGTAGGAGTTTAGCACCCTTGATCAATAGGACCAGTGATTTGCAAGTCTGAATCAGCTGCTGATAAAGTGGTAAAGTATCATGGAAGAAAAATCCTACTCACTAATGGGCTAAAAAGAACTACTAAATGAGCAGCCACAGCACCCATTGTATTTGGCTTAAAGGAAATGATGTGGTGCTGCAAAAAAACAAAATAAGTACTATATTTCTTATTCTATCTCTTGCATTTGCCCAATTTACTCTTAAATTTTTTTTCAAGACTCTCAGGCAGACCAGGAACTGCTGGTGGAGCTACTGCAGCCCCCCAGGCATTGGTGAGAGGCACCAACATCATCTCCCTGAGGTGTGTCCCAACTGCTCACGTGCCTCATTGCCCACTTTGTGGGCAAATTCAACAACTGTGCCCCAGATTTACATGATTTACATTTCTAAACATATAGGAAAACAGAAAATGGAAAATAAAAGTATGTAGGACGTTTCCATAGAAAATAATTCAACATATTTACAATTACATCTCCAACAGTCTGAAGACCAAACACGCACTTTATGAAATAAGGTTTTTATGGAGTGACTACTATGACTTTGGAACCTATTCACAGAAATTACTCCTGTTGAAGTGAAAATATGTGTTTTTCTTGATAAACTAAACATTTTCAATAAATCTGCTGTTACACAATCACCAACAGTGTTCTATAATTTCCTTACTGTCCATATAATAGTCAGATTTATTTCAGAAAGGCCAAATAGTAAACACAGTGATTAAAGGCCAAAAGAGGATTAATGGAGAAACAGTATTTTTTTAAACTGGCTAGTAGTTCAAAGGAGAGAAAATACAGAAGAATTACATGTCCTTACATAAAAGCTTCGCTATTGAGTCTCACTGATAAGAGGGAAAGGCTGGAAAACATTTTTCTAGTTTACCTTTTGATTGAAAAGAAATCACAGATTAGAGCACTCTGGCACAGGTCTCAATTCATTACAAATATAAGAGCCACTTGTAAATTTTGATCTGGAATAAGCTTCATGTGTAAGACTTTGGAGACGTTCTGACTTGAGGCTCAGATTTTGGTTTCTTTTTAAAAGTTAACGTGTAGCTCAAGTATTAAATGGCAGTGAAAAATGCTTGAAAAAGAACATTTGAGTTCTTAGATTATGAGAAGTAAAAGACTGATGTTAAATTTTGATCAACACTCATTTGGCCTGAAATTGTAGTTCATGGTAAGTTAATGTAGGCTATGCCAAAAAATACAACGATGAAAACAATTTTGCCTTTTAAAAGTCTCCCTTATTTTTCCAGTAACAACTGCTGAGCTGACCACAGGTTAAATTTGGTCCTGCAATTAAAATGAGTTTTGTTTTACAATGTGGGCCCATGTCTGTAGTGATTGCTCAGACACAACTTCCTCTGACTTGAAGAAAACTTGATGGAGTGAGGGATCTGAATCATGGTGAGCAAAGAGAAAATACTTGGGGGAGTGAATTTTAACTTCAGAGTGTTACATACGGTCTTAATTTCTATATTCAACTACTCGTAACATGCACATTTAAATTTTTGATGTGAAAACATATGCAAATGTGCAACCCTACAGAGCCAGTGAACTCCAAAAACAGTTTATATGCTATGATTCAAACCTAGCAAAAGGGAAAGAACTAAGGTATCTATAAGAAGAGACCATAAACTTATTTAAATATTTAACCAACCAGAGATAGCCATAAGGAACATTCACTTGGAATAAGCTAATACTACCTGAATCTGCAGGAAAGCATATGCAATTCAAAGATTTCTGGGGAAAACAAGAACAAATAATGGCATCCTGAAAATTTTTCTGAATTAGAACCGCTGGTTCAAAAATTGGTATTTTTTCCACTGAAAACATAAATAGAAATAGTAATAATCTATAAAAGGAAAAGACATCTCCATTTCACCTGCTTCTGCTTAACTAAAGAAAACATGCTACACCCTTGTGTTACCAAGATATGACAGACACATCTACAGGAGAGTCACACAGAGATCTTTAATTCATGGTGACAAGGAGTGCTTCCAGCCTTCTCAGGCTGATGACATATACCAGTATATCCCTAGAAAGTTACAGAAATTTCAGTGGCAGACAGAAATCTAAACAGGGATGAGAGAGACAGTGCTTCATCCAGATAAAAATCTAAATGGAGTGGGTGGGATAAAATGTGTAGCAAACAGATGAGGCTGCAAAAATGATACAGCCAGTCCTAACTGAGGGCATATGCTTGCCAGCTGTTATGTAAATCTGCAATTAATGGAGCTTGCAAGATCCTCAGGTGCTTTCAAATCATCATGCACCAGAAATGCCCAAATCTGCTTTCCCATATGTATTAGGTGAGGATGTTCGGAAAAAATCCCTCCTGATGACCATCTTGCTGACAATAACCAAAACTCTGTCACTATGGAACCGAAGAAAACTTCGGTGGGAAACAAGAAATAATTGAAATTTTAATAATTTTCACTGTAGATACATTTATTCAGAGAGTATAGAAAATAATTGGCCATGTATCAGTTTGGTGGTATCTGTACTTGTATCTCTGTGAAGTTTTACCAAGTATGAATTGCACTCTTTCAGGCAAACCTGGAATTATTCCCATTCAAGCTACAGGATATCAGGAATACTCAGGCTCCTGCCACCTCTGAACTGTCATCTAAAACAACAGTCTAAGAGTGTGTGTGAGATGGCAAAAATGAATTAGATTTCCCTATGTTTACAGAAGCCACAGTCACATTCTTAAATTCTACACACAGAATGTTCTTTAATATTTTCAATTCAGATTGAAAACCCAATGCAACAATTATGTAGGAAATCACAAAGAATTGCTCTCCTAATATGCTTGTAACCCCACTGACTTCAAGCCATCTCCAACCTGTCCTTCAAAGAAAAACCGAAGAACAAATCCCATATCTGAGGAAGCCTTTCTAGCTACTCTTATAAACCTGTCCAATGTATTTTGCTAACAAAACGGCAAATTTGGTACCATGTAACCCATTTTTTAAACATAAATTCAATAAAAGGATAACAAAATCTATCTTAGACAACATAGTATAAAATTATTTTTAGAGCTAGTTGTCATTCTAGCAAATGATATAACAATTAGGAGGAAAATTGTGTAAGATTTAAATGGTGATGAGACTGAAGAAATTTACTATGGGTAGCAAGGGAAAACACAAGTAAACCAGTCTTTCCAAGTAATTATTTAAGAGCAACAATGTTGTAAGGCATAATATGAAAATAAAACGTTTAAGAAAATATCACAGTAATTAAAATCAGTAGGAGCCCTCTGCTAGTATAAACATGTAATCTTGAAAAATATTTCTCTGTTAGGCAGCATCAAGGTTAACAGAGTTAGGAAGTTAATGAGAATTCTATGTTCAACCTTTAGCCAAACCAGTGTTTTGTCTGCCAGGATTTAAAAAGCACCAACGACAAATATTATTAGTAAAACATGATTTGTATTAGTGTAATGCAAGCAAGATGACAGAGTAGAGGAGGTAAAAGAATAATTCAGCAGAGGAAAGGATCAGGGCTTACCTATGACATAGGTGAGCAACAGTGCCAGGGTCACTGTGATAGCAGTGGCACTCAGAGCTGTGCACTTCCAGTTGCAACACCTGTAAGGTTTGTTAAAAGTGAAGGCAGATCTGGAAAAGGTACTTCTAGGAAGAGGCCTAGGAGGTGGAGAGTAAACAGTATTGGATGTTAAGGGATAATTCTGACTGGCTGCACTGAAGATAGCTGAAGACCCAGATCCATGTTTAAACAGGAAATGCCTACAAAGAGAAGACAAAGAACAATGTTATAAAACCATTCTGCGATGTAAAAAGCAAAAGGAACTATATAAGCACTGTATAGTAAGCACTGTATAGTAAGCATTGTAGAGTAAATACTGCATATAGCCACAGAAAATATCAAAGACAGGAAAATGTGTATTTGAATACCCTCTGCAAGTTTTTTAACCACACCACAAAATGTCCAGCAATGTTTCAGTGACACAACACACCATAAATAAATTCTGAGCTAATTTCCCTATGTTTAGAGTAATGCTGACAGAAGGTTGTTCCTCAGTACTGGGATCCTCCGAGATGAGCAGCCTCTGCATGCCTTTACACAGGTGTGACAGAGACATGG
Organism: Rhabdornis inornatus; assembly: GCA_013397075.1. Classification (NCBI taxonomy): domain Eukaryota; kingdom Metazoa; phylum Chordata; class Aves; order Passeriformes; family Rhabdornithidae; genus Rhabdornis; species Rhabdornis inornatus. The sequence continues at coordinate 47,376 of VWZS01005229.1, read as the reverse complement.
GAACTGCTGCTGGCAGTATCCCCTCCATCCACACCTACCAGGTTTATTCACTGAAGTACCCAAAAAACACTAAAGCCAGTGTCACTGTGAACATTTACTTTTTACCATGGAATATAGGAAATTAAAAAAAAAAAAGTGACTACTTAGTCACCTGATTTACAAGGCTAATTCATTCTGAAGAACTATAGTTACTATACAGGTGAGCACAATCTCTTTACTGTTCTTAATTGAGCTATTTTGAGAGTAGATTTTCTTCAAATGCTTTTCCCTACTGCAGTGATTCTCAAACATATTAAGAAAGAATTCATTTGGAGACCTACTTCAGCATACTTTGCAGAACTGATTGCCCTCAAGAAAAAATAGCAAAGACTTATATTAGCACAAAAAATAAGGTACGAAAATGTGCCTTGCAGAACACAAGGCTCTGGTGCAGAAGTATAGAGTAGTTCTTTATAGGTGGGATGGTTTTTCAGGACTGGCAAGTGCTCTCCAAGAGAATTTAGGAAAGGTTATTTAACGCTAAACAATAACTTGCCATGACATGTGCTCAGAAATTGTGGAAAAAAGAGCTAGTTCAGGGCACAACAACCACAAAGAAACACCAGCTTTCTTTGGTCCTTCTTGCCTTTTTTTTATCTAAGGGAGCAAGCTTCTTCAGTGCTCTCTTTCCTGACAGGTGCACCTCTAAAACTCATGCTACAGCATGCACCCAAAGGAATTTAGAGCATCTTGGTGTTCCTCCATCTCAAGCTGAGAAAGCAAGTGACATGGTCCAGAATCTTCCCAATGGCAAATGTGCCTCTACACCTTTGGTAAGGCACAAGACGAGTTTTTGAATGCATATATGGATAAATCAATCCATGCTGGGAGAATTTCTTTGACAAATACACAGCGGGATGTACGCAGGATCAAACACTCAAGAGTATGAAACATTGTTATACTGTGACATTTGACTAAGAAAATTTTAAACACATGTTCCTGAAATGGTAATTGCTAAAATGTTGTAATGAGTATGGTACTATATATTTCCATTATAAGATTTTAAAAAAAGGGTTACGGTTTTCAAAATGCCAGATTACAGAAAATAAAAAGGTATTACAGAGCAGCTTTATCTTTTAAAGAGCCCTTTAGTTATCTAAAACAGAAAGCAAATGAGAATACAGGTTAGCTTGCATTGCAGTTTACAGGGCCTGTGTATCAGGAGACTTATGAATAAAGAACAAGAATAAAATTTGGGTATTAGTTACTTTTGCTTCGTGATTATTACCCAAATGAGCTGCACTCAGAAAAAACTGGACATCTGACCCTGACTGAGTACAGCATCCTGGCCGTGCATCAGACAACACATTCTAGTTTTCCTTCCCACTGACTTCCACAGCTGTAGATACACACATTAGAAAGACAGCATAGCTCTCCACATTGTAATGGTACCTCTATTTTAGTTCAAAAATTATAAACGAATATACAGTAAAATAATAAATCCAAATGAAGTAATGTAACTGTTTACAGGACTATATAAACCTGCTTCCTTCCTATCAGGCCATGAGAGAACAGCTGGTTATTTTGGATTCAATGCTTTGTTGTCACACATGAAAGCTTTTGTAAGTATGAGAAGTTTTTTCTCAGTCAGCAGTTAACGAGATACATAGTCACTTAGACTTTTGGTAGGAAAAAATGTCATGGCAAAATTCCTATTGATAGTTGGGAAATAGAAGCAAAATCACCACATAAAATAAGACGTTATTAGATATAAGCATGTACATATGAGAAGTATGTATGCATGTATACATATACACACACAAATATATATAAATATTACAAATAGAAAAAGTCAATTGTTCTTTACATGTTTTAATTCAAGACATAATGACAAAAAGCTACTTATCTGAAAATTTCTTTTAAATTTTTTGGAAATTACAGCAAAAGGTCAGATACTGGCAGTATTGACTGTCCTTTATGGTGCATAGCTGAAAGGTATAAGAGATAAAGGGAAGGAAATACTGAACAGAAAATTGTAGCCGTGGAATGGGGCGTTAACCGCTTAGATGCGGCAGAAATAAGATGCACAGCTACATGGTCATCTCTCATGACAGGAAAGAGAGAGACAAGTTTATTCAGAAACACACTGGTTTTTATAACATGACTCGCAACTCCAAGAGCAGAAAAAGATGATTGGTTCAGAGAGAAGACACCTTGTTCCCAGGGCCTGGTCATGTACCACAACAGGTGCTCTATCTTGTTATTAATTCCTCTCTGTTTTGACCAAGTTATCATCCTGGGAGAGATTTTCCCTGGCCTTCAGCTGGACCAGCTTATCAGCCTGGGAACAGAGCTCAGAAGCTCCGGCCTGGAATATTTTCCAGGCTGTAATTTCTTGCTTTCTCAAAATGTGTATCCCACAAAAAATTGTTATTATTAAGGCTCTAACAACCTGCAATCAATAGCTAGGAAAAATTTCATACTCTTGAACAGGAATTTATAACAGGGGCTTGATGATAAAGTGCTAGTGTGCAAAGTCACTCCTCTATTAGGAGAAGAGTATGCAGAACCTGGATACAGCTCACTCTCTTTTGGACAGATGACTCCAGTCACACAGAGGAGAATTCAAATTGCTCTAATTTTGTAATAAAACTGAGATTCTGAAGCAATGTACACTAAAACTGAGCTACCAGTGAAATAAAGCTGAGAAAATGTTTAAAAAACCCAATTGTTTAGAACTTCCATTTTTGGGAGCGTATATTGAGTACCCAAAGACATTTTTATATAATTTGAAAAACACTGGTGGCACAAAGACAAATTTCCAAAGCCAGACTGTGACTATGTTCTCATAAACTCAGATGACTCCTCATCTCTCTGAGCACACCACGGTTCCCAAAGGATGTCAGGACATGCTAAACTGTTGCTATCAATTCCATAAAATCAGGCTCTCTTTCTAAAGAGCAAAATAATAAAAGCTGCAGTTCAAAAGTGTAGATGAGACTGCAGCCTGATGTGTGCTTTAATATTTGATCTGAGAGAAAAGCTAAGGCCTCTGGTGAGTTTTTTTCCTTTTTTTGGTAACTGGGAACACAAGAAAAATCAGAGAATTTATAAGGGTGATTGATAACATCACTCCTTCCAAGTGGAGAAAAACTAAATGCTCACAAATACATAAAAAAAAAATACATAAAGAAGATTATAGTATTGTCTTAAAAAGAGCAATATAGGACATAATCTGTAAGGCATTTGTTGTTGAAATAAAAGTCATTTAATATCATTACACTGATAACTCAAATACATAAATAAATATTAAAGGCTCAGTAATAACTTCACATATAGAAGAGGCAGTTGGAAAGCATTCCCTCTTTGAGGTAACCACAATGTCTGTTTGGCTGTTAATCCCTCTGTTCATCTCTACTTTTGAACTTTGAATCCTCTCAAGAGAAGTTAAATGAAAGAAAAAGATCCTAGCAGGACCAAAACCCTCCACACCAGCAAGGGAAGCAGCAAAAGCCTCAGTGAGGTTTCTTTGCTACACTGAGCTCTTTGCCCTCCTGCCCACCCCTGCCCAGCACAGAACACTACTACTGCTTTTGGGTAGTAAAGTGGAACCAACCACATTCTGGCTGATCAGGAGCAATGTCTCCACCTGCCACTGACATGTCCAGCAAAGGGGAAGGAAAGGGACTTACTGGGATGTTCCGGTGACACAAGGCCTGAAATCAGACCTGTTAGTCCTGCTGATGGCAGAACTGCTTTCATTCTGTGGAGAAGCAGTTTCCTGTGGCTCATCCAAGTGCTCTTGTTTAACCTCCCGAGGAATGGCAGATAACTCCAAGAGTACAGGTCATACAAATGATGAATTCTTAGCTAAGAGATGGTTAGAGAAGAGGTCATCTATTTACACGCCTATCCATCAGGATATTTCATTGTGTACTTTTGGCTCTTTATCTGGAACAGCAATTTAAGTCTTATAAAAGCTTGAAGCAACATCCCAACTGAATTCATGTGGCAACAACATAATACTATTACAGAAACCAGATTAACTCCACAAAGAGTTCTGTAATGAAATTCTGAGAAAATATTTTTATATCCTGATACTGTAGAACTGCCCCTCAACTTTATTAAAGGCTTGGTATCACTTCTCTAACTTTCTATGCATTAACTCTGTGCCAAGCACCTGTAGGCCGACTTTCATTTGTTCCTATAACACGCTTTCCTTCCATTTCCATTAAAAACCATGAGTTTGTAAGAAAAAAAAAGAACAACAGCAGACTTCAAAGGGAGCCAACAGCTAAGTTAGAAACACGAATCTTGCTATACCTTGGCCAAAAAATCAGTCTGCATTTCTCCTGGATAAACCAAGTAGGAATACATTCATACCTGTATATGTTTCACATTCAAGAAGTAGTTACTTAAAGCATTACAAATTGCTGGAAAGCTATGTGATAGAAAAACTAAGAAGACTTCAGTTCAGCCATTTAAATTGCTCAATTTCTTTTCAACTACATTTTATAGCTGCATACAACGTATGTAATTGTATATCTATACTGATATTTAATTGAAGTAATTCCTTTAGATGTCAACAGAAGTGCAAAGGAAATTTTTAAGAGGCATAGCAGATGAAACATCAGAAGCATTCTGTTTTTTGTCATAGCCAGAAAATATATAGAGATGGCAGCCAAAAGGAATTTGGAACTGATATGGCTGCCCATCTACTTTGGCAAACACTGACAAGAAGACATTGGTACCTGCCCATTTTAAGTCACTTAATATTTCTTGTGACAGTAGTAAGAAGCAGAAATAGAACCACTTTGTTAAAATCTCCTCTTTGAGCTGGACTTGCTTTTTGAATAGTTCCCATAGAATTGCTTCCCTTTATTCACTCATGTTTTTTTTACATAGCATCTGAAAACTGAGCACTGTGACCCTGGATGTGAAAGGATGTAAAAGGAATCCGTATCCTCGCTTTTTACTCCAGTACTGAACAGCAAGTGATGCAATGCTGGCTCATTTCATTGTTGCTGTAGGCAAGCTAGGCTTGTTAACCAGGTGATGAAACTTTCAAGTCTCTGGCAGAAATCTGGGACAATAATTATATAAATATAGGAAGGTGCCAAAATCAATCAAGAACAGGTTCTATAATGGAACTGTTGTCCAAAATACAACTGCTTTCTGTTTAATTCGCTCTTTAATTAAAAAAAAAAAACAACCAAAAAAAACCCCACACCAACTAAAATTACCACACTGAGGACATAAATTACTCTTGCATATACCAGTATGGGCTTTGTTACTCTGCTACATGGTGACATCTCTACATTAACTCAGTAATTTTCAAAACTGCTTTTCTGTGGCTTAGAACTTTGCTGTGGCACTCTAACTTGAACAACAGCTGAGTAAAACAACCAGTGCACACATAAATTTGTGATGTAAGGAAGGAATAAGCTCCTGGCTTGCTCTATTTTTTTTCTCAACAAATTTTAAGATTATTTTGTGGAAATTATGAAAAATAGTGGTTACAATAATATTTATTTAAGTCATATAAAGTACATAATATTTGCAGAGTACTTTGAAACCATGAATCAAGAAGGATAAAAATCCCAATATTGTAATTTTATTGCCTATATTCTGTGGTTGGAAGGATGACTTAAAGAAAGGAATGAGTAACTGAAGTAGTTGCCCCTCAGTTCTCTCTGCCATTGATTTCCTCCTATGAATATTCATGCATACTCTGACTTTTGTTACCAGCATTTCAGTCTACTTCCAAGTATCTACACTCACATGCATATGATGTAATCCGAGCTGTACAGCTACTGTGACAAATAAAGTTTACCTGACAAGAGATGAATCACATTAACTACATATATACTGTTTAGTCTTTGAAACCAGCTTTCCTAGAAATAACTAACCAGAAAACAGAAAATTTCTGGGCAGTAACATTGCATATACATATCTGATTTTTTGTAAATGAAAAGGTAGAAGTGTTTTCATGTCTCTGACCCCCTCTCACAGCCTAGACCCTTTGTATTAACCTGTATTTATTGTTCTCTTTCAAAATTTAGATTCAGTCTGTTTCTGGTTTTGTAAATGGAAACACTATTTCATAGAAAGCTAAAAGGCTGCTTGCTTATCGGCGGCCATAAAATCACAACATAGCTTTACATTTAGTTATAACTTTATATACCATCACAGTATTTAAAATAATGAGTAGAGAGTATCTGCAGCATGATTGTTCAAGTTACTATATTTACCTGCCATAAAAAACCCCTACATAAATACTATCCCACTATTCCAGGGAAGCCCACACCAGAGCTTCTCACAAAGAAAAAATACAATAGAGCGTATGAACAATTTAACTTACCCTATTGTCCTTAGTGACTGGATCTCAAACTACTCAAAAGCAGGACCCTCAAGTGCCATTGCAGCTGACATGAAAGTTGTACTTCATTGTAGCTGACAAATGTTTATATTTTTATTTCCATAAGACACCTTCATTCTCACATTATTAAATTTAAGGTCATATTTACAGCTTTTATTTTCAGTTCATGGTCATATTGACAGTCTTCAATTTATCTTTTGGAAATCAGAAGACAAATATTTTCAGATCTTTTCTGCTGTGCAGTGAAAACACATGGGACTCAGAATGAATTTAAAACCCTTGCTATGTGTCTGTTTTTAATATGGTCAGCCTCCATATATGTTGATTTATTGTTTAATTAGGTAGAAAATGAGAAAATACAAGAGAAATATCATAATAGCAAATACTGGCCAACATAATTTGAAGAAAAGATCATAAAGGAAGCCTTCCCTGCATTTATTCTTGGAATAGCCCCAAATCTGGTAATTTAACTCAGGAGTAGGCTCTATTGCATTGCTCAAGTAGAAAGTGTCTCCCTGTTTGGCTTATGATCATTAACACCTGTCTGCCTTGGGAGCTGTAAAAGCTGCTCTGTTTGCTATAGAAACCTTCAACTGGGAAAAAAATCAAGGCATAAAAAAACGCTTTCTGAGTCTCTGCACTGGAGGCAAGATTTACGAGATCCACAAGATGTTCAAATGCAGAGACGAAGAAGAAAGATCAAGCCTTCCAAGAGCTCACACTGAACTGTGAATTTCTAGATGCATTTTTACTTAATTATTTTTGCTTTTAAAATTACCCCAGCTTACACAGAAAGGGACTATGTACAGGTGTCTGTGATTTGAAAGGCTATCAATTTACTTCCTGAAGAGAAAAAATAATTATGAGGTTGATTTAAAAAGAACAAAGCTAAACCATAGTACAGAATAAATCTCTTGCTTGTTGTCAAGATCTCCCCTATAGCAAACAGAAATATAATCAAGTTATTTTCAGGAAAACAAATACAGCTATCATACCTATATACCTTAAATATCTATATAACACGGAAAGGAATTACTCCATCTATATGATGATTCAAATACACTTCTTGAACTCCAAAACTCTCAAAGTTTTCAAGTGTTTAGAGACATAATCAAACTTTAGGGCTCAGAAATATTGCTGAGTTGTAACTAAAAATAATAACTGCATTGAACCCCAAATACTCCTCTTATTCTAGTACTTCAAAGTTTTATATAAATTAATGATAATTGAATCTCAGATTTATGGTCTGGTACCTCACTGTCCCCTTAGAGGAGCCATTACCATGGTGATAAGATTGCTTAAATTAAGCTGTCTTTTTCCACAGGACTTGGCTCATCAACAGTGCAGTGAAGGGAGATTTCAGTCCATTCAGCACATCATTAACCTTACTGCCAACACTGCTAAATGGGCTAGAGGAACTAGAAATTTGATTTTAAAAAAGAAGGAAAAAGTAAGTATCTTAAATACAGATGCACAAAACAGGACTAAAAACTCCACTTTGAAACAAAATCAAAATTAGCTAAATTTTAAGTTTTATGTCTAAATCTCAAAAGTTCTAATGCCTTGGTAATCTATGCCAAAACTTAACTCAAAATAAGTGTGACCAATGGTTTATCCACAAGGGATCTGTAACAGACTATAAGGAGGATAAGAAAAATGTCAGGTAAAAATCCCTACTTAACATCTACATTTTACTTCTTCTTTGGTGATCTGACTGAAGTGGGAAAATAAACAGCAAACAGAAAGAAAAAAAACCAAACTCAGAAAGCAAGATACGGAAACAAATACTGAGTTAACTAAAAGGGCATGGAAAAAATGAAAAACATTCCTTTGAGTTATCAGGGTTTAATACCTACTCCATAAAAAGCAGTAAGCTATGTTCAGATGAGGCTGTCAGAGATAATGACAATGTATTACACTGCAAATCACAAGATTTGAAGCATTAGAGCAAAGTATCTATGGAGACTGAAAAAACAATTGTTTTAGTGGAAAGGAAGGGAATAGGCAATAGGTTGCAAGTACTTTATTTTGGGGAACAGGGAAAAAATCAATTTTTGTAGAAGCCCAATAACATCCTAAAAAAGAGAATCAGTGTTTCCCAATTTTTTATGTGGTGTGAGAGATCCTTGCAGTCTTTTTCTGGCAATGCTTAAAAATTATTTCTCTATGTGACAATGAAATCACTGCATGTTCATAAGTAATTTTAATTATGGCCATGTTTATTTTTCCCAAACTGTGTGTGCATGCATAGATGGAGACTGCATTTGCATCTCTGGGCACATTATAGTGCTGAAGGCTGCAGCACAGTCAGTCACTAGTTTGAGCTGCAGGTACAGCTCTTCTCCAACTCCCCCAGCAGCAGGTGTTCAATAACATGTCCTCTGGAGTTTTAAAGCCATTCTTAATTCTTATTTTTGTTTGGGTTGCTTATAATTAGAATAACTGCCAGAGTTAGGGAGCTGGCCTTGGCAACAACACGCAGACTCTTCTAATTTTAGCTTTGTGGTGTGGACTTGAACAAGTAATTTCATCTTTCCAAGTCAGTCTCATTATTAAACAGTTGCATTAGTAAGTTAGGTCTTGACAAAACTGCTTTGCAGATTTGTGCGTGTAACACCTCTTGATGAAGTACAAAAAAAAAATTCTGATTTGCCCTTTTCTATAAAAATGTAACCACATTTTACTGTACATTTTTTACTGAAAATTTCAAACACATACACCACAGTATATGTCTTTACTGCGGCCCTTTGCCATCTAATCTAGGGTTTCAAATTCTAATTATGTAAGAGTATATGTTTAATCCGAGTATTGCAAACATTTTCAGACCTAGAGAATTTTCTTTTACATAAATATGACACAATATTGTTATGAGCACACTCATAAACTTGCTTCGTTTCTATCTCTCCAGAGTGAACAGGTTTAACAGTCACATGATTAGTTCTAGGACATCTTTTCCTGTCTGAAAATTCTCTAATATTCTATGGCAGTAGATAAAACATCAAACACATGTTCTGTTTATGGATTAACAGGAGATACAGTTGGAAGAAAAGCTGAACATGTGTATTCTGATTTTTTGCCTAGTTGTTACAGTAGGGAGTATTTTACTATCTAAATATTTTTGATTGCAAATATTCCAAATTTAACAACAACAAAAATCTGCTTAGATATATTAGATATGTAGATATTAGCTAGATTTCGTATTATTACAAATTTGGCACAGAAACATATAATTGAAATGTTTCTCTTTATTTCGTAGGATTATTTTTAATGGTCAGCTACACATTAATGGAGAAGGAAGGCAAGGGAATCCAGATATTAGGCCAAAGCACCAGTTCAATTCTAGCACAATCATTCCCTGGTAAAGGAAGGAAAAACAAGCTGCAAGCCCTCCGTTTTCTCTAAGCCTGTACTGTGCACTGTAGACTTCTGGGAAGCGGTGATCACAAATGCTTATTACAGTGTTCCCCTGCTATAGCATTTGTCTGCACACAAACTGCAGATACATGCTGGCAAACAGACTCACAGATTTTCCTTATGGATTAGCCAGCCTTTCAGCCAGCTTCATGAGAGGCTTCTGGGAGCAACCAGTGGGGGCATGAAACCAGCTGAAGCAACCACTGAAGGGTCAGAATGTGGAAAATTTCCAGACTCTGTGAATGACTAATGTGTAGCACAAAGGATGTTTTCCAGGCTGAATTCCTAATTCACTGCACAGCCCTTTATATAATTATAGATATAGCTATACATCTCTGCATTTGTCCTTTTTAAGAAGCTTCAAATTTGCAAAAAATAATAAGAAATCAGAAAATTTAAACTGAACTCGAAAGAAAAATAAATTGTGAAGTATTGTGCCCCAATGAAGTCTGATGGAAATGCAGTGAATGGGGATGCAGAGAGACTTAAAAACATCCACCTGACTGTTAATTGAAGAGAACCAAAAGTTCATGGGACAGAATACCCAGAGATCATCTTTCTTGCAGCAGAAAGTATAGATAGATATATAAGCTTGTTACACCAGAAACAGCAGAGATTTATCTTTATAAGGACTGTATGAGCAGAAGCTTCTAGCTCCAGAAGGATCAGCTGAACTAAAATGTTGTTTATGTTCACTTTTGAAGAAAAGTTTTCATCCTCCTTGATTCTTCTTGAAATTTGTCCTTATTTGACAAGTAAGTAAAGTTCTATTTCAGAATGAATTGGCGCATTCTTCAATCCCAACTTAACAGCAGAACTAAAACTTGACACTTCTGATGACCACCAGTCAAGTGTTTAAAGACCTTTATTAGGATTAATTTTTGGAAGAAAACAAAACCAACCGTGTTATAAAAGAAAAAAATCTAGGTTTTAGTCATTAATTGTGATAACTGGGTGTCTTAGGTTGCAATACAGGATGTGTCTAAAAGTATGTATTCTATCACCATCTGTTCAAAACAGGTGGGGCAGGGATCCTTATCTCTGTGGGAGATATTCTCTGCTAATGGGCCATCTGTTAAAAACAGGTGGGGCAGCCATCCTTATCTTTTCCACAACCCATCCTTCCTCCAGGAAGATATCTTCTGTTAATGGGCCATTGAGTCCTACTGTATGACTGATAAAATTACATCATCCCATTGGGAGATGCTCCACCCAGGGGGAGGAGCCAAGCCTTTCCTACCTACATAAAAACTGAGCTCTGGAATACTAAGGCAGCCTTTTTCCACTGGATTCCAGAGAAAAAAACTGAACCTTTTCACATCATCACTGGACCTTCAGAGGAAAACTGCACCCTTCTACAGGAGCACTGCTTCAGCAGAACCACATCTGGTATCCAGGAGGACTGCGGCCACCATTTAATCGGATTACTACCAACACCCTGACTGACAGGGTGTCAGGTTATATTCTGACTCTGTCAGTGTTTTTTGGGTTTGTTCTTTGTAATACCGTATCTTCTATTTTAATTTTTCTAATAAAGAGCTGTTATTCTTATTCCCATATAATGGGGGCCTGAGAGCCCCCCTTAATTTCAAAATTATAATAATTTAGAAGGAGGAAGTTTACATTCTCCATTTTAAAAAGAGGCTCCTGCCTTTCTTGGCAGACACCTGTCTTTCAAACCAAAACACTGGGCCTTGGACATATGTGTTAAAAAGCCCCATACATCTCCGTGCATAATACCTTAGATTTTCTGGATCCTATTAGGTGGATGTCAGAAATTTATCTGTTTCACCAAACACATCTTTCACAAACTGTTGCACTTTATGTGCTTTAAAATGGCAAAACCCAAAGGAAACCCTAGTTAAAACCTTCTGGTGCTCTGTTGACAATGAAGAGGAAGAAGACTGAAAATAAAGATCTTGTTTTAAAAATCAAGTCAGCAAACATAGCTGTAGTTGAAAGCCATTAAATTAGCTAATACTAATCAAGAACAGGTGAAAAAAAAAAGCTTATTATAGCCAAAAAGTCAGAGGAGATTATGCAGAGCTTTGGGTACTGAAAAGTAAGTTACCTGAATACAGAATGTGTTTGCTCTCAATAGTTTTTTGGAGTAGATTATTTGTGTAAATTGTGAATGACCCTGAATTTGAACCCTTCCTTCCCAGCTCCCAGATATAAGTCTTGCCATGCCCAATACCTGTCTCGTTATTGTTTCTCCTTTGCCAAATTGACTATCAAATTAATTTCTTTGGCTATATATGCAATAAAGTATTTAAATATGTATTGAGGAAAATAATATTATTTCTGGTCTTTTCTTATCCACAGGAAAGCTACAGCCTGACTAGATATCTCCAAAGGTCCCTTCAAACCCCAACCATTCCTACTCTGTGTGACTCCAGAAGTGTCAAAGTACACTGATTAAACCAAAATTCTATTTGCTGGTTACAAAATGGTCCTGGGAGAATGTGGGAGGGCAAGACAAACACACAAGCTGGCTGCATACAACCATAGAATGCCACTGTAACCTACACACATTAAAGGAATCACTATCTTCCAAAACTTTGCATAATGTGCTTTTTTGAGTATTATTGATCTAGATGAATCAAGCAAATAAGGCCTCATGTGGCTACTTGAGATGGCGTCAAAGCACAACACACTGGCATGTCCCGAAAAACAGACTTGTAAGTGCCCGTCACCAGCTTGAGTCAATGTCAGGCCTCCTCTCCATCTTGTTTCTTTTTCCCTCGACATCTGAGATCCTCTGTGCACAACCTTGGTCCATACCTGGTTTCCAGTGGGATGTTGCTGTTCAAGACCCAACTATTATGAAGATGCACTGAGTCCTGTGTGCTGGTGGGGGGCGTGGGGGCAGCAGGGCTGGGCTGGCTGCGTGTGGTCATGGATCTCCTCTGCAGGGAGTCGGCTGAGGGGGGTGGCTTCCGGGCACAGGTACAGGCGTGCGGTGGGGGAGGTGGCGGCGGCAGCGGTCTGAAGGTGAACTGGTTATGTGGGCTACCAGGCATATCTGAAACAACAAGGAAAAGACAACCAAACACACAGAGGATTATTATCTTAGAAAGATCAAGACTGTCTTTAGATCTTGTTTTGCAGTTAGTGGTTCATTTAAGTTCATCTTAATTAAGAAAGGAAAGGGGAGACTAAAGTCTTAAACTGAAGGAGGACAGATTTACATGAGATATCAGGAAGTAAATCTTTGTTGTAAAGGTGGTGAGGTTCTGGAACAGGTTGCCCAGAGAAGCAGTGGCTGGCCCATGCCTGGAAGAGTTCAAGGCCAGGTTGGACAGGGCTTAGAGCAACCTGGTCTAGTGGAAGGTATCCCTGGCCCAGAAGCTGGGTTTGAAACTGGTCCCATCCAACCCAAATAATTCTTTGATTCTGCAATACAATTATTATTGGGAAGAAAGCATTGTGCTTTTTAATGTTCTTTACCCTGTTTCCTGTATATGTTGCTGCAATATTTGAAATAATTTAAAATATAACAGTCTAGTGAAACAGAAACCACCAGATACAGACACACCCTACAGCGCCGTAATTCAACAACAGCAAAACAAAGAAACAAAACCCAAAAAAACCAAAAAGAAAAAAAGAAGGTGGTGTAACACTCACTTAATTTGTCACGATTTTTTTGGGATGAAGGTAAAGAACATATATATTGACACTGAATGGCAGCACAGATTTCACAAGGTATAATTCTCATTAAAAACATCTATGAAATAGACAGTATAAAAATTAGTCTTGCACTTCAATTTGAGAGAGAAAATGATTGAATAAGTCCTACCCCCTAACAAACATTTTTTATAAAACAATGTTAACACATTTCTGGAGTCTGTTACTGCATTTGTTAAATGAGAGCTGAGAAAAGGTCTCTGAAGCACTAATAATCCAGACAGCCAGAGAAAAGGTTTTATGGGCAGCTAAAGGCAGATGAGCTGGCAGGCAGCTTACAGCCACTGGACCAGTCTGAGAAGGACACCAAGTCAAAGATGCCTGTGGTGGATACCCAAGATCCTGCTCCCTGTGCTGCTACTGTCCTATGGGACCCTCAGGCTGCCCCCCAGTACCCCAAAGGGATGTTGCACCTGCACAGAGTCCTGTCCTGTGCTAACAAATGCTGCCACATGGCTCAAGGTAGCTCAGCCTGAGCCACTGAGCTTCAATATTCCTCCAAATTCAAAAGGACAACGAAGACACAAACACGGTACAATGGTACTTTCAAGGAACAATACAACCTTGTTTTCTCTACTTCCCCAAAGTCTCCAAAGATTCTCAGTACAGCTAGATACACAGCTATGGACAATAGCAAACACTTTGTAAAGAAAATAGTAGTAAAAATTGCTGCCAGATTGAGTGATCTGAGAACTTGTTAACCTGAAACTCCTCCAGCTACTTCACCTCACTGTCTAACGCAGCTTTATCCCATTTCTGTATTCACCCTCACTCTCCCTTTTACCTTAGCAGATGTTCAGTTAAATTTGCAGAAATCCAGCTGGATGAACCTGCAAAAACTCCCTGCAAGGAACTGCTGCCATCCATTTACAATACATACTTTCTTTACATTATGACACGATGTGTCTTCAAGGCGAAAGATGAAATTGTATTCCCTCCTTTCCTGGAATGGCTTGTGGAAAAAAAGCACCTTTTTCTCTGTGGCAGTCCCAGTTTACCCCAGCTGGAAAAACAGAAGCTTTTCAATGCTGTGGTAAGCAAAGCTGTCATGGATTTGGCCCAGGCTTAATCCTTTTAATTTCACTGATCTTTTATCAAGGCAGCATTCTTACAGTTGCACTAAGGTTTACGCTGTACTATTCGTTTGCATACACCAGAAAAGCATTTCTAAGCATATTAGAGAATTGGAGACCTCAGTAAATTAAATCACTGGAGTCAACAGTCCAGGGCTCCAAAATAATCTGCTAAGGCACTTTCATATAATAATTAATCTAGGTAAATCCTGTATCCCGTTATTTTAGAATTGAAAGCTACACAAATTTTGCACATAATATTTGATATCCAGCATCCTCATGAATTTGATCAATGACATTTCCTTACTTAAGGTATCAATCTTAAATCCACTCTACAGGAAATCTGCAGGATTATTATACATCTTATAATTTGCATGACAAGCCATTTCAATGGTTGAGACACTGTTCTCTTAGAAAAATGCTGATTTTTGCCAGGACACACAGACTCTACAAGGTACATCAAAAACTGTGCAGTAAATGCTGAGCAGACAAGGTGACTGCTTCTCTAGGTATTTGGGAAGAAACCTGTATAATCTATATGGCAACACATCTTTTAGTTCCCTTCTTTCCCTTTTATCTATCCTGTCCCTATCCTGTCAATGGCACACAATTGTCTGACAGAGTTTAGTTTGTTCCATGCAATAGATTGGTTCGGCTTTTGAACCATAAAGTCCCTCTGGCCCGTAGGGTACCTTATATATCCCACTGCAATTTATCACAATACATCAACACATCAGATTTCCTAGGGGGATTCCTTTTTAATTATCACACTTGTCAGCCTTTCATCTAGCTACTGGCATTACAGAAAACCTCACATTGGAGCCTGATTATTTTGGTGATTTAAAAAGTCTTCTTCATCAGACCCTCATTTCAGTGAAGCACTGCAAACTCATTAGGCTGAGAATCAGCCTGAGTTTCCAATTAGTTTTTACAGACTTTCTAATCTGGCAAAGTTGTTTTTATTTTGCTTGAAAATAAGTCTATATCTCATTATTTTTATAACCCAAAAAGTATTGCTTGGGATATAAAGTAGCATTAAATCTAAATATGCACACTTAGGATTCTTCAGGACTCTAAATAAACAGCAGACTATGTAAAATAATTACTGCAAAATCATTTAAATACCTAAAAGGGGATATTATGCAAGATAATTTGTCTAAAACCAACAAGCTTCCAAAATGTACGAGACTGATATAGGAATTGGCTTATATAATGCTATCACTAACAACTGCTGCTTTTATTTTTAATGGCTGCTAATAATCTCCATATTTTTTAATTCTTCTACATTAAAACATTTATGTATGATATGTAAATACAGACTTATTTGTTTTCATCATCTTCATTGATGTGGTAGAAATTTCCATTAATCTAAAAATGTAGCTATGTAATTTTATTTCAGCTCAAACTTTACACTTGGAATAATTTGCTTCAAATCAGATTTCCACCTGAGGAGCAATCAAGCCAGAAATTATTCTCTTGGTCTTCATCATTGCTCTTCTCATCTGCATTTAGCTTGTCTCTTCAGACAAAAGAGACTGTTTAGAAAATTTGTAAATTCTTTCTCCTGAGAAGTAATTTTTTTTTAAAAAAATAGTCCTCTCCTTTCAGCAGAGCACATCTAGAACTGTGAAGTTTCCTGAAAAGATCCAGACAACATTTATTCCAGCCTGCACATTCCCCATTCACTTCACAAACTCTACTCCAAGTTCTTTCCACCTTTTTTTGTTGTTGTTGTTTGATTTTTTAGGGTTTTGCTTTCATTATTCAATAACAAGAATAACACAGTAAGTGTTAATTTGATTAGCTCTTCTGCTTTGAGGCACTTCACAAATTTCATGCACTCACACCAAGAGAAACTGCAGTAGGGACGGCAGCTGGAAATAAGAAAATCTTGCCTTGAAATTCTACTAGCTTGAAGGAGTTCTACTTTCTCTCTTTCCTTTGAAATTTGAAGGAAGGAGTTATTTTTCTTTCCTGAATGTTTCTTCTTCTTTGGTTCTGGCTTTTTTTGGGTGGCCCAGAAACGCACTGAACACATGCTGCTCCATGGCAATTGTATAATGGAGCTTGGTATTCCATACTTACAGAGAACAGACCTCAACAGCTCCTCTTCAGCTCCTGAGTTCTGCTACTACTAATGCTTTTCCTTTCAGGACATGAAATAATTCAGATCCTGCTTTTTTAATAGGCTTCTGCTTTTCAAGAAGTGGAAAGTCAGTTAACTCAGGACATTCCCTGGCTCTGCCATAGTGGTTGAGTGCTGCCATTCTGTTCAAAAGGAATTGGATGGACAGATAAGAATGATAGACAAGAGCAGTATTAACATAAACTCATTTTCCTTAAGAGTCAGGCTAAAACGCCTCTGTAACCATAAACATGTGACCCAATTGCCTTACAGACTGGCAAAAATGAAATAAACAGTTAAATCAACTAGTTAGCACATAATTTAAAATTAGTTTTGAAAATTAGCCAAGCCTTGGCAGAACTGTTTTCCTAACAGTTCTGAAATATACTTTACTATACGTTTTGGATCCATATAAAAGGGTAATTGAACTGTTTTATCATTTACTGACAGGGCTGCAATAGCCTGTATTGTCATTAGGTAAAGTATATCAGAGAGAATATACTAAAAAGTTATGAATAATAAAAGGTTTGCATCTAATCTGTAGTGCTTTTGAAATATTTTAAATTTTTTTCAGTTCCTGAATTTATTATTTCTTCATATGTTTATATTTTTTTTTTTTTTAGTTTACTGGATGTGTCTCAGTAGAATGTGAATTAGCTGACAATCCATTATTTAATGAACGAAATAGCAACATATGTTCAGGGATTTAATTCAGTTTATTTAAAAGTTCTGTGGGTATACTACTGCTCAGTTACAAACCACTCTGATTATTTTTTAACCATGCTTAGAATTATAGAATTGTTTGGGCTGGAAACGACCTTAAAGATCATTTAGTTTCAAGCCCCCTGTTGTAGGAAGGGACACTTTCCACTCTCTCAGGTTGCTACAAGCCCCATCCAGCCTGACCTTGGAGACTTTCAGGGATGGGGCAGCCACAGCTTCTCTGGGCAACCTGTGCCAGGGCCTCCCCACCCTCACAGGGAGGAACCTCTTCCCAATATCTGATGTAAATCTGCTCTCTGTCAGTTTAAAACCATTCCTGCTACCACTGCATGGCCTTGTCAAAATGTCCCTCTCATGCTCTTATTACCCCTTTATGTACTGGAAAGTTGTGTAAGGTCTCTGTATTCTGCATAGGAGCAGTAAGGACTGTTTATGATGGCAGCACTTCCTTTTCTAAATGTTTTTACATTAAAAGCTAAACTTCACCTGTAAGACCTAAGTAACTATATTTTATAAACACTCATACTGCACCTCATTCTAGGAAACTTTGCAAAAACATGATTACCCAGTTTTGAACATCAGAGGAAAAAGGAACGATGGGACCAGCCCCAGCAGATCTTTCTTTAAAACACGTATGTTTTTACAGATGTGGATGTTTTATACTTCTTTAATTCTGATTAATACAGTCTATTGTAGTACAGCACTAAACTTGCCTAAAGTTCCTTATGGAGTCCATATTTATTTAGGTAGACTAACATGAGCCTGGGATGTTCCCATATTTTAATTTACACTTTTGATTAATTTCTACCAAACAAATGCTGTATAACTTGTCTACTAGAAAATCTTCACAAGTCAAATAGCATAAGTGGACTTTATTACCTCCATATGATATCAAATATTAATGCCTTAAAACCCTTAGCAACAGTGAGCATAAGGAATTTTCATCATCAAGACTTCTGCATTTGCCAGTAATTTTCCATTATCATTGCACATCAGGATCATAGCACTGCTGAGCTCCATTTCTTTTTCTTTCAGTTTTTTTTAAAACTTCCATTAGTGGCATGACAGAAGTGCAAAAAATACTAGAAATCTCAGTATTTTCAAAAATAAATTTTAAGTGTCTTGAAAGGGTCTCTGCAGACAACTATTTCTTGACTCAGCTGTAGAAAGACGTGAAAGAATTTTACCAAGCAAAAGAATGGATGTTAGAAGTCATTAGAGAAGGAAAACCAGTGATTTCTCTCTAGGGAACTATCACATGGACACCTTTTCCAACTTTCTGGATAGGATGCATTTAATAATATTCTGTCTTTCAGGACTCAAAAAATTCTGGCATCTGTTGTCTTTGTACTGTATACTTAACTTGTCAGTTTTCCTTTTCACAATTCTTGAAGTAAGACTGATCTACTATTTTTTAGGGTGTGCATGAGGAAGTGTTTCTGCTTTTTCTGATGATAGAAATGTTAATATACTCAAACCAAAAGAGGGGCTTCTGGGCCCAAAGCTAGCTCTTTTGTCTCTGCAGCTGTATCAGCTGGTGTATTGAAGACATTACCTATCCTGACAAACTTCACCTCACTTCAGAGGCACTTATAGATGCTCAGCATTAAAGCTGCAACAGCACTACTCCTCCTTAATTAACTCCATCACTCAGTGTTTTAACTTGGGAGCCTGATTGCTGAAGTAGAATAATTTTGGTCATAAACACTGCACTATAAAATGTCCCTCTCTGTGTTGTAGTTTGTAACCTGAAACAAGTTTCAGGTTATAGTGCTGTGTACTGTGAGGGAGATGCAAGGTTTAAATGTTATCATGCAGAAGCACCTGACAATATAAACATACCGATGTGTGTTCATATAAAATTAACATTGCCAGAGGGGAATGAAGAGCCACAATTCCTGAGGTGCTTTTATTCTACTGAACTGCCTGAATTATAGCTTTGCTCTATGGTACTTCTTCACATAGCTGTTAAATACTAATGTGCTCTATGCATAACATTTATGTGAAAAACATCCCATTTATGGGAAATGTTCATATTTATGTCAATTAATATGAAAAATTTGCAATTAAACTACTACTCACTCCCTTCCCTCTCCTTCGTTGCAGGTGGTACATCCGTCAGATTTTAATACCCATCCAGCTGAGACAGGACTCCCTTAAACCACTACAGCCTGTGCCAACACAAGACAGGCCTCTTGCTGGCTAAGTCAGAGAGGTCAAGGACAAAATGTGAAAGGAGAAAAAAAGTAGCATTCCAGTTCTGATGGAGTCTAAGGGAACAGCCTGAACAGCCTAAACAACCAGCTCAGGCTTCCAGTGGTTTGTTTAGCAGATCAAGCAGCTGCTGGTACAATTAACATCACACGGCATTCAAAGGACAGAGTGAAGATTGACAGCTTCCAGCCAGCTTTAAGGTGATATTTTCAGAAGAGTGTGTAATTCCTGCCAGTACTTAAAAGTGGTGGGTTCAGTCAATATCACGAGTTGTAACTTCTGACAGTGGGAACTCACAGGGGATAGCACAATCACTATTCTAAAACTCTGAACAAGTGGGAGAGATTATAGCTTACAGAGTAAGCCTATCATCCTAGGTTTGCAAAAGACAGGCACTCACAAGTAGCCTGGCAGCAAATTTTTTATGACCTTAGAGGTGAAGAGATTTTGATTAAAGAGCAGTTTATGATTGGTAAAATAGGTTGCAAGCAGTCACGGTTGTAAAAATTAATGTTTCCGCAGTTATTGATGGTTTTTGGCGGTGATAAATATTCAAGTTTTGGCCCTTGTGTTATTCAATTCATTAGCTGTGAGGGCTTTCTGAAAGGGATCTATGGGTAATGGAATTAGTAACTATAAATCATATTGAAATACACAGTGTATTCAGCCCAATAGGTCAGTGGAAATATCATGAATAAGGACATATTAACCACTTTGTCACCACCCTGCCTGCCTCTTACCTGCTTTATCTGTGTTCCTGTTATTTTGCAACATTTTCAGGAAAAAAGATTGCTTGAGGCCATGCCCTGTTACAGACCCAAATAACATAAAGCCCTGCAGCATCTGAGCTTGCTGCCCTGTCAGGGCTGAGGGGAAGACTCTTCCCTTTCAGTACTTGCCTCCTTTGGGATGGGATCATGACACGAGTCCCACCAGTTCACCAAAGTACAGAATTCTTTTCAACTTAAAGCCCAGCCATGAGAGACATCAGTTTGTTGATTCACATTTTTGCAAACATAGACTATTCTGTGGCTCTACAGAAATATGATAATATAATAAGCCCTAAGTCATGGTTAAATCTGCCAGTTACACCAGGACCCAAACTTCAACCCTGATGGGCCCTGAAATTACTGGGGGCAAGATCCCAAGAATGTCTTGTAGCTCTCTGGACTGAGACAGAGCTGGTGCTTTGTTGGCAGCACTGCAAACTTACTCTATGTTTACTTCAAGGTGGAGGCACCTGAACTTTCTCACTTCAAGGATGAACCATACTCCAGTTTCTCCCACCTGGCAATATAAAAGCTTTTCTCAGGAAACCTATCTGCACTCCAGATTTTCCTGTCAAAATCAGACAACCAGAATGTCTCCTAAACACGATTTTGCAGAGCATATTTGGAAATCCTACATCTATTTTTATGATCAATATCATGTACAGATGTAGAAACTTGAAGCTCTTCTGGATAATTTGGGACTTGACTCTACCCACATCTATTTACTTCATTTTTAAGACAAACTTTTTAGTAAGGTACTAATTAGGGAACATCAAGAGAAATATAGACTAGCGCCTATGGTTCATAATATTCTGAAGAATATGTTTATAACTTAAAGAGAAAAAATAATGTCTTTTTTATTTAATATAACTGCATTCCTTATGCTTTATTATGGATTTCATCTTGACATTAAAAGGCTTGATATGAGCACCTTTACATATATTTACAGTGACAGTTACATAACTATAGGGAGTATTAAAAAAGATTATCTATGGTTATAAAATAACCTGTGGAGGGTGAGAAAAAGCTGTTTAATGTCTCCATAATATCTAAACATATATAGCATATAACTGTGTTTCTATATGCACATTAACCTCACATTTGTCAAAATTTGGTAGTGGGCACCACAGCACTGCTGGTGCTGTCTAAATGGCTGTGCTCAACAGGAGCAGGGAAGTAGAAGACAGCTTGCTCAAAGTTGGCTGTTCAGGACAAACATCCCTTCCCCTACAAAGTTTAACCAGAATTCACTGGGTGGCATCTGATTATAAATCTATATCCCCTGTACTGGCTCTGTAGAGATCAATTCTAGTATATGTCCTGAGATTAAGTTTTAAAGAGATTCTTCTTTGTCTGTAGACAGTATAGCACAGCAGAGTTGCTCCTACAATTTCCTGTTTGTTATTTGGTAGCAGAGAGAAATCTTTATACAGAACCAGGCTAACAACCAGGAAAATGAAGGGCTTTTGGTGAAACCAGTAATACTTTTATCTGTCTCTTCCTGAATGGCCACGCCTACATTCAAATTTGTTGTGAGAATTAGGAATATGATCACTTACCCTTCTTCAGTCAAGAAGAGATTTCCACTTCATTTTAATGGAATTTAGTTTTAGTCATAGTTAAGAAGTTGACAAGCAGCAAGCACGTGTGCTTAGTACTGGTCAAGAAATATCATTGACAACATTTAAAAAAATAAAATCCAAGTACATGTGTCCCTTCCTATCCTTTCATCAGAGCAGTCTGACCTATAAACCAATTTGCAAAGAAAACATAAACTATGTTAGGACAGATTTTTCTCAGCAACCTGAGTTTTCTGTTGGCCAAGGTAGAGAGCTCACAGGAAACTAGAGACTGTTTCCTTCAACTTCACTTACATTCTACTTCACAAACTTCACTAGACAAATTTCTTAGAGAAAAGTTCTTTAAGACAAATTACAGTTTCAAAACATACTGTCCTTTTGAAGTTTTGCTTCAGAGGAGAAACAAATTTTTAAAAGGACATTAATTTCAAATTATCTTTTATTTATCTATTTAAAGAGTGAAATATTGTTTTTAAAAAGGGAAACCATTTTTTTTAAAGGTAGAAGAATGGTAACCTTAGCTGTAGGTAATCTTAGCATCAATTTTTTTCTCGCTTACCCGTAGAATTACAGGGGACCATTTAAGGAGGCTGCATGTAACTGTCAGATAGAGTAATAGAAGGCTATTTGTTGTTCACCAAATGATTTTACATGGTAACTAAATTACACCGCATTACTTAAAGGATATACTTCAGTGAAGAATTAGCTGATTGACTACTCTTGCCTTTTATCCCTGGAGGAAGTTTACAAGTTCTTGTCCCTCTCAATGCACAAATAAAACAAATACTCCTACAAAAAGATCTATACCTACATTGATATTTGCTAACATTTTATTTAGGAATGCTGACACTTCTCCTATAGTCCTGAGCTGGCTGGGAGGAGAGACAATGGAACATCTGTAACTGATGGTAAACAGCAAATCCATTATTTTTCAAAGAAAAGCCAAAATTCTGTAGGGAAAGACAAAATAACAACACAGAAACAGGCAATGTAGTGCCTGAAAATGAATATAAGACAAAGCCACAGCCTCCAAATCAGTCTCTCTAAGGCATATTTGGGCACTGAGAAGCAAGCATGTGCATTTTCTGAAATAACAATATGCTTCGACCTCTCCACTAAAATGGGGATTATGCCCTGATTCCACAGAACTACTTAACATTTTTAACTCCACACTGGTGTCTATTGTTGGGAGCCCTGCACCGTCTTAACCATCTGCAGTTCTGAGCAGAGCATCTATCAAGTGGCAATAAGGCCACTGCTGCAGAAGCAGATTTAGCTGGTTAACTTCAGCCTGGAAGGTTCAGCAGGCTTCTCCTGCTAGTCTGGCTCAACTTGCAAAAGGCATCTAGTGCAATTCAAAATTAACAAAGATTACATTATTTTACAGCATCAATGGGCTATAAAAGTTCTTTGTGACTGTATCCTCAGTTCACCTCACAAGACATTTCTTTGTGTTTCACTCAAAGTTTATCTATATACAGTAATTTAAACTCATTGTAAATAAGACACACATTTTTGAATATTACTAGAAATTACATCTATAAAATTCTGAATAAAACCTTCAAAACAAATGCATAAAGAAGTATCAAGGGAAAAATACTTTTTCATATGAATCTACCCAACAAAGTATTTTAATGAGCACAGATCTATTAAGAGAATTCTCAGGATACTGTAATTATTATCCATTTTCTAGAATTGTTTCACCATGAAGCTTTATGCTACTATGGGGACTTTAATGTTTATGTTTTGTGACGGCTGTGTTGACTATTAAAAAGCAATTTGGCTGACATTTTAAGTCTTTTGTTGCCAGTTTTAATTGGATTGTTCACCAAGCATCAACTCCCCCGTTAACTGCAAAAATTACAGGCCGACGTCAGTTTATAGTAATGACTGTTTAATGATTTTATGCTTTCAGTATGCCAGCTTCATACAGATGCATGCATGATTAGTTTCATATCAAGACCTGCAATTAAATAATTGAAACCTCAACAAAAGAAAACATCAAATGGGAAGACATCCTTAATAAAGACTCCAAGATTTATCAAGCACTCATTCCAAATAAAAAAATAATATTTTGAAGTCAAACAGTGCAAGAGGTTGTGCTAAGGCAAAAACTTCTCTCACCTTTTCCTACAGAAGATATTTCCCTTTAAGTGATTCAAAGTCTGAGAGCTTGATGCAGTAAGTACTTACACACCATTCTGAAACCTAACTCCAAATTATTCAGAACTCATTATTAGCTATTTTTGTTTACTTTCAGATGAGGTGAAGCTGCTTTTATAATAGTAATAATAATAATAATAATAATAATAATATATAAAAAAAATTATACCTCAACTGAAACTTACAGTACTTACAACCAAAGAAAAACAAGCCCACTAACTTCTCAGGAATTCAGGTTCTTGACAGAAAACAGATTATTAGTCTTTGTTCAGCTCTGAATCCTATGCCAAACTCCCACATATTTCAGAATTTCAAACAGAGAAAAGACGGCTTTTAGAAGAAAACTCTTTGAAAGTGTGAAATATCCATGAAAATAAAGTCAGAACAAAGACTCACAATGCAGGGCCAGCACTGCACAGGCAGTGAGTGCCTCCTCATACTACTCAGAGAATTTCACACCTGATGGTTTTGGCCACCTGACATGGCTGGAAACTTTCTGTAGGCGGCTCAACATTTGAATTTTGAAAAGAAATTGGTATTTCACACATTTTTATACTTATGAAGTCTGTGGGAAAAAATTAGTGACCAAAGGCTTTCACTGTCTTAATAACAACAGTGCACATTGCATTAGAAAATTTGGGGCATGGTGCCTCCTTAAACTGAGACCATTTATTTACAGATTCTGATCAATTTTACACCTCTAAGGTCAAACATCAGACTTTACTGTGTTACACAGTTAGTATTCAGGCAAATTTCAGCAATTTATAGCAACTCCAAAGAAGTCAGGTTAATCTGTTTCAGGCTTCACTTTTATAGACTATAGTCACCTACTAGAAAATATTAACCTACTGGAAAGTCAATAGGTTTTTAAGGCTGCTTCATTTTTGTGTACAAAAAGCTGTATGTCTCACAGAATCCTTTCAGTGCCAGGATGATGGCTTAAAACCTGTTGTGACCAAACACCTGAAGCAGAGGGCTTTATTTGAAAGATTTAGGGGTAAATTTAGGGCCCATCTCTTTTTCCAGTTACAACAGCATGATATGGGATTAACTCCATTGATTCCAGTTATGTTATTCTGTCTTGGTTTGCCAGATGTAACCATATAAAAAACCAACCCAACTTTGAGAGGGTGTATTTACTTTTAGTATGTTTAGAAACAGAAAATTTGCCACTTCAAAATATCAGCTATGCAACACGGTACGATTCTGTTCCAGGAACAGGGTTTTTGTGTTTTTTATTTAGAAAGGAATGAAGCACTGAACCAGTAAAATACAGGTTGGCACAAACATACTTCGATTTGTAAAATAAGAAAGTCCAGCAGAGAAATGCGAAAGGACCATACATCAGCAGATGAAAACTCACATTGGCAAAGGCAAGGTACCTCAGTTGACTGCTGAGATCTAAATTAACTCCAAGTCCTCAGAAAATGGCCCTGGCTGGGTATGTCTGCAAATAGCTCAATGAAAATTTCTGTTCTATGTACCAGTTTAGAAAAGGAATGGAAAATAAAGTAAAATTGACAGAAAGTAAAAAGGCAAGTAGTGTTAAATACTCATATACATATCTTGTAGAATAATTTTACACTTGTTTTTCAGAAAAAAAACCAGTGAAAACAGAAGGGATTTTACAAACAGATGAGTAGATTAGTGATGTTACACTAAATAGATTATGTCATCTAAAGAGAAGCAAAATGTAAATGACAGAGGAAGATCTTCATGAAGTCAGGTACACAACTATTTATACTCACAAAAAAAGCACAGCGCACCACTAAATGAAAGTGTTAGGACAGAAATTTAAAAGCGATAATAAACTATACTCTGGAGTGGGTTTTGTTTGTTTTTAACAACAAATTTAACCTAGAAACTTGTTGCTACTAACTGTCATTGAGAGGAGACGGTTGCAAATGTTTTATGTGTAGAATTTTATATAGATAATTATTCATTCACATAAAGTAAGCAGGCAGTACACACACAAATGTCAGTGTATATAAATTTAAACCCTACATATAAAAAACAGGCATATGCATGTAGGTATGTAACACACATGTATATATTTTACACACACAGTCTCCACTGAATTTCCACCCAGTGGAAAGAAAAAAGTTAGGCTGATATTTCCTCAGTTTATTTACGAAACTAATTTTTTGTCATCTTGAAGGATTTAATTTTAGAACATTAGTAAAATAGCATGGAACAAAACTGCACTCGCTGTCTGCTTCCTGCTCCAGCCAGAGAATCTCATCCAAATTCCAGCCCATTGGTGAATTTCTTCCTATGTGATCAGGTCACGGCTAGTTTAGTTAGAAGACATTTAGGGAAAATAAGAGGAGCATGTAATTTACTCAGCCAACTGGTGAAACAAGTTTAAGGCAATCCCTTCTGATGGCTGAAAAGAAATGAATGGATCTGCCTTGAAGTCATGTACCACCAGTAATGCAAAAGTTAAAAGCTAAAGAAGAAACAGTTCATTTACAGATCTCAGAGTGAGCTGGGTATTGACACTTGAACAGCAATTTGAAACTTAACATGATTTAGTGTCCAGAACAGAATAGCCTCCTTCTAATCTTCATACTGATGCTTAAATTCTAATTTTGATGCCTCCTTGCACTCTTTTGAAATACATGACTCTTAGCAATGACCTCATACAGATTTTGTGAGCAGTACAAATGGGACTCCTGCTCTTCAATCTGAATGATGCAATAACCAAGTAACAAAGGATCCTCTGCCAAACCCATCTGATAGCACTGAGGAACAGATTAACCAAGGAAACTAGGATAGAATGACTAGTTCTGTTCAGTGCACTGTGCTTTATCCACCTGTCTTCTATGGAATATCCAGACTGAATGAAAATAAGGCAAATGCACCAGGGAAGTGGAGGAAGTAGCTGGGAATAATATGTGCAATAGTTACTTTTTACCAGAGGATGAACAAAATGGGTGAAGGTCTGTAGGCAGTTTCAGCTTATAAAATCTCAAAATGAACCTTTAAAAGTAACTATTAGAGAGGAGTTGCAGCATTCAGCTGAAATTGAGCTTTTCAGACTTTCATGTTAAGTAGAAATTAGGAAAGAAGAAAAAAATCCTACACATCAAAAAGGAGAGGGCTGCTCAAACATAGCTTTCCTCCTTCTCCTCCACTTGGTCTTTTACAATCTTATACTGACTAAAAAACAACACACCATATATCTATCAAAATGAAGCTTATCCTATTGCAGAAAAAAAAAATGTCTGAAAAATGGTTGAGTAAACATGTCAGTGAATTGGTTCCAGCTGAAAAAAGAAGAACTGAGTAGAAAGACATAAACTAAGCCAGAAGTATGGTAATTCATAGTCCAAATTCAGATGAAAATTTTGCCTAATGTAGGAGGGAACATCAAATGGCTGCAGAGACACTTCCAGGCTAGTTTACAGCCTGCAGTGTTCTCAAAAGCTCTAATTCTGCCCTGTTGATTAGACAGGGAAAAAGAGGGAAGGGAAGGATCTGTCACCAGCTCCATTCTGCAGTGCATGTGCCACCACCCAGACTCACTCTGCGAGCTGCAAAGCACCGGCACTGGTCCCAAAGAGCCTGTGCAGACAGAACATCTGCTGAGCTAAAATTCATCTCATGTGAGTATCTATCTTTGCCATTTGATAGTACAATATGATTATATTGCTACATCATCTGTATTAAAAACACTGCTGCACACACGTGACAGCACAGCTAATGCAAAAATGTTTACTTCACGAAACCAAACTAAATGACAGAAACTGTAGTTGACATTCATGGTATTGATCGAGCTCCAACATTAATACAAAGTAAAATGGTTTGGGAAGTTTATTCATTTACTGATTAGTGATTCATCCCCTTCCAGATGATCCCTGAGGATGACAGCATTGTCAATGTTTGCGTTCACCTTCATTGTGATGCATTTGCTTCATTTCACATGCTGTAAAGGCAGCACTAAAATTATCGTGATTTAACTATTCAAAACTAAACACGTCACCCTGCTTTCAAAATTACTCTATTTCCCTACAGAAAACCCCACCCAATCCCATAGCAATATAGCAAAGAGCTCCGTATCTCCTAATAAAAGCCCGCCCATAGGCACTTATCAAAGACAAAGCCGCTCTATTAGGTTATATTATTAAGAGAATCATTGAATGGCTGCTGTTAAAGCGAATAACATTGTCCACATTATCACTGAATATGCAAAATCACCTGGAAAATTTCCAGAACAGAGTTTTTGAGTTATAAGAAAATTCTGACCTCGAATGCCACACATTCCAGAGCAGGACTGCAGGAAGCTACTATTTGAAGTATACAGAGAGCACAAGCATAAGTGGTCCTTATATGTACAAAAAATAGGTGGCAAGCTCCTATCATTAAATTCAATAATGCTCCCCACCCAAAGCAGGAATGGAAAAGCATTAATTGAGTGAGACACTGTCTTATTTTCCTTTCACATAAGCCAGGTGAATGCAAGGGAACTGCCAAGCGAACTCCCTTGACGGGCATAGTAACATTCCTTCTCTCTCTCAGTCTCTCCTGATGCTTCCATTGTGCAATGAAGCCCTTTATTTTCTGTCCCAAGTTCTTACTGTCAAGTAAAACTGCACAATGAATGGGGATCCAGTTCAGCTGAGAGCAGTATTTGATTTAATATTCCTATAACACTTTGAACATAAAAATGCACTATGGAAGTGCTAAGTTTTATTAAGCTTTGCAATGGTGGATGTAGGGTGACAAGCTTCCTGAGACGTGACAGTATGGCTCACCAGACTCCAATACATACAGTCACAACCAGGCAGTGCAGAGAACACTTAAGGGTAGAAAGCAGAGGAAACATGACTCATAAATCTAGAAAGCCAATCTTTACATCTGAGCATGGGAGGCTCAGCTTTGATTATTTATATGCAGTGAAGTAGCTTGCAAGAGATTAGAGAGAGTGAGGAAGGGAGAAGCCTAATTGTGTACCAGGTATGAGAGTATCATTTGCAACCCTCCTGCTTATCATTATCTGACTTTCCAGGCGAGTATCTTGACAACTGCCTTTCCTCTGAGTCTCTTGCTCTGATGAGGAGCTTCCCCTCCAAACAGAGATTTCTTCTTTGGGGAAATGTCACTGGCATCGACACATTTCCTGAAATGTTTGGGTTTCAGCACATATTCAGAGAAATGGGATTTTACATTTTAAAGCTTTACCATAGTGATATAGGCAACACTTAAATGCAAGGCAGGTTTTTCTGTCATGGACTGCACTCTGAAGTCAGGGAGCTGTTCTGTTGAGGTGCAAGGGCTCCTGCACAGCTCCTGGCAGCACGTCTGCCCCAGCCAACGTGTCACCAATACTCTGGTCATTTATTTATTTACCTGCCAAGCCAAGTAAGCAAAATGTAGCCTAAATATAGCCAACGGGGACTTTTTGTGGACTGCAGTAGGAACTAAGTAAAACTGTGCATAACTTCAGTCCATTTGAATAAACAATGTACCTTTTTTTCATCTACAAGAGAAAGACGGCATGGATTCTGAATGTATGCACACACATCTGATGCTACAGAAACAATCTAGTTCTACTCTATAGCCCAATAAAAGACAAGATAGCTGGTAATCTGCTTTTTTGTGAAGCAGTACTTCTCATCTCACACAGAAGAGATGAGAGACAGCATGGAAAGCTAAAAGGACAGCACTTTATCCCTTTGTTTGAAAATCTTCAATAGATGGTATTTTTAAAAAAATAAAATGCTAAATGAATTCTATTCAAATGCAGCATGAAAAACCGCTGCCTAGTCCAGGCTGGGCACAGTGACCTGCCCTAGTCTGCCACTTGAACAAAGGCATAAAAGCAAATGATAAATTTCCATTTTGTTACACAATATTTCATTAGGGAGCTAATTAAACAAGCTCTACTCAAACACAGCACATAAACAGTATTATACGGGAAGGGAAGCATTTCTCAGAAGATATTAGCTGATAGCACTAACATAAATGATTTAAATTTTTTTCCTTTTCTCAACAGTTAGGAACAAAAAGCTTTTTTCCCCATTACCTCATCCCAAGTAGTTTGGCAAATCAAGCCCATGTTCACATTCATGCTGTCACTGATAATGGATCTTGTGTCAAATAAGAAGAGAGTAAAGGACCTGATAATAAGTGCAATTATAAAACATCAAAAATGGTAGATCAAAGTGGATTTCCTTTATTCCACTGTGTACAGTCATTTCAGAGCTTTTCAGTGTTCCTGTCATGCAGTCCTGACAGGATGTATTAATTTTCTGCATTATCCTAGCAACAAGTATGGCACACTTCAGAAAGCAGCTGACAAATGCAGCTCCTCATTATTACTGTCTTATTTTTATTAATTTTGTTTATAAAAACACTTTTAAAATCCCCTTCTGAGATTCTCAGGCACAATGACAGCCATCAAATGGCTGATAGCCTTGTGATAAACAAAATTCAGGGACAAAGTCTCAAGCCTTCCAAGTACTGACATTCTTCAAAAAAGGACTGAAATTTACAGCCTCCAAAAATTTCAATTTCAGTGAGCTCATGTTAGACGAGCTTGAAAACTTTACCTAAATATTACTGTTTTAATTCATCTTGGAAGACTATCAATTTTCTTCATATTTACTAAATTCTGTATGGGAATTTATGGCGTAGATTAGCAATTTAACATACAAATTGCCTCTGGAAAAAAAAAGTTGCTCAGGAGTTAAGCAAACCAGCTCAGCTTCATCCTTCCTGCCTCAGCCCCACGGGTACCATGACTCAACTCCTGGTGTGGCTGCTCAGGTTTATCACTTCAACAATAGTCAGAAGCTTCTGAAATGAAACATGCATGACAAGAAAATAGTTCTACAGCATTTTCCCACAGGAAGAAATTAGGAGAGAGGCTTTGAGCTGGTGGTCCCTTCAATAAATGCTGCTTATGTTTCCCAACATTCAGGCTTGTGGGCATGTTTGCTTTTGAGCTGATCACAAAATGTTGCAGCTAGTATTGCCAATATACAAAGGAACACAGACTCCAACACTAAGAAAGTAAAATACAAATCAAGTAAATGGCACAATATAAACAAGAGCGTGCAAAATTAAGTCCTGAAGCAATATATTGTAATATAAAATTGCATATCCTTGCTGAAGTGAATAAACCATGACAATTTACACTAAGTGAGGAGATAATACACAAAACCCTCAACACAATTATATCTGACATGCAGAATTTCATAGGATAAAACCTACTCTAAGCACACATGCTAATGTGAAGTTCCATGTTCAAAAAGTATACAATATTATTCTGAATTTAGAGTATACTTGACTAGTATTGACTTTCATGACTAGTTTGAAAAATAAATCTCAATTCATTAATTCAATTGACATGGCCCTACACAGCTGGAAATATACTGAGGAACTACACCATGCTGCCATCACAAAGAGTATCTGTCTTAAATATTAGTATAAAAGCGGATGCAGCAGCATCATATCCTATAATAAGAATATTATGAAAATGATGTGTAGAAGTGATTTACATCTTCATTATTTCTAGGCTGCAAGAACTGCTATTGCAAGTACTTTGCAGAGTCATTTGCTAACATTTAAGCAAGTTATGATTAATGCAATTTGAGTAGAACACATATTGGACAGATAGATTATAGCCCTGCTGACACTGTATGTACAATAATCAGTGCTGCGACAACGGCTAATTATTTATAATTTTAAAGCTTAAGGATTTTATCCATAAATATTGTGGTTGAAGTTAATTGATTGGTTCTTTCCATAGCCAAAACAAGGTGACAGAACTTATCCATTAAATAAATGAACGATTTCTTATCAATATTTAAAATTAATGGAACGCCAATCAATAACATCCCTAGACATTTAAAGCACTGCTGCAAAGTATTACTGCCAAAATTAGTATATAAAGCACCCACATCTAATCCCACTTGCTGTGCTGTGCAACACAATGAAACTTATTAAAAGACAACTGAAAACATAAAAACTACCTCCTTAAAATTCAGGAGATCTAAGATATAATGGTTTTTCACACTGTAAGAGTGAAAAAGCAGGTTCTCAGATGGAATCCATAGGAATTACTTCGTGGATTTTGATATTGCTGCTCTAGAAGAACATATCCAAATTGTCCAGCCTGCAATCAGCAGCAAGACCTGACTTACCTGCTAATGGCCTAAGTACTGTTCTGTACAGAATGAACACAAAGGAATTCAGGCACCAGAACGCCAAGGAAACTGAGAGGAGTTCACTCATGAATGAGCACACAGTCTTTTCAGAGCGGAAGTTCTGACTTCGAAATATTCCAGCAAGTTTGAAACTTTAGGAAAAGAGATTTGAAAGACATTAAGGTGATGTGGTTGGGACGGGGGAAGGAAGAAATGTGTCTGCTGACACATTAAGATGATGCACAACTTGCAGTAACCCCTAATGAGCAGTGAAGGAGCTATTCCAATATACATGGCACTTTTCAGTTACCTATGTCCCAGGCGTAATTTGGGAGGGGAGAATAGCACTGAAGTGACTGCTGCAAGCATTAGTGCCTACTTTTCCTACCCCTGCAAAGACCATAAATCAATGAGCACCGGATTTGTGCACAAACAATAGCTACTGGCAATAGCAGTGCAGAGCAAAAGCAGGCAGCCCACTGCTTTACCACAGGACTAAGGTGGGCCTGAGCTGCTGCCAAACTCCGTGGCCAAATCCAGTATTCCAATGAACAAATCAATGAGGCACTGAGCACCACATAGAGATGCAAAAAGTATTTATGACTGAATTGTACAGAAGTAATGACTAAAGTTCCAAAAAACAAGGTATAGCTCTAAACGATGAGATTTTCTTAAGGCCTTTTATCCATTTCCCTGTGAGTGCCTTTAGGCCCAATGAAAAGAATTTCATGCTTTCCCATGACTGAGGAACACTATTTTACTTAAAACAAAAGCTGAAATCCTTGCACTGCCCTCTCAGCACTGCCTCCCAACATACTTTCAGGGAAACAAGCAAAACTGGGGAGAGCTCAGCTTGCAAAACCTTGGGTGTGCTCATTGTTCTCTGGGATTGGAGCAGCATACTGATTTTCTTTCAGCTTTTCCAATTTCCAGCATTATAAAGCATTAATAATTGATGTTTCATTGATTTGATTATTTTCTTTAGAAAGCTGTCCAGTTCCTCCACAGCTCAGAGCTGCAGAATGCTCTCGGAGACATTCACATTTATCAGTATTTCTCTGACTCACTCAATATCAGTTTATTAGCCTTAATTTGTACCTTAGTGTTTAACATCAAGGAAGTTGCTTTTTGATTGAATCTGAAGAAACAACCCTTAAAAACAGAAACTGAAACAAAAGCTTTCCCAGCAGAACAATTTTTAAAACTTAATGATACTTCAACAAACTTCTTGGTTTCATTTACTTGGGAAGCAACTGCTCAGTGCAACAAAGAAGCTGTTTCTAATAGAAGGCTCATATCCCCAGCTCCTTTAAGTGCTTTTGGTATCACATTAAATATTAATACAAAAAAACCTGTACTGTTCAACTATTTTTTTGCATTACTATACTGTGAGGGATCACAATGAAGCAGATATAAGACTGATGTCAATATTAAATGTACTTAGCTTTTCTTTAAAGTCAATGTGTCAATTTACACAAACAGAAAGGTACTCATCTTCCAGCACTTGGGATTTTCTTGAGCATCTGCATCTCAGAATCATCATGAGATTAAAGAACTGGTCAGAAATGCACTGAGGTTGAATTACATTAAGAAC
Organism: Rhabdornis inornatus; assembly: GCA_013397075.1. Lineage (NCBI taxonomy): Eukaryota > Metazoa > Chordata > Aves > Passeriformes > Rhabdornithidae > Rhabdornis > Rhabdornis inornatus. The sequence continues at coordinate 13,522 of VWZS01005229.1, read as the reverse complement.
AGAAGAACCTAAGAAAGCAGTCAGAAAACTATGCCTCCTCATTAGTTTATCAAAAGATCTGACAAGACAGAAGAAGCAGTCTTGACTTCTAGGTTCATCGGAAGAGAGAGAACAGTTAGTACAAAAGATTCACATTTTACTTGTCATTACATTCCTGCCACACACATGTATAAATGCAAATATCACCACAAATACCTTATTCTGTTTTATTTAGAATTCACCGTATTTTGTCTCATAGGTAGAGAATAACTAAGAACCAACTTTTTCTTTTTTCAGATACTTCAAATATGCTCTCAACAGCATGCACTTGAAGAAGTAGCAAGATTTCCTGTCACAAGTGGAAAGTGAGACACGATACTCTCAGTCCTAACTATCACTGGGTAAGGAAGATTTGGCAAGGGCTCTCTGGCAATGGAAGAGGGTTATCAAAGAACACACATCTATGAGGGACTCCAAGATCACTGCAGAAGCACAGGCTTCTGTGGAAATGTAGTCCAAGTAGAGTACCTGACATAAATTTTAGGCCCACTAATTAGGATATAATTAATATTAGCTTGCCTTGAGCTCAAATGGAAGCATCCAGAAGTAGCATGTAACCAATACCAGTAACAGCTACACACCAAATAACAAACTTTTTATTAACATGTGGGCAATACAACTGGAAAGACAGAAACTATGACTGATGCTCAGATGTCACAGGAAAACATATAACTAGTACCCAAGTAACAGAATTTACAAAGTAAAGGAGTGTATATGCACTAGGTATTGCAAACTGAGAGGATATCCCAGCAAGAAGTGTGTCATTCCTGAATAAATCTAGTAAAGTTTTGTTTTGAAGTCTCAAGCTGGCTGATCCGATTTGCCATTCTTCCAAAAACTATCCACACAGCTACCACCAATTGCCTGGTGCATTTATGTTCACACACACTCAACAGCAGCTGAGAGCAGCCTAGCTTCCCTGGGATCTGTGTAATTTGCAGTAGACCTTATGTCCTCTAGATGTATAATAAAATAGAGAATTAAGTGATTAAGTGCAATCTGACCCAAGTTCCTCTTTCTGCATTATCATCCAGAGTCTCTTCTCTTCACACATCTAACCTGTAGATGCAAATGTCAGCTTGAAGCCGTAACTGTAATCAAGACAGAAAGTGACAACAGACGCCTAAAAAATGAAGCAAAAGCAGGAAACCACAAAAAACTATGGGTTACAAACTCTGTTCCTGCAGATTTTATTGCTTCTTTTAAAATCATAATTGGCTCTAATTGCACTACTTAAATGTTAACGCACAACACCTGGCCTCAGCTGTATAGAAAGAGGCTAACAATGTTTTCCTCTCACCTCACTGACAAGGAATTAAAATACAGTCTTACAAAGCTGGGCTTGCCAAATATAAGGCACCAATAATTAGGACAGTGTGAAAGCAATCTAACCTAGTCACAAAAATTAAACAAGTGCAAAGCTACTGAACATTCATTTTGAATTATTAATGAATTAGAGTGAAAATAAGTCCAAAACACACAGATATAGGAGAAAAATAGTACCAAAAGGCAAAGCTTGATTAAAGTACTTGTCTTTTGACTTAAAAGAATGAAGTGACACTCCTCCACAAAAAAAAACCCAAAACAAAACAAAAAAAACCCAAAACAAAACAAAAACCCACCAAAAAACCCCAAAAAACCACACACAAAAAAACCCAAAACAAAACAAAAAAACAAACAAAAACCAACCAAACAAAAAACCCACCAGCCAAAAAACCCCAAAAAATGAAAAAGAAAGATTCAGCTACCTTGTGGACAGGATAGAAAAAGTTTCTAGCTGTTCTAGCTGGATGGGTGATCTGCTGTATTATCCTTAAAATAAAAGTTCACACAGTGCTGCCCTGACAAAGGTAAGTGCCCACAGAAAACTTTATCAGTTAGAATAAACCAGTGATAATGAAGCTCAAAATGCCAACCCAGCTTCTAACCAAAGAGCGTTCTTCCTACAGAGTTGCCCTGTAGCAACTGAAAACCACTTTACCTCTTACTTTTGTTAAATCACTGAGCTGTTTCCAGTACAACTGCTCTTAAAAACGTCCCCAGCTAATTCACATTATCTCTTTTAAACACTTGTTTTGGCAAAATTACCACTGCTATACAAGTACTGCTCCTGAAAACACTCAATTATTGCTGCTAACCAGCACATCTCCAGAATTAATTCAAAACTCTCAGTCTTCCACATCTTGCAACCTGAAACCAGATACCTAAGCACTGTTGTGTGCCTCATCCAAGTCCAGTGGACACCAACGTTCTCCATTTAACATTACACTACAACACAGCCTGAAGGATTCTGGCAGTGCTTTTGGCTGAGCTTTTGTAGATCATACAAAATATAATCTCGAGACATGATCTAGTGAACTCTGATTCTTTAGGCTATCCATTCAGATTTCCTAATAATTTAACTGGATTTTTGTGGTAAATATGTTCAGGAAATATTTATTTGAGACTTAATTCATGGTTCTGGTTTGTTTCAGAAACTTAGAAATATCCTCTTGAACAGAAACACAACATAATTAGCTGTATGTTGCTAATTTAACGTTGTTTAAGAAGATATTGCTCAACTACTGGCTTTCTTTTAATGTTCTAATTAGAAAGTTCCTAAACATTATTAAAGATCTAATTACTATTGTCCTAGATGATATTTCTCAGAAAAATAATGCAGAAAAGCTAAATCCATTGAACACACTGTTTGCTAAGAACAAACCACACCAAATTTCTATTACAGACATACAGAGATCATTTATATGTCAGAAAGTAAATTTCCATATAATGAAACAGCTCATGCATTAAAACATGTTCAGAATAATAAAATTTAATTTTTTAATATTGTTAAAAATTGAATAAAAGATATTTTTAAGATCTAAGTTTCTCTGAAGTCAAAAATAGCTTATACAAATTTAGCCTATTAACTAGAAAAAGGCCACTGAATTCCCTATGCATGGTTTTCCCAAGGACACTTATGAGTTCAGTCAATTGTGGAGCTGCATCTCTCTCCAATGAAGTGACAGAGGAACTGTGCTCTCAGAAGAACGGGTATCTCTGCAAACACCTGGGGTAGAGCAGGATGAGCCAAGACCTCTTCTGTGCATGCCCCCTGAGACCTCTACTGGCCCTTGCATCCCTCTGTAATTCCTCCTGTGGTATAAATTGATGTTGAAATCAGCTGTTTCCTCTCCCAAGTAACAAACCCATCCCAGCTCATGCCAGTCAAAGCTTTCCTCTGAACCATGAAATAATCTTTACACCAGTAATTTTCCCAATAATTTAAAGACAGGAAAGCAACTTCAACACTACTGCCATTTAACACATAAAAGAGTGAATGTTCATGTACATAGAGACATATTTCAGAAAAAAGAAAAATAAGCTCTTTGCACACTACTTTTCCTTCCAGCTATCTCTTATGCCACTTGTCCCACTACTAAGTACCTGCTAGAAAAGACCAAAATAACAAACCTGATATGTCCACACAGACACATACAGTCAGTTCTAGAACACGTGGAGAGGAAAGAAGAATAGAAACACTAGATGATGACAGTGAAAAATACAAATCACTTATTTGAGAAGCTCTTGAGAGACAACAGAAGCAGAAAACTTTGTTGTGAGAAGCAAAAAACTCTCATCCCTAAATCAGTTTCTCAGCCCAAGTCTAGTTTCAAACTGCGTACAAGCAAGTGCACATACTAAACAAATGTAAACACCATGCTATGCATGCAATAATTAAATTGTTGACAAACCCTGCTTTTAAACCTGCTTGGCTTTTTAGTAACAGTATTTAGAAACACCAGCAGAAGATATGAAATGCAGTCTTTATGAAATTCAGAACCCCATCCATCCACTAACCAACTTTATCATAGTTCAGGAAGAAAAATCTAAATCTGCAGCAGAATGTAAGAGGCATTCCTAAAGGTGTGTTTTTTCCACTATATTTTAGGTTTGGGGGGAAAATATTTAATGTGAGATGAAAGGCTATACTTTATATAATATCTAATTGACACAGAAAAAAACAGTTATGTTTGTGGAAAATCAATAGAGAAAGATAAATCTGAAAATAAATAGTGATTTAAGCACTCAAGAGTGTGAAACAGAATGACAAAACATTTATTACAGTTAAGGCTGACATTCTGTAACAAACGACTTTGTAAGTCACATCTGACAATACCAGATTTTATAGGAAAGAATTCATCTATAGGGACAATTAGGTAAAGATTTAGTATTCTAACTTAATTTCTCACTTTTTGTCAATTTAAGTTATGGCTCTCTTATTTATCTGTATTTTAAAAATCACAACTCATTTTGAAGAATTCTTTTGGTGAAAGCTAAAATTGTATTGTACTTATGGTTACTAAAATATTGATTTGTAACATAGATCAGCAAATACAAGTGCTGATGTAGCTTCTTTCCCAAAGGAAACCAGAGCTTGCAATGGTCTTTACATTAATGGACTTAAATTTGACAATCGGAAAACTACGATTTTAATACTGAAGCAACTTTTGAACAAACTGGTTTGAACCTATCAGTTTTCCTTCACTGTGAAGAAAATACCTTATTAGAAATTCTCTTCATCCTCCTCCTCTCTATAAACAACAGAACTTGCTGGCAGTGTTTTTTCACCCTGAAGCACCGCCACCTATTTTCCCAAGTGATATTGACAGTTGAAGTCAGTTCCTGTTCTTTAAATCTGATGGCAATTTTTCTCACTCACATTAATTAAAGTAGATTTACATTTGGAAAATAAAACAGTGGTCTTTGTCTTCTTTATATGAGAATCTTCTAATATCATAAAGAAAATACAACTCAACTGAAAACATCAAGTATGTGTCCTCAACTCTGCAAGAACTGACGGAATAAGGAAAATGATCCTACACAGGAGGAGTAATAGATACATGCATATCTTGTAATATTAAAAATAAAATATCCCAAGCACAGGTTCTTGCTTTGGCTCTTTGGAAGATTATGACTCTGGAAGTCCAGATTTTGAAGAAAACCATCTTCAATTAATAACAGCATAGTGATTTAACTCTGCTTGTTGTCATCCTGAAGCCCACCACTTCCTGTGAATGCAAATCTTTAATATATTAGGTTAGAAATAAGGGCTATCAACCAGTAAACAACCAGTACACTTATTATACTGTCATCTAAGCCACGCTGCAGGGGTAAGATTCTTCCATTTTGAAGAGCCCAAATTTCCCTCTTGTGATATATTAGTCATTGATGTTTTCACACTTGTACCTTTAATTACCCTTTCTCTCACTTCAGAGATTCAGGAAATAAAGCTTGCATCAGTAAATATCACGAGAAATCCTTGTCTGACATTTCAACCTGACTTTTGAATTTAATATGCATTTTTTTCAATTTTGTTTATTAAGGTTTGAGGTAACTTTCTAGTTATTAATATGATTTTCTTTGCCATAGCCCAATACTTCTGAGGTACCTATGTATTGTACGGGATACACATGGATGAGAGATGGTTTCAGGCTTCTACAGGAGAATGATTTGCATTTGAGAGCTGTCATGTTCTGTGGAAGTAAGGGAAGAGCTGGCAGTGCTCCAAGCACATCTGGAGAACTTGTCTCAGTTCTCCTCACTCCCACACATGCTCCAGGGACCACAGAGGAAATGCTTCATACACCCCACTCTCCATCCTCTTCCCCAAATCCCAAAACAAAACAGGCATGAGGAAATTAAATAAAGCAGCTCTGCATAATTGAATCGATTATAACAGGAACACGACAGCAAAAAGGAATTTTGAGGGGATGGTGTGGCTGGGGAGATCACACCAATCCCAGCAATACTGCCCTAGCAAGTTGATTTCAAGACTGTCTTTTCTAAGAATCAAGTTTTTTGCTAATCATTACTATTCAAGGTAAACTGGAGGCTGAAGCTGCTCTTCCCAAGTGTACTAGTTTACACAGAGAAAAAACAAAGCAGAAGAAAAATACACATCTATGAACACAGATGGAGAGATGGAAATGTCTTCTACATTCAGATTTTCTGTTGTACTCAAAAGGTATGAAGAACATCTCTTATGTGCCTTGACAGACATACAGTTAGATATATTTCTAGTTAATAGAACTATTAGGAAAAATATTAATCTAAGAAGTTGTTAGGAGTCAATTCTACCACAGCTTTGAATTAGATGCTGCAGAAGAAAATGAGATTTCACAACCCAGTAACAGAACTGCAAAGCCTAATGGGAAAGATTTTCCTGTATTGTCTATTGTTGTGGATTTAAAAGATCAGCATGCACAAACACACAGAAAAAAATGATGCAAATGTCAATTTGTAAAGCTCCAACTCTGCTGACTGAGCCCAAGTACTGAGATCCAATGGCATCACCACCAGCAGTGGGGAGAGCTCTTTCACAGGCAGGCACCAGCTGTGGCATTTGGTGACTCTTGGAAAGAAAACAAAGTAGAAAAATAAAGATATGAAAACCAGTTGTAGGGTTGAATTCCCAAGAGTACCCTTGATAAGATCACTGAGGCCTCTCCACTGAGATCAGAAATATCTTTGCAAAGGAATCTGTTCTTTTTTACAAATATATTGTTGAAACAACTGCACACGGATCAACTCACCCAGCAAATTCTGCAATTCTTTTATCATCAGTTTAACTGAGAACAAAATCACAGGATATTTATGTGTATTCTCTGAGAAAGGAGAGGATTTTTTTCCCAACTGACCTTTTAAAATAATTCTGCAGAATCAAGACCTTATGAAACCTAAACCTGAGGATCTCTCATGGCAGTGAAAAGTTCCAGAGGCAGTTCCCACCTTCCTGAGTGTCTAGAAACAAGCGCAGTGCTGCTGGGGAAACTGGTCAAGCTCCACTAGACATTTCCAAGCCTTCAGCCATAACAGGAATGTGAGGGAGGAAAAATGAAGAGAGCAACAATGAAAGTAACCATTGAGCATGAAACACGAAGAAAAGTAAGTTCACCCCTTCTTTTACAGTCCTTTAAACTAAACTTACATGAAAATAAACGTGACAAATGNGTGGCAGTCTTGGAGATTCCTGGGGACACCAGAAACCCGCACCAGTGACAACAAATAAGATTGAATGGACGGGCAAGGACCAACTTACATGAAGAGCTTGAGCATATTAGGCTAGATCTTGCCTCTACACCTCTCAAAACCCAAAAAGAATCCAAAAAACAAGCTGATCTGAGAAATAGTAACACAGCAGTGTGAAGAACCTTTCTGTAGGGTAAAAAGAAGCTATTAAGTAAGGAGCATGTCAAGCCAGAAGGTGCTGCATGAGATTCAGAGTCCCCCATTCTGACTCATGGGGTGTTAACACGAACAGAAAACCATCAGTATGGGAAAAGTGAAAGAAAGGCTGGGAAAACGGCAGAAACTGTGGGGGGAGCAGTGGGGGTGCCATGGCCCCACTTGGGGTTTCAGTGTCTCTGGTTACAATCAAAGATGAGGGAGGCCTTGAGAGCATGGCCCTGGACATGGAGGGTTTCATGGACATGATGAAGGGAGCAGAGGGCTCGGCAGCCTGTTTAAACATGCCAATCAATGCATGGCATGCAGGCAGCAGCTTCACAGCTATATGGTCCTGATTTATGGTAAAAGCATTGTATAGTTTGAGTCCAACCAATTCCCACAGGGGAAAGGTGAACACAGAGGTGTCATCTATAGTTGGAAACTGCTTTTGAACCCAAGATAGCAAATATTTTAATTCTTGTTTTGAAACATTACAGGAATTAGATCTGATCAGAGCCTTAAGGTTCTTATAAAGATCTCTGGGGTGCTTGGACATCTTGTGCCCAACCATGTTCCCCGAAGCCTACCTGTTGTCATGCAGCAGGTGATAGTACTGACCTCTGTCCGAGTCGAACCAGCAGCACAGGCAGAGGTTCGGACAGTTCCTTCCTTGCAGGAGAACTATCATTCTTTAGGGACCTGCTTCCTCGCAGTGGCACTCAACAGAAAATACTTTGGGGCATTCCAACTGCTCGACAAATTACCAGAATCACGTTCCTCAAAACTGAAGCACCATTTGATGGAAAATCCCAGCTCTACAGAGACGGGGTGACTGAGAGGTGCTTTAAAAGATTTTATTCCATTATCAGTCTCATTGAAGGGTGAACATAAGAGATGTAAAACTCTATGCCATTCTATCAGAAACCAACTTCCTTCCTGGTTACAATACCTTATAAATGTTTTCCAGCCTATTAGCTTTTGCCACACAATGGTGCTAATACTACTAACACCAATCACCTATTATTTTACCCCACATGGTCTTTCCACAATGCATCTTTCACAGTTCTAATTCTCCAAAGTATCTGGTCTTTTTGCAAGGCCATCGTTTGAAACTTGTTTCTAGTTCAATCTCTCTCTCAACAATGTCTTCTATATTCCATGGCCTTTGTAAGACAGCACACCTTATCTCAGAGTTTGCATACAGATACACAAGACTGTGTGAGCTTTCAGTCAGGCTTTGAGAATCCTTTACAAATCCGTATCTCACAAAGACCAATGTTGCAAAATGGAGCTTGCAGCCTATTATACTTGGAAAATCTATTGAAAGTCAGCCTTTCCTGTGATGCAAGAGTTTATAATTTCGTTAGCTGTGCTAGAATACAAATAAATTGAGATATTAATCAAAACAATTAAATGGAAGACAAAACTTGTTGAAAACAAAGTCTAGTGGGCTTTCCAAATGTGGTTTTACAAGCACATATTGTTACAACTGGGGTTTCTTTAAACTCCCTGCAAACTTTTCATTATCCATCAGCAGGTCTTCACTGATCACATGTCAATTAATAAACGTGCAGACAAGCTGGATGCTGTAAATTAATTTCATGTGTGAGGGAAAAGCTGAAGAAACTACAGTTCTGCTCAGCCTCCTCTGGTTACTTCACCTGGCTTGGCCCCCTTGTACAACTGCATTGTGAGCTAGTTCAGGGCACTTCACTGAGAATTAACAGAGATAAAGAACTATTTTTTGTACAGGTCAGTTCTGATCTCGAGCAGAAGCAGGGTCACCAGACCATCACAGAGATGGCAGGTTGGGGGTGGTCAGGGCGATCTACAGTGTAACTGCATATAAGAGTGAGAGAAGAACAGCTTCAGGGTAACATAAGGAACAGTGCCCTTCCCACCCCTGCAGTACTTCCAGTCCAAAACCTACAAATACATAGGAACTGACTTCTAATCATGCCCACAATATTCAAAATGGAATTTAAAAAACAAAATTGAAGCAAAACCATAGAAGTCAGTTGGCACATACCTATGCATTTAGTTTTTCAACCTCAGACTGAGTTTATAAAAAAAAGGCAAAAGAAAGTTAATTTAATTGAGCTATGGACTGTGGAATACAGGCTGACTGAATTGGAACCACAAAGAACTACTAAGGGCAGTTGCACATTCTTTTCCTGCTGTTTCTTCTCTACTATCCCCCTGCCAATGCAAACATGTATGGAAATAGAAGGACTCATCCTGTAAGACTTTCCTCCTAGCAGTACAGTCACTAAAGTCAACCCCAGCTTTGCGTATGAGCTGGGAAGACAGGGACTCTTGTGGAGAAATGGTTTCAGAAATAAAGTATTTTAAAACAAGAAGACTTATTTTTATTTAATCATCTCACTATGTATTTTTGTCATTCTGGGCAAACAGCCAGGAAGGGGAAGAAAAAAATCTCCTGCAATCCATGAAACAAGAGAACACATGAAAATCATAATGTTATGATTTAGCCATTTTTTCTACCTTCCACGAATACAATACCTTGTACTTAGTTATTTCCTGCCAAATTTCTTAAAGAAGGAATAAACTTTGTGGACATCAGGAAGGTGCCTCAGGGTATGTCCAGCTGATGCTCTTCATGTTTTGCTCAGGGCTGGCCTGAGTGGACTCTGACAACCAGGGCACCCTCATCGTCCATTGTGGTTTCTGACAGGAAACCTGGAGGGCTGATGATGAGCACTTAAATGCCAGGATCCCCTATCAACCGTTTCACTGTAGAATTGTGCTAAAGCAAAATGGAGCTAATGCACTTTCTAATGCAGCAAGACATTCTTGTGTCCTGACCTGTCATCCATCTGGAAAGAGGTTCTGTGAGAACCAAATTAATAATATATTTCTCTCTTTTTAGCAGCATTTTTAAATACTCTTGTGGATATTGAGACAGGTGTCAGCTCAAGGAAACTGCTGCTTAAGTAGGTTGTTTGACTGCTGTATGGAATAAAAACACTTCCTACATATTTTATCCATGGAAAAATAAATCACTTCAATAGCTTATCTAGGATTCAAAGTGTACAGCATGAGAATATGTTGTTTCCTACAAAATTTTCAGGACCTCATTACTCTTTTTTAAGGCTGGCTTCCACCAGCTACATGCTCTTCACAAATTCTCTCTATTTCCCCCCTCTTCTTTCTACCACAATTTTTTCTGGGTAATCCCCATCTCTCTCTCTCAGCTTTAATGTGCACCTCTATTTCTTTGTACATCATCCTTTTGTCCCTGTTTCCTCTGTCGCCTTCTCTCAACACATGACCACAGTTCACGGTGCATGAGGCCACTGCATCACACCAGTGAAAAGTGTCTTATTTCTGATCTGGAGTAGCCACCTGCACACAACTGAGCTGCTTGGGGCTAACCAAAGCCACCCAAGGCAGAGTTGAGGCCAATTCTCCACTTCTGTGTCAATGCTTTCAAGCCATATGATACAGAAATGAAAAATTTCTGGATTATTTAAAAGAGTTCAGTGTGACATTGTCATAATTTCTGAAATCACAATTTAGTAATAATAGAGAACATCTTATTTTTCCAAAGCTTCTTCATGAAGATAGGTGTTTTTTCTATACACAAAACCAGAGTAGTAGTATTTAAAATTAGTATCCAAGCGAAGAAAGAATTTTCTACTCCTTAATTAACATAAGGTCAGTATAAGGATGTTAATATCCCTGAGTTGAACAGTTTTGCTTCTAATAAATTAGGCTTTTCAATGATTAAATTTTACTAACCTAAAATACTTGAATCTGGTTTATAAACAAAATATTTGGTTCTTAGTGAAGATCATCAGATTTCCTCAATTCCAGTATCTTCTTCCCTCTTAACCTGGAAGCCAGTCTGCCCTCCAAGCCAAGCAGTCAATCATTGTCCCCTGCAAATGTTAAAAAAGCAAGAATTTCCAACCTCAGTGGACCATAACAGATTATAAAACCACCTTTATGACTGGACTAGAATACTGAGTTTTTTTTATTTTAATGCCACAGGAAAAATCCTCAAGTAGATGAAGGCTGCAGAAATTCTGCTTCTATTTATGGATTTTTTTCCCCTCTGTTAGTTTTACTGGCACAAACTCCTAAAACTAATAGTGGTGGTGTAGACAGGCTAGCCGGTAGCCTCATCTGCTCTTCTCTAGCACTATTGATACATCATATGTGACCTCTAGGAAGGCCTCAAAGTGGTCTGAAGACTCCTGAGGAGGAGATCCTCTAGAGGAACAACATACAGTACACTTCTTGCAATACATATCTTATAAAGTATTTCAGCAGCCTGAAAAACAGAGGAAAAATGTATAAACTGAAAAGATTTAACGGCCACCTCAAACCTGTTAGCTCAGAGAGCTGTGAAGGATGGAAGGAAAGCATTACATCTGCTAAGTTTGAGTTTCATATTCTAGAGAACAAAAAGGTGGCAAGAGACCACACTTTGGTCTGTTTGGAAACTACATTCCTCTTCAGAAAAATTGTCAGGAAACAGTTTAAAACCACAGATGAACAAAATGTAGGTGTGAAATAGGAGAACCTCTCTTATCTTAAAGTGTGGCAGAGGAAGTGAGTAGATTTAGGGTTGATAGAAGGCCCTATATAGAAATACAAAGAGGAGGTTTTTCCTTTCTCAAAGCACAGAGATGAAGAAGAGAAATAACAAACAAGAAGAGAACAAATTCCTTCAGAGTCTTGCTTTTCAGAGGAGGAAATGTGGTGATGGGTCTCTTATACCACTTGGACCACAGCTATATGCCAAGGCACTGTAAAATAGCTGAGGTGAACCCCAGCTAAGCCTTTAGAAGTACAGTAACATTTGCAGAGGCAAAATTATTTGCTCCTTACAGTATCTGTTTTAGCTTTTAGTAACCACAAAACACAAAGAATGTGGGATTTTCACTAAGAGCATAACTCAACCAATAAAACTGAAGATCAAGGGAGTTTTCTCCATTTGTCTGGTCACTAAGTGGCAGCACATGCTTAATTTAATAAATAATTCAAGGTAATAGGAAGTATTAACTTAAAAGTAATTATTAGCAAAAATAGTGCTTTCTATAGGAAGCACAATCAGCAGCATAAACAAATACTTGTACCCTTGGGAATAATTACATTTATATTCATTAAATGCATATTTTTCAAGGACATTAGTGTAGATAAGCACGGGTTAGGGCACAGCATTTCTTGCAACTTTTGTATGATGCTGCATGAAAAAATGTATTTGGCTCAATCACAGTTTCAGAAAGGAACTAGGGTGAGACATGCTGCAACAGAACTACAGATAAATCCAGACATCTTAGCAATAGAAATTAAAAGTCAGAATTTTTCATCCATTTATATGATGCCACTCTTGTTAGTGCTCCTAAATAAAGTTGATTCCACCAGGAATGGACTTTTTTTGTTTCCCCCCAACGTTAGGACAGGTTCCCTGGAATACTGCACTTCTCAAACTATCAAATATGCATCAGAACAAATGAGAGCAATCCAAATGAATGATGCATAGTCCCTGGCTAGATTATGTGTGTCATCCACACCCATTAATAAAACAGAACTCTTCAGTAAACTCTGGATAATGTTTCATTCAGAAACCAGGCAACACTGGGCAGGATTTGTCTCAACTCTCCATCAGAGCAGGTGAATTATTTGGTATACAATCACGCTGGCTGTTTGGTGAATGTGTTTAGGCTACTGGAATATTGCAAGAATGAGACACTAATGTAAAACACTGCAATATGACTGTTCACTGGCTATTTTTTAAACTGAAAATACAGTATGACAATCACTATACAGCTGAAAATCGAGAGACAACCATCAAATTACCTGTAAATTAAAAAAAAAACCGGCCACACATCACATCTTTCATTGAGCTGAGATCTGTATGTGTGCATACATATATTTTTAATGCTGTCAATCAATCATTATGTACTGTGTGCAGAAATTACATGGACCAGTATATGGATTTACAAAGCAAGACTACAATAGGCTCTGAATGTTACGGAGAATGAGGGCAGGGAGCAGATCACTAATGTAATGTTACGGAACTTCAGAAATTGAATTAGTTTTGAAAGCATTATTTTCAGGGGAAAGTTGTAGGAAGCTGGTTTATCACTTAAACTATTTGTCTAACCTTCTTAACACATTCCTTACCGCAATATGACATTTGGTTCTTTTTTTCTGAAATTTTAACCATTTAGAATGAACCTCTCATACCAGGTCCCTACCTCATGGTGTTCAGGGAAGCAGGAGAGTGTCTTGGTTTGAAAGA